>CP092867.1:129028883-129073609 GCA_030710605.1 Cordylochernes scorpioides
AAATTTTAACTATATAATATAATATTTTTGGCAAATGAGTTTATTAAAAAAAACATTTAACCAACCCAAAAGAAAAAACAAATCTATATACAACAGAACAAAATAATAATTTTGAAAAAGCTTTTTGTTTTTGGTCAAATTAGAAAAAAATGTTTATATATTATAAAAAATTAAATTGAATATCTCTATATATATAAAAAATGAATGTTTGTGTGTCTGTCTGTATGTCCGGTATACAAATTCGCAGTAGTTCACTTAATTCAAACCAAAATTTCCATACATAGGTAAAAAAAATACGAGGAAGACGATAGGCTATTTTAAAAAATATATAAATCAATTATTAAAACTATATATTTTTATTCAGAAAATGATGATGACGATATTGCTGTATCATGTTTGATTATCAGATACAAAATTATATCGGGAAAAATTCCAAAAAGCAGAGACCACGGGTGAAACCAGTTCATTATTTTGTACGCAGGAACAAAATTCTAACAGAAAAAACACTCATTCGAGCAGAAAACAAAAGCTAGATCATCTTTCTATAAAAATATCGCTTCTCAGACACAAAGTTTGGAGCGGGACTTTTCACAAGAGTGACATCCACGGCGCCAATTTATAATTGTAACGAATAGTATTTGATTAAAAACATTTAATAGGGTAAAAACCCGGGCGTTGCCCGGGTCATTCGGCTAGTAACATATATATTAAGAAATATAAAAATCTCCAACTGAAAGTTTCACGATAAGGAGATGCCCTTTTTTTTATATTTTTATTTATGCAGCTTATCCCAGTACAATATCACATTTGTACTATTTTTTCACACACACATATATATATATGTTTTAAAAATATTTTTACATTTTATTTTCTTAACAAATATATTATTTTAAACATTTTTCCTATATAAACTCTGTGATCCTGCCTTCGAGAAATCAAGAATTACATATTTACAACAGATATACACATACACAATATACACTTGTAGTAGGGTAAAAAAGTAAGCACAAAAGTCAGGTGTTGATATTAAAAAAAAAAAAAAGAAGCATATCCTAACCGCAAACATGAGCGTTTTACTAGTGATGGCAGAGCGCCATCTAGTGGAACAAAATATCAACTAAACATTGATTTAGGTTTGTTCCATAATATTTGACCAACCCATTTTCTTGTGCTAAATAAAGAACTCCTACATGTTAACATCCTGCCTTAGATTCTTGGACAATGTTAACGACCTGTTTACGACCTTTCAAGGTGCTTCTTTTTATTGACCCTTTATTAGGTTGCATCATGTGTTGTTTCTTGAATGTTCTATGTAAAATTATAATATTATATATATGTTATATTAAAATATTATTTTATTTAAAATTATATTTCATAGATTCAAATACTCTGTTAAATCGACCGCCAAAGGTCACGCTTCCCCTATAAAAAAAATCATTGTTGTTCTTTCCCGATGGCCGGCTCAAACCTTTTGTACATTATGTAAATAAGTTTTCCATTTTTTTTTTAAATTTATTATTACGCCTTAATCCAGGCAGTACTTTTATCAAATTATGTTTTTATATATATTCCATAAGATCAATTAAAGCTATTTCTAATCTTCATTATTTTTATTATTATAGTTTTAAGAATTTGGCCACGACTGCATTACGCTAGTATAATCCTCAAGATAATCAAAAATCAACAGAAGATCTTTTTATTACATATAATATATAATAATATTTTTATTTATAATATATATAACACATTGTTTAATTAAAAAGGCATATATTGTATCAAAATATTATTTATTTTACTAATATTTCAGTTGGCTGAACGCCAACCTTGTAATACCAACTGAAATATTGGTAAAAATAAATGATATTTTGATCCAATATATGCTATTTTAATTAAAGATTTATTTATGGATTGCTCTATTTTCAAGAATATAACATTGTATATATACACAAAACATATCGACATATACCCCAGTATATATCGAATCATCGAATGTTTATATTCTAAATACAAATCTTTATCATTAAGGTTCAACGGTGATGGAGACGTTATAAAATATTTGCTCTTTTTCTGTTTATTTATTTTTAAACTTCGTCGCTAAAATGATTCTTCTTATTCACATCACTCATTTATATTCACACTATTCTACAATATATACAAATATATACTATAAATAAAATAAAAATAATTGACCCATATATTATCAAAATATATTAATTTATATAGCAAAAAAAAATAATTATTATATTCATAAGATTGTAAGAAATGTACTGCAATGCTTAGATTTAGAATTTTAAATATATTTCGAAATTATTATAGACTCGTATGATTCTTTTTAAAAATGAAGCAATTTTCTACTGCCCTCACTGCGAGGATAAATTAATGGGAGGGCTCTTGGCTCATCAGTGGTGAACTCTCCCAGCGGTTTCGCCAGTTTTAAACTACCTTATTGCTGTTATATTACATTTTCCGGTATTCCTTTTATAGAAAATTGCTTAATTTTTTAAAGAATCATACGCGTCTATAATAGTTTCGAATTCTGATAACAGATGGCGCGCTAATGTATCATATTATATATAATTATATAAGTTAGTGTATTTATAGAGAGAACTCTACACGAGGGTAGTTAGAAGATTTAATAGGCGTCTCTCTTAAATATAAGTTTGAGCAGCAGGTGATTATTTTGGGGAGGCCATATCTCGTGGAGTTGTGCTGAGCTGGCATTTCCATGGAAGAGATCGAAATAGGCCGCGAATAAAACTGAAAGTTTCGGAATTTGTCTCGGGTTGCTAGCTACTTGAGGGCGTTGGCTTTTTGGAAGTGCCGCGTTGTTGATGGATGGGTCGAGATTGGACGGATGCCCGCCGTCCTGAGGGCATTTATCTTGATCCCGCCCTGATAACCTTTATTGACACATTTATTCTACTTCGTTTGGAACGGCGAGGTAAGGCCTTTTACACCTACGCTGCTATAGTTGGGTTCTTTCTCCCGAAATTTGAATAAGAATTGTCTAAATATGCCCCACGCTGGAAGACGCTTACCCTACCTACTCCTTGAATAAGAATTACGTCCTTTTTCCATGGCGTCAACCACCAGATTCTCGGGGGGTGATTCTTCCATTGAAATGCAGATGAAGAGGATGGGCGGTGGAAATTACAGGCTTGCGTTATTTCTGCCTCTAAATACAGAGTTGCCCAGCTCGGGCCACGTGCCACTATTTGCCATTCAACCAGGAGGCCATTAAAAACTATAGAAAGCGCCGATGTTTTACTGGATTCTCTCGTTTATACTAAACACACATATTTATACATATGATATTTCATTAATATTTCTTAAAGAAATACTTCAACAACTAAGTTTCCCTAATGACATTGCTTTTAAAATGTGCCTTGACAATAGAATTATGTACTTAATCAAAAACTGAGACTTCCACATTTGATCTCCTCTGAAGATCTAATTTCAACCTGTAGCAACCAACCAGCCATATCGTACTTTATCTTCATTCAGGCCAGTAAAGACCTAATTTTGATCAGCCATGGGAAAAAAAGAAGGAGATATTGTATGTCCCCCTCAGAGCCTAAAATAGAAAACCCCCAGATCACCAATGAGATTACGTCCCGGGGACTATAATCCCCCGACCCCACCCGGTTCAAAGGTCAAGATATTCTTCTGCTCCAAATCATCGTATATCAGTGATCCCAATATTTATGTTGGACTTTAAACGTCGCTAAGTGGGATCCAAATTGATGTTTTATTGGGTAGGGGCCACGATGAGTTATGGGAATCTTTTCTCAGATAGGGTAACTTGGCCTGACGTTAAGGATGAATTTCCATTAGCGCTTTTTTTTTTTTTAATCCTCACTCTCTTTTACATTTTTTCCCTTTATTGCTGCCATGTCCTCAAGTGAACTTTAAGAAAAAAATTTATCGAAGCTATAATCCAAATATATATATAAGCAATAAAATATCTGCTTTCAAGTATAATAATCATTGATAGCATTATTCATGCTTTTTTGTTGCCTATTCACGTGCCTATAAAATGTTTTGAATTGTTATAAAAAAATTAAGTAATGCTTGATTTTACATTTACTGATACTTATCAAATAAAAAAAAAAAGAAATATTTTGTAAATTATCTAATTATTATATTTTCAAAAATTAAATATATATATATATTTTAAATATTCTTAGCTATAAAGCATTTATCAAATTTAATCCTAACATGCAAAATAAATAAAGGATTTTAAAATATGATAGCATTATACATAACGCATTTATAATTGAAATATATTTTAAAATATTTTAATTATCTTTATTAAAAATCATTGACCCAAATAAGAGGAAGAAAATGTGGAAATTTTGTCTTTGTTAATTTTTTACTATATATTTTGGATAGCTGCTTTATAAATAGGCATATGTTCAATTTTATAAATATAAAACCTTTTAAAAATGTAAATTTATATGGGACACCTATATAATTAAATCAATAAATTATTATATCAAAATAAAAAATAAAAATAAATGAAAATTATTAATGAAATATATTTCGATAAAATGAAATATAAAAAATTCCATTAAAATATTCAATGTATAATATTTACAATAATAATACACTTTTGACAGAGAGTATTGTAAATATAATACCAAATGTATTGTTCTAAATTACTGTGGTGGTGGGGATTGAAATGTCGTCAGGAACGAAATGATTTCCTTATCAGACGATCCCAGAGGATGTCTTGGCGCCTAAAAATGTAATCCGAGATTAGCGGCGATCAAAGTTGCCAGTGGGCCGTGAAATCGAGGGCTAACGAAGACTTCAATTAAGGCGCGTGTCTCTGGCGGCTCATTACATCCAGTCAACGAATTAGTGACCACGACGGCGGCATTTTGTGAAGATGCACCCCGCGGAAAATGTGGATCCCCCTTCTACCCAAATTGAAATGCAAAATCCTGGCATTAATCGGAAAAATGCTGTAATTAAATATTTGCGGTGGATCTCCTCGGAGATACCTCCGATCATCTTATCTTTGCTACTGGAATGTGTAATTGGAAGTCGGTGGTTGCGAGCTGGGCAATGGAGCAGAAATCTTGTTCCTGGGGATATTGAATCATTTGGCTCTTATTATTTCCTCACAGCAATAACGCCTAAATACTTTTCTGAGATTCCACCCTTCAGTATAGCATATAAAAGCCGAATGATCCAATACAAGTATTAGAGCTCTAAAAAAGCGGTCTGGTAGATTAAATTGACGAAGCCGTTAGGAGAGTTCACCACTGATGAGCCAAGCTCTCCCAATATATTTTTTCATTGCAGTAAGGACAGTAGAAATTTGATATATGTATAAAAGAAACATTCGCGTCTAAATGTTTTCGTATTACTATTTCCATAAAAGGTGAGCATTAAAAACAAAGAAGGCATATTCTGACCATGAGCACATGTTATTATTCAAAAAGTAAGTATATAGTATTCAATTATTTAACCTTTTTCAAATTATATTGTAAGCACTGTACGCGGTACATACAAGCCATGAAAAAGAATGTTTCAACTACTTGTACCCTAAGGAAACAACATGTCTGTCGAATATATATTTAACAAACACTAGTTACGTAATACTATGGTAATCCATAATTTGAAATCTTTCTGAATCTACAAATACCTCCCTGGCACTACATGTTGTTGTTTTTATATGAAAAACTGTGGGTTCGATTCCCATCCCTGGATACTTTATTTTTCCGTTTATCATTACTCTTCACAATTCATCCTTTCATACTACATCCCTAAGATTAAAAATAATCGTTATTTCTCCTTAAAATAGATTTCGATTTTTCGTTCAAAAGAAACATTTGCGGTAAAATTGTCAAACGTCGTTCTACAATCATAAGCCGCATTATATTGTATTATAAATTATATTATTTGATATCTACCATTACTGATAAAAAACGCAGTGTTTATAATGAAATTATCTAGATGTTAATTCTTACTAAGCATTGATTTAGTTTTTAAAACAAAACGTATGTTTTGTATATCCTTACAATTGTTAAACAATTCTCATCGTGATTCATCAAAGTCGTAAATCATCAGTCATATTCCCCCATACTCACATCGAGTTCTATTATAACTCTTTCAGTTTTTCTTGGTTTATATGAGTTTTTGGAACCCTTAATAGTGGGCTCAAGAAAAACGTAATTACTAAATAATTAAACGTGTACTTGAAAATCACGTGATTTTTTCTCGAATATTTTATTGGTTGGGTGTATATGTTTGATGCCTCTTTATCATTTGACGGCTTTATGGCTCAGCATCCTGCCAAATTTTGATCTTAGATATCCATGTATTTTGATTTAAAATATCTTCAGAAAAAAAAGTCATAAAACGAAAAATAATTCGCTTTAAAATGAAATGTTTTCCAATGATTGAAAGCCATTATGATTAAAAAGGCAATCCAACTTTTTAAAAAATGTCCAGTCACTTCTTCAGCCAAATATTTCTGATTCAAAAATCTTCCATCTTGTGTTGTCAGAGATGCAAATAAAGGTTGCCCAACCACCCGGAAAATAAACGCTGGGTGGAAGGACAATTTGTCCGCCCCCAAATAGGGACTTACTCAACCTGGATGAAGATCTAAAACAGAGGTTGTTTCCCAACGAGGTTGACTTCAGGAAATCATATTTTCACCTGACAAGCCTTGTTTGTCACCTTCATTGTGCATTGGCACAACTGACTTCTTACCTTCCAGCCATGTGCTGACATTTTACTTCCCTATCTTCTTTTGGGATACTTCTTTAGTTTCCCACTCTTTCCCCAAATTTTCTGAATTATTTTAATATCGAACACGTATTTTATATCGAAATCAATCAAATCTTTGTCCTTTAGTCTTTAAGAAGGAATTGAGATATTGTAAAAGCAAAAAAAAAAAAACATTAAGAGTACGTGAAAACACAGGGGATCCTTATATAGTGGTAGAACATCAGATAATCCGCTGAATTAAAAACAGAACGTAGAAGAAGAGAACACAAGTATATAGTAGAAGTACATCAGGATTTGTGTAGACAGGAAACATCAGGACCTCATGAAAGCAGAACAGAATAGGATAACATTTTAGGACCTCGTGAAAACAGAAAATAGTAAAACATGAGAACAGAACATAGTTGGAGAAAATAAAGAATTCGTGAAAAGGGAACCTAGTAGAATAACATTAGGACCTCGTGAGAACAGAACATTGTAGAAGAACATCAAGAATTCGTGAGAACAGAACATTGTAGAACATCAGGAATTCGTGAAAACATTGTGTTGACAGGACATGATAGAAAAACATCAGGACTTGTGTATACAGGACATGGTAGAAGAACAACAGGATTCTGCGAAAGGACAGACAAAATATATCATGGAAGAACATTAGCGCCCTGGGTAGACCGACCAAGGTAGGAAGGACGGTCCGTTAGGTAAATAAGGTGGGAGGCCAGGCCCAGACGTCGATGGTATCTGAAGGAGAGGGTGGGCCGCCGCAATTAATACCTACAGCCCTCACGATGGAGGATCTCTTCCTGCATCCTGCTTCTTCCTCCATCCTTTATTCCTTCATTTTTTATTCCTTCATCCTGATAACAAGAAGACTCCGTGATTTGTTTCCCCACGTAACAACAACAAGTGTGATCCAGGGGAAATATTCACAAAGAACCAACGATAAGCCGTATTCTTAACGGAAAGCCATTCCCTATCACCGCACTTGATAAACTAATGGAGGCTTCATGATCTTTATTCATATGGCCAAGAACGCCTTCGAAATACTTTAATGTACCCTTACTTTTTCTTAACTTCTTCTAATTATCCTGTATGGCTTGGTGCGAAATGAATTAATGGTTTGAGGAATGAGAGAGACATGTGTGTTTTTAATTTTAGAAGAAGCTTTAAAATATATTTATAATATGAAACTCTCGAAATTGATTTGCTTGAGATTTAAACGGCATTGGGGTTCATTCAAATTGTCAGAGCATCGATATTAAAGATAAAAATTTGGAATAAATAATAAAACTTCAAATAAACATCTTTAGGCTCCAATGTAGTACAGAGGACATAATTAGATCAACTTCAGTCCAACGCTTGAATCATTAGAATACATTTTGGAATGTTCATCGAACTAGCATATAAAAGGGTGGATTTATCCCGGGCGTTTTATAGTAAACAGTAGAAGCTCCTCTCTGAAAAACTTGAACTTTCCAAGTTGGTTCACTTCCGGAATCAGTATTAGAACACGATGGGGATCTCTAACTCGATAAATAACGGAAAACTGAAATAGTAGAACGCCTCAAAAAGTATATCCAACTGCAATGTATTATTCTTTCTATGCAATGTGCTATCAAAAGAGCTCTCAGTTAATATATAGAAATTATTGACCATTTTATATTCTTCTTTTCTATAGATAATCTTTTATTTTCTATTCCACTATTTTTGTGGAGATTTGACGTCTAATGGATGGTCAGATCAGTGTAGCGTTTATACATTGGTTTACCTTTGCCGTTTATGGATGTAGTTTGTATTTATATAGGAAAGAGGTAGAAAGATCTCTAATATATTAGTGGTAAGTAGGAATGGCGGGTAATGGCCGGTACCGCCCAGGCAACCATCGTGCTCCCAAAACCAACACGATCTCGCTATTAGCATCATTCGGTGGGAGCGGCACCGCATCATTACCGCGAGATAAATGGTCATATGTATGTTGGGAGGATGGGGCATAGAAATGTCCATCCCTAACACATGGCTGCTAGACCTTGGTGGATGAAGGTAGTTGAATAGATGTAGTAGACACATGTAGTAACTGTAGTTTATATTGTTCTTAGAGCATTCTGATAGATCCCGTAGACACTCCGTTTTGTTCGGCTAATTGGCACTATGGAACATCATTCGTCTTTCTTTTTCAATGTCGAACAAGACTTGGATTCTAGAGAGAAAGGAAACTATTAAACTTCATTATTTGAACACATTTGAGAATATATCAGAGGGTAAATATATTTATACCATTCCATAAGGAGGGCTATATTTCAATATTCAGATTTGATAATCACACTTCCAGTCTCTCCCCTCAGTGAATGCCAAAACTCCCGAAGTTCCACTATATGTAGGACCGGCGTAAATTTCTTAGTCGAATTTGGCGTAAGACGGAATACCATTTGGCCTATTTATTATAAAGGTTAAAAACGTATATAGTAAAACCGTTGTAAATGTCGACTACCGCAATATGTATCCAATACGCATCGTCCAATACGTCTCCCAACAAGAGAAACATAGCGGGCGACAATCAAGGTCCGCGCAACCCAAAGCTTACCTAACATGGGCTATTACTTGGAGCCCCCAGTTTACTCTTGTCCATAACTATATAAAAAACGAACTAGTTTCCAACTAGAATGCTGAGTCACTCTTCCCTCCAAAGATAAATTCAGTGGCATCCATTAGGATAGATGAGTATTGGAGCAGGCACTCACTCCGCGAGCAGCCCACCGTGAAATATCTGCCAACGTGCAATTATCAGAGCAAGAAGAGTGACAATGGTAATCCATAAACAAGGAAGAAGAGAATCCAAGAGGGAGGGGGCAAAAAATGCCGTGGAAGAAAGAAGATTGGGCAGCAGCACCAATTAACAAGTAATACAAAGGGAGAGGCTAATGAGAGAGGTCAGCGAGGCTTGTACAGCAGCAGGGATGCGTCATTAATTCCCGCTTGCGATTGAGAAGATTTCTGGAGTGAGGGGAGATTTCTGGAGATTACCATTAATCAGTGGGGGACTTACGGTCCATTTTAGCCAAATGGGTTTTAATTTGGCTTTGTTTGGGAGCTCTGCCTGGCCGGACTTCATGAATATTCATTAAGGAGTCCTCTAATAAGTCCAAACTTTTGGATGGCTCCTGTAATTAATCGCCTGAGTCCCACGGGACTCTACCAGCTTATTACTGCCCTGACACCTGGGGTATGCAAATTTGTGTGGATTGCCAATCATTCCGGCGCCATGTTCTATCTATGATGGTTGTAATGAGAGAAAGCGACCTTTACTTCAGCCTGAAACAGAATCGACAAAAATATAGGTCATTAAAAAAAGGAAGGCAAAGCTTATATGATAGACTCGATTATATGAATTTATTTAAGGACCGTCGAAAAATTCGAATAACAATGGTTATTAATATATACAATGGTTATTTTAAAATCTCACTTTAGCTCTTTGGGATAAAAACCTTCATATAAATGAAAAATCTATTTTAAAAATGGATACTCAAATAATGAGATAATTCTGTATATACTCTGATATATATTTAATACGTATTTTTAAAATTCACAACTTTTAAATCGATTAATTTAACTATAAATTGAAAAATATTTATAAGGTGCTTTTAAATACTTAAATTACAGTTGGTGCACTTAAAAATGAAAAAAAAACATATTATTACATTAAACAATGTCGTGTCTTAAAATATACAAAATAACAAATTTTTACAACATATATGTCGGCTTAGTTATATAATATTATTTTATACTTTAACCTACACCTAAATATATAATATATAAAATTTATGAAATGTGTAGATTTTAAAATCCTTAAATTCTGTTAATTATATTTGTAAAACACTTGCTTATATAAATTGTATACGTTACGCGATTATTATCGGCTCTATATATTTTTTTATTTTGTATATTATTTTATTCATCAAGACTTACTATACTCCATTCATGAAAAGTTAAATATCAATCCTTAAACTTTCTATCCCAATTTAAAATATACTTAGATCAAAATGGCTTAATATTCAAAACATGAAACTTCAGCAACTGCTTTTTATCTTAATTAGTTAAGATAGTTTTAAAAGTTAGAGCAGAAGACAGGTTTAAAATAATTTCGTTTTTGCTAGCCTTTAATTTTCTTTCGATATATTTGTCTCTTTTTTAAATCCCTCTTCTTCAAACAAACCAAAAGCCGTCAAGAATTGATTGGAGTTAGGTTGATGGCTGGATCTTATTAAGTGTGTCGCCTCAGGGATTTCAAGATTGTTGATGGCGCAATTTTTTTTAGTTTGTTTAATGGTAAACACTTTTACAGAAAAATGTCAATATTTTTATTTAAAATATATTTAGAAATTTTCCTATCTAATATATATTATTGTATCAATTCATAAACTTTAATTTTAAAAATATTTAGGGTTTTTTTCAATGTTTAATTTGAGAGTTCGTAGAGATTTAATAAATGAACATATTTGATATTTCACCAAAATAATATTCTTTCATCGCACACACATTTGGTAATATGTATATTATATATTTCTTAATCTCTCTATTTAAAATATTTCCTTACAATATAAACAATTATTTATTTCGAGCACTGAGAGACACAGTGTATAGCCATAATGGTTGACCTTCAGATGACATTTGACCAAGGGTTGGTTATGTTAGTGTTTCAATTCGATTTTCCGCTTACAATATTTTATAATCCATTTTGAGTATATGCACGCGCACATCGCTGTAGTATGGCTTATACAAAAATATTGTAGACAGGACCGCACGGAATAAATTTTATTTTGAAAGCTACATCCACGAAGAATCTACGAATCAAACCTAGGTAGCTTTAATCATTATACCATTCACAAGAATATGCGATTCAACTAGCTATAGATGAGGAAGGCGAATATCTGAAAGAGATTGGAGAAAGGTGTTAGGCCTAGCGACTATCTTCTGCTGCAGTAAGACGTTAGAATGTCAAGGTATCATCATCATATTCCATGCGGGAAATGGGTCCGAATTGGTACATTCTCCTAATTGGTGCTGGAGGATAAAAGAATAGGTGACGCGTACCATCTAACAAGTGTTTAAATTTAGAAAATACAATTCCTATATACCGTAATGATTTCATTTTTAAAACTTCCATTTAAATTATTTTTATCTTTCTCCCTAGGGTCTTGGAGAAGAAAAGATGAGGGGGGGAGGGGGAACGAATACAAGTTGATTTTTTAAAATTCTTTTTAATTTTTTTGCGAGATCTATCGCAGGTTTCTTCTGCTCTCGTTTTTTTTCTTCTTCTGCTCTTGTTATTAAGCTGATTTTAATTAGTGAACTCCCTCATTACCTCCCTGCTACCTGATTTTTTTCTCACTCGCGCTACAATTAAAGACACAAACATAATTAAATGTACTGATTAACGATATTACACGTTAGCTTTTATTCGATTACATGACGCCGACTTTCATTACAGCCACCACCTTTTGTTCTCTACATTTTCTGCTAAGCCTTTATATTTCTACGTCGTCTAAATCTGAATGGATGCTATTAAATATTCATCCAAACATGTCTTAAGTAGACACTATAGAAACTTGAGGATCCTGGATGGATAACCCAGGTTCAACAAAGTCTGAAGTACTGTGAGATCTCGGTTGGCTTTAACCGCTTATGTGACAAGCCAATAAAGACACAGGCACATTTTTGCTATGAACGTGTATGCACAAGTGCTTTTTCATTCTCTTTGTTTCATATTTCAAAAAGGGAAAAATTATAAATGGAGGTTTTTTTTTTTTTTTTGCCGCGAAATGTAAATAGGAGTTATGGAAGCAGCTATGTAAATAGTTCAATAAAAAAAAAAAAGCTAAAATATATATTTTTTAAATAGTGAGTATAATCTTTTGAACATCTCAATCTCCGACAAGTGGAGGTTTCAATTTTCGTGTTATTTTTTCGTTCATCAATTTATACGACCATCATGTTCCTCTCTGCTAGATCGTGTCCACACCACGTTTGAATAGCCTGGCGTTGATTTCACGACTTCTCAACATCATTGGACGCTAGAAGTTCCACCTACCTCTCTAAAGCAACCATCCTCCCCAAACCCTCTCCAAAGGATGCTTTCCCATTGGGGAGTTTGAAGCCAGAATGTGCTATGTGCAGAGGACCCCCCCGTGCCGACGGCAACAAGGACGGGGGCACCAGCTCCCCCTACCACGCCGACCAGGCCCCCAGCTCCCTCCTCTCTGATGGCAAGGAGAAAGAGGTGAGCAGTTTCTTCTTTCACAAATTTACATATTCAGAAAGATAGATTATTTATAACGCGACCACATTTATTTTTTATGTAAAACAAATAAATCATTTTTCTACTGCCCTCGCCAATATTTTCTACGGGCAATAGAAAATTACTTTATTTGTTTTACATGAAAAATAAACGCGATTGCGTTATAAATAGTTTGTCTCTGAATAAAGAAGGCGCGCTGTGTATCATGTTTATATTTACATATGTTTATATACATATACCCCTCATCACTACCCATCACCATTGCACTTTATATTCGGGCGTACACTATCCATAGGTGTATTCGCATATGTTCCATCTATTTTATCTACAATTATACACATACTTACATATCTAGTACTTATTTGAACTTGTCCCCCGCTATCTATATGTTTAACCTTCCTATGTTTATATACCCCCTACTTCCAAAGATACACAACATTTGCATATATCTCAAGACAATCCATTATATTTTCATTCAATAGGCCTACATTCACATTTTACATGGACAAGACACCACCACCACATTCACATATACCCCACGTATAATACATCCTCTCTTTTGTGGTTTAAATTGCAGTCGTAATATTGCAGCGTACCTTGAACGAATGAAGAAAATAAAATAGAGTTTGATAAATTCGCGAACTTTTTATTTTCCAGTACGTTTTGAGCTAAAAAAAATAGTCCTCGTCAAAAGATTAGGAATAAATTATAATTAAAGAATAAACTCACAGAGTTTAGTTAGAACAGCATTGATGAAGCATACAAAGTGGCTGGCTGTGTGGTGGTCGAATGTTCTAGGAACAACAACTAGAACACTAGTCTAGAACATTCTATCGAGTAATTTTGCTTCATCTACAATTATTTTAATAAACTATTTTTGATAAAAAAAAAAAACAAATAATAAAAGAGTTCAATAATGAATTTAAACAAATTTATATATAAGAATATACAGAATATTAACGTTAGTAATTTTGAATTAGAATTTATATTTTTGAATAAAGTGTGAAGTTAATAATTTAATGAAGAGAATGATCCTTATAACACATATAAAGCATTACATACCCTCATAAAAAACATCCTAAATATATTTGCATATTGCCACGTGGAAAATTAGGAAAGACAAAAACTTCGGAATGACACAGCAATTTATTTAAGGAAAGAAACAAACTGTGAAATGATCAACAAAAGATAAGCAATGAGGGAAGTTTACAGAGTAACAAAATATAAACAATGATACTCTGTTAATAAAATAATAAATACTTTGCTACAATATATTTCACGTCTAGCAGATATATTCACATTCACACAACATGAATTATATTTTCAATTCAGCTTTATTTTATAAAAGAGAGGAGGGAAATCATTCTTTTTCATAATCTTTCAATCATCCGATCGAAGTCCGCTGCTGCTGGGATCTCAAGGGAGAAGGGGAGAAGAGATTAGCTGGGGCGAGAGAACAGAAGACCCTATTCCCCAGGTTCCTGTCGCTTCTTCAATTTGGAGCGCTGATATTGGAGTGATGTTTTTTACCCTCCCGTATTTGATAACCTCACTTATAATGGTATAACTCAGTAGTAGTGACGTCATCCTCACAACCATCTCATAGGAGCACTGACTGTTTAAAGTATTCTCAGTGTTGTACGCGGGTTTTTCTTCACTGGACAATCTGCTCATTAACTCTGTAAACATGTTCTCGAAACTCAGTAATTATTTAACGCAGGTTTAAATAGCTCAACGAAAGACTGCTGTTTAGTCGATAAAGTTTCATGATGTTGAATGATTGATTGCTTATCATCGCTATCATTCAAGAAAATAACTGGCCCATTTTCAGATGATTTAGCCATAACAATGACTTTCTGCCCATGTTCCTCACTATTGATACGATGCATTGACACGTTGGAGAATATTATTTACATATAATTTAAAATAGAGATCTGAGAACTTCGTTCTATGAAAGTTGTCTAGAGGCAAGCCATGTTTTAATCTTTACATTCCAACATGAGTTAGCACTTTTCCTGGCCAGAAACGGCTCCAATTACCTTTGCAATTATACCCCAATTAAGGGCGTCATCAGAATCACAAAAATGTTCGAAATTACAAAAATGTTCTCCGAGTATTATTTTATTTAGTTTTGACTAATGACCAGCGGGATAGGAAGGCTAATTAAAAGAGCGCGGGAGGTAATGAGCGAGAAACTCGTGCCGATTATTCATAGGCTAGCGGCGGTGGCGGCAGCCATCAAAAACTGTTTGTAGACATTAATTTGGGACGCTAATTAAATTAATGATGGAGCAATTAACCACCAGATAGGTGCAAAAATATCTGCCCCAATCAGGGGACCGTTTTTTTCCCCACCCTCAACCCCTTCCTGCCGTTTGACAGGAGCGTGGCATTAAGAGTGTGTGGTCTATTTGCCAAGTTAAAATGACCCCTTTAATCACTCCCGATTTGGATTTGCATAATTGCTAGATGCAGGTGTGACAGTGGCAGAATGACATTTTGTGGCACCAGTCTCGACAGCACAGTTCTCTGACAATTGCACTCCGCTCTACTCTCTAACCAATCTCTCTTTTTAAAATAATCACTTTAGACACATCAAATTTTACAATTATCTTTAGTATATTCTTTTGTTAAAGTCATTTAGATTATATTTGTTTTACGATCAAAATGTAAAATGGATGATCAGCGAATATTAATAAAGTTAGCGTTTAAAAATGCCTCGACAATCAACCAGTTTGATACATGGTTTTTGACCGGCTTTTTGTCCGCGCTGGAGTGTGAAAAGACGCAACAAGAAGGAGATCCTCATAGTAGTTCGGTTCCAGGACCATCTGTGGAGAGTGACCTCACCTGACCGCAATGACACCCAGCAAGAGTACGAGGCAAAGATTGTCAAGTTCGTTCATGGACAGGACATGTCCCTCGTGTTTCACTGATAGCACCCAGGTATTGATTGGCGTGTGCATGCTTTTGCATCCCCCCTGAGCAGCATGTAAGCTCATAGTGCATGACGCAAACCTCGCCTGATAAATGGGAATTAAAAAGAACATTGAAAATACAATGGCCACAAAAAATTGCATCACTTATAAAAACTCTAGCAACGTTTTAGTTAGCTGAAGAAGGGCTTGTTTGAAAGCTTCCTTTGATCGGGTGGATAAAAAAGTTGCGGGGGGCGTCATACGATTTTTTTGCAATTTGTCAAAATCCTCACTCCTATAATAATGAATACCATTATATATCTCATCAAATTACAGAAAATTTTCATATTTCTAAATGATGCAATTTTTATATGGCCAGTGTATTTTCTCCTTTTGAAAAGAAAGTTCTTATCTAGACCTATATAGAAACAACTGTAATTTCTTATGTGTTACATGAGATATTATGTTTTCTGCTCATGTCTAATGTCATATTGACATTTTCCAGATCGGCAGGCTGATTGACGACTTGCAGCGTTTGCAAACCAACCTCAACACCTTGAAGGAATCCAGTGCCTCCAAGGTAAGAAGATTCTTTCAGAATTTTTATGCTTAACCTCTCTTTGCCGGCAACTGTGTCAATATAATTTCATTTTAAATAAAAATTCACCGTGATAACCGGGAGCTGTGTGTAGATTGCTCAACTAGAAGACCTGCTGGCTGAAAAGGACCGCATCATCAATGAGCTGGGGGACAAGCTGCTCCGCCAACAGGACTATGAAGATCTTAAGCGCGAGCTGGGACTTTTCAAGTCCATGAAAGATGTGCCCCCCACCCCCTTGGCTAATCCCGCTCCCGGAACGGAATCTCCACCCCCCCAACCTTACCAAGAAATCTCTCGAAGCACTTCTCATGTCCAAGACTAAGACAGAAGGAACTCCCTACAGGTCTTCAAAGACGGAACCTGCAGGTGAGTTGATTGAAGAATTCGCAACTCGAGGGATCTGTGGGAAACTATCATCAATGAAATTGATGAAAATAATTCACTTTGAACTTAAGAATGCTGTGGAATATATATATATTTTGAATATAAGATAAATGGACATAAGACTAGGTGGTTACTCATATATTTGAATATATTCGCAAGGAGCGCTGAATAAGATTTGGTTATGTGGCAGTTTCACCTCCGCACCACCTCTCCGCCCCGTTCTCCAGCCTAGAGTCCTTCGGCTCTCTTTTGGGGCGAGGAGCTGGCGTCCACCTACACTACCGCGGTGAGCGACACGGCCGCCCGCCATGGCGTCGCTGGAGCGGCTGCAGGAGGGCCTGCGACAGAACATCGACAAGTACGCCCACGAGTCGCTCAACACCCTTAACATCAGTCGCTGCGTGCGCGAGCTGCTCAGCGTCAATAACATCGGCCAGCGACTTTTTCGCCAAGTACGTCCTGGGCCTCAGCCAGGGCACAGTTTCCGAGCTGCTATCTAAACCTAAGCCCTGGGACAAACTTACTGAGAAGGGCCGTGACTCCTACCGCAAGATGCACGCTTGGGCCTCAGATGAGGCCTGCATCTTCATGCTCAAGTCCCTCGTCCCACGTAAGGGTGAGCTATTTAACCTTTGAATATAACGCCATGGTTGTGCCAGCCTGTCTGTAAATGAATGAGGTTGAGCAGTGTATTAATTATCAAAACTCTAACTATTGTGTATTTTGTAACAGGAAAGGAATCCACAACCTTCAAGTCGGAAGAAAGCGTGGAGTCGATCGTGAGCCGGGGACTGTCCGGAGGTTCGGGCGACGGACCCACGCCCCCGGCCAAGACCGAGAGTCCTGTCTCGATGAACGGAACCAAGAAGGAAGAAGAACCAGCAGATGACTCTGCCCCTGAAGAATCCTCCCCCAGGGGCCCCAGCTACCCTCCCAATGGGTTCGGGTTCCGAGGCCGGCCCGCTAAGAAGTACGAAAACGACGACATCTCCCAGGAGATGGTTACCCGTATCTACCAGGAGGAGATGCTCAAGCTGCGCTCCCACCCTGAAAACTTTCGCAGAGAGCACTACGAGAGGACCCACGAGGAAATCAGACAAGCCCTAGCCATCTACCATCAGGAACTTGCTCGCCTCGCCCAGGTTTCTCCCAGCTCCTTTCCCAGAGGAGCATTCCCCAACCCGCTGTTCGCCATGGGATTGAACGGAGGCTACGGAGTCCACGAGGACCTTCCAATTGACGCTACGATCCCTAGTCGCGCACGACAGGAACAGGACCTGAGGCATCACGGCAGCGCCTTCTCCCTCGTGCGGCCCAAGGGCGAGCCGACCAGCAAGGGAGGCAGCGGGGGATTCGGGAGGCATGTTCTCGGGGGAGAGCCCGCAGGCCACGCCCGGGCCAGGCGGTGACGACCAGGGCCCCGCCTCAGCTTCGCCCCTCCAGCGCATGCAGTCCATCACCAACTCGCTGCTCTCTCCCAACCCTCGCTGCCCCGCGCTCCCCTCACCCAGCCAACGGCCCGCCAAGGCCATCCTGCCGCCCATCACCCAGCAGCAGTTCGACCAGTACAACAACCTCAACACCGAGGACATAGTCAAGAAGGTAAGTCAATCCCGCAGTGTTCTATCAACACACACTCTCTCTCTCAACTCAATTTATCTCCCAAAACTTACTGCTTCAGAAGATTCACTAATAGCACAGGCCCTCAGCACAAATACACCAACTACAGAACTACACCGTCTACAATGGGGAGTTACACTTGAACAGAGTTTACTTCAATCCTCCGACTTATAATCTAACTCATAGTTACGTGGTTCTTGATTCTTTTTAACGTATGTTTTGTACTCATTGTATTAAACGTATTGGGGGCGTTTCTTGTATTTGCCGCTCTACGACAGTTAGGAGTGTGTTAGTATTCCTATTACAAGGCCTCTACGGTTGTGGAAAGGTGTACTCCAACTTTCGGAGGACTTATCACCTAATCTTACATGCATGATGTGCAGGGTGAAGGAACAGCTGAGCCAGTACTCCATCAGCCAGCGTCTCTTCGGAGAGAGCGTGCTGGGCCTCTCGCAGGGCTCCGTGTCGGACCTGCTAGCCAGACCCAAGCCCTGGCACATGCTGACACAGAAGGGACGAGAACCCTTTATCCGCATGAAGATCTTCCTGGAAGACGACAACGCCGTTCACAAGCTGGTGGCCCTCGCAGTACAAAATCGCGCCCGAGAAATTGATGCGGACTGGGAGCTACGGCTCTCCCGCGACAGCAGCCAGTAAGTTCCTCCGCCGCGCTCAGAACACTGTAATTCTGTGTTATTCTATCTCTCCTCCCAAGCATTATTATCTTAAAGAATTAGTCACAGGCATTCAAAAAAAAAAAGAGACAGTTTCTCGAGAGAAAAATTTATATACTATGCACTTACGTACAAGGGCCGGTCAATAAGTAATGCAGAATGACCTCTATAGAAAAATATTAAAATAATTTATCATCATAAATATAATATTTTGTGATTAAATAAACAGTCCTATTTTCATATCTGTATTGTGATATTTTCATATCTATTTTCATATCTGTAATATATCTTCTGTATTTTCTAAGATATGCAGCCTGAAGTAAACACAAGAATTCGATAACGGTCGATGATTTCGGAGACATTTCAGCCATTGTAATTGATTCGAAGCTAAAGTCTGTGTATGGGAACGAAGCTATGAATAGAAGCACCATATAAAGATGGATTCATCTCTTCAATACTCGTGGTCTTGATATCAGTGATAAAGAAAGGCCAGGTACCTCTGTAGAGTGACGGACCAAAATTTGGCTCTAACTGAGGAATTGATCCCGGACAATGACGACTTATGAAATAATGTAGCAACTTTCCCTATATAAAGGAAGTGTTTTAAAACGTATTAATGATCTTGTATATCAAAAATTATGCTCAAAATGGGTGCCAAAACTTCTAACACGATAAATTATGCAAATTCTGTAAGAGACTTCATGAAGGCTTTTTCTGGAGAACTTTCTCAGGTGTTTGAAAAAGTGTGAAAACACACGAGTGAAAACATAAGTGTAGAGCGCTTAATTCAGAACTGTACGATACTCGCGTCGTATATCAATCCCTTCCTTATACAAGGATATCCATATATCAACATATTCCTGTGTTAACAAGGCCGTAGTCGCAGGTAACGTAGCCGCCGCAGGCCGCTGCCAAGCTAGCAGCCGGCCGGCCCGAGCCGAGACCCTCGCTGCCCGAGCCTCCCCGCACCCCCGACGGTGGCAGAGGCGGCAGGGGACCTCCCCACCTCAGCCCACGTCCCCCCGGACCCCTCTCCTACCTCCAACCCTCGGTGTACGAGATGGCTGCTCTGACCACCGACCTCGACACCCAGTCCATCACCATCAAGATCAAGGAGACCTTGATGGCCCACAATATCGGACAGAAGGTGGGTACACACATTGTTGGACCCTTGAAACTATATACCTTTTAAAGTTTACAATTTCTCCATTCAGTGAAAAAAATAGGACAATTCTTATTAAAATACCAAAAATATTATGTATTTTTCGATCATATTTGTACATATTGGGAGTATATATAATGGTAAATAACATCAGCTTTGGCAAATATAGCCAACCTGTAAGCCATCGTATTGGCCTTCATCGCTACTGTGCAGTTTGCACTGTGATAATAAGGAAAACAGTTTTATTTGATCAATTTAAGTCGATTAACCCAGGATGAACATTTATCAAGATATTTTATCTTCTTGACATAAATCCTTTGGTTACAAAGAAAGAATCATAAAAGGCCGCAATTCTTTTTATTTACTTGATTAAAGGATATTTCGGGCAAGCTCTTCTTCAGCTAACTAAAACAGATCCTTTGATTGTTCAAAATAGAATTATTTCATTCATTATCAATAGTTGCCGTTGTTGAAACACTGGTATTAGTGGCGACAAAAGTGGTAAATGGACAGCAAAGATATGCCGTGGAAAATAATTTAGACCAAACCCATATTCAACAAATTTAAGGTAAAAACTATGACAATCCTTGTATAGTATACATAGTGTTAGAATATTAAAATATATTCAAAAGGATTATTTAAATTCTCTTTCTTATTTCGTGTGAATAATACTTCTATTTAAAAACAAATACGTTGAAATAAATGCATCAACTGACCAAAGACATGCCTACCCTAAGCTCAGTGGTCCCACCCACTTTATTGGGGAAAAAACATCAATGAGGAGGAAAGTTATTTTTGTGAAATTTTTCATAGAGATTTCTATATAGAAAATATAACTTGTTGTACATGGCTGTGTAGTCCATGTACTTGAACCTATGGTTATCTTGTGATATCTTGTAAAGTATTACCTCTAGAAATCTACTAATATAATAATAAACTTAACTGTGCCACTTCCTATACAGATGTATGTATATATATGGCTGTTGTTTTAAACGTATGCGTGTGTCCTGAAGAAGAGAGGTGCGCAGATCTTTGGGGAGGCCGTCCTGGGGCTGTCTCAAGGGTCAGTGAGCGAGCTTCTGTCCAAGCCCAAGCCATGGCATATGCTGAGCATCAAGGGCCGCGAGCCTTTTATCCGCATGCAGCTCTGGCTCAACGACCCGCACAACGTCGAGAAGCTGCAGGCGCTCAAGTCCGAGAGGAGAGAAGGTAGCTTTCTCTTTTTAGTACAACAGTACACGTGAAATAGGACTTCTTGGTCTACTTGTTGTTGATAGATGCTTTCCGCCATTGCATGTAGTCTTGTTTAAATAGGACCTGATATGGGTTTTCCAATGTAATCACACTAGTGAAGATGACTAAGAGTTCTGAACGTGTGCAGCCAACAAGCGCCGTCGTACGACCAGCGACACCCCCGAGCTGATGATGCGGCCAGTGAGCGGGGGCAATCCGAGCCCCACGTCTGTCCCTTCTCAGGGGGTCCCTCAGGGGAATGTGCCCACCTCCCATGGAGGTGCTGTGAATCTTACCAATCCGCCCCCTGCCTTCAGCTTCGCCTTCGCACCTCCCTCACCTTACCCTCCAGCCAAGAAGCCCCGCGTTCTTTTCTCCGAAGAACAGAAGCAAGCGTTGCGCCTAGCATTCTCCATGGATCCTTACCCCAGCACGGCCAACATAGAGTTCCTGGCAGCCGAGCTGGGCCTCTCGGTGCGCACCATCACCAACTGGTTCCACAATCACCGCATGCGGCTGAAGCAGCACCACTCATCCTCCTCCTTAGACGACAAGGGCAGCGGTAGCAGCAGCAATGAAAGCCTGAGAGATTCATCCTCCAATTTTGACCCTGTTCAGTTCCGCCTGATGTTAGGCCAGCGCTTAGCAGAACTCTGCCGCATTCCCCCACAGTACCAGCGTTCCCCCATGCCAGCGGATGAAGACATGTCAGGGTTAGACCTCACCATATCGCGGACACATCAGTCCGATGACACTTCCGACTCGGATGGGTCCGTCATACCCTCGCCTCCTCCACAGTCGGCAAGTGCTAAGCGGCGCAAGCCCGCCGCACCGCAGTGGGTGAACCCAGACAGCGACGGAGGGCCCACTGACGACGAAGACCTTGAAGACGAAGAGGATGACAGGATCATCAACGGCGTGTGCGTGCGCCAGACACCCGCCACCGACCGCGACTATGATCCCACCCCTCCCACAGTTTGCGTTCAACCCGACTTCGAGGAGAACAGTAGAAGGACCAATATTGAGAAACTAGAGCAACGCTTGCTGCAACAAAGAGACATACCAGAAGACGGCGAGGACTGGGAATTCTGAACCTCTCCTGCAACCACGAAAACAACAACTTCCATTATGTGATAAAACTGGAATACAAACAAACTCCAAATATTTGTGCATATATAAAGAGAGAAATAGTGTGAACGGAAACTTTTAAGTTAAAATACTAACAAATGATATTATTATATTAAAAATATGAGATAAAAAATGAACTTTGTAAATAACTAAATAAATTTGTGTAACTATTTTTTTTCCACGCTACATTTTTCTTCACCCTATTTCTTTCCCTCTACGAAGTCAATGCTAAAAAGTTTAGTTTGACGCTATTATTTAATATAACTGCCCTTTTGCTCTTATCTGTAAATAGAAATATAAAAGTAGGAAGTTAGGCCTCTGAAAATTTGAATATGCTAGATATATTTATCATTTGATTATTATTGATTTTTGATGTTAATTCATAGATATGTTCTTTTATATTGACCATGTTAAATTTGGCTTTTTTTTTCCAGACAATTTCAAATCTCGGCCATTTAAAACGAACTGTATATAAATTAATATTTTCTATAGAAAAATTTGTATGTGTGTGGAAAATAAGAAAAAAAAGCTATCTCTTTTGGATATTTATTTTTAATATAATATTTTCAATAAGTGTGCAATATATCTATGTGCAATTGGTTATAGTCAAAAAAACCAAAATTTTAAAAAGTTCTCTCATTTATAAAAATAGGGATATATATAAGGGAAAATATATTCAATAATTTTTTATTCACATCTATGAATTTAGTCACTTTATTTTGTACATATATAACACACATAATATTTTAAAAATATAATTATTTATTAATATTTTATATAATATATCTACATTTTACTATGACTTATATATAATTGTTATTTGAAAAAAAAATTCATTACACACACTATAATCTGTTTATATTTAAATCATTTTTTTTTTTATCATATTGTCATTTTTTTTTATTATTTAATGGCTGAGATTTGAAAGCTAGCATTTTTGAAGCATTCAACAAGGAATATATATTTTGAAGCCAGTATTTTTTTTTTTGTTCCTTCACTAGTCTTTAAGTCACCTAACTTCTTTTTAAACTTCTTTCTTCTTTAGAAAAAAAAAATACACCTAGTCCTATATAATTATATATATATATATATATATGCATAATTTCACACTTTAACATACAAATGTTGTTTTTAAAACGATCTAGAATGGATAATAAGTGACGATTTTTATTAAAAAATTATATTTTGACACCACTTTTCCTTCTAGATATGACTATTTTACTTATTTCTTAGAATTTGACTTACTTTTTTTTTTTAAGTAAAAAGGACGGCCGTGTTTGGAATTTGTGCTTTTGTATATATGATACACCACGCTGTTGACTATTCTCCCTTCATGAGAAATATATTAATGTACATAGAGATTTTAAAGCATTTTACTCATCTTTGATGATTTTTTTGTTATTTTCTTTATCCCCCTTTTTACACAATATTTATCTTCTAGAAAAATTGATGAAAGTGACAATTGCCTCCAGTTAAAAAAGGCCTGTAAATATAGTTGTTAAAGTTTTTCAGTTTTTTTTTTAAAACCCTAAACCTGTTATATATATTGGTATATGATGCAATAAAAGCTCTCTTTCTCAACTGTTAAACCCAAACAAGATTTTTTAAATTGATTTTTAGGTGCCAAGATAGAAATAAATATTTCAAAGAGGAAAATACTTTTCTTCTATATAAGTGCAAATATCTGAAACATTTCTATGATTTTTTTTTTACTTATTCACTGCAGTTAATTTAAGCACTGAATAGCTTCAAAATAACTCCCTTTCTGTTTTATTTTTGAATTCCCCAAAAAAAAAAAAGTATATTTGTATTGTAGAGAGAGAAAGCTGGGCCTATTGTGTTCATTTCTGCTTAGATATTTGGGGAAAATTGAAGCTGGGGGGGTGTTTTGTATATATGGAAAAAGTGTGCTGATAATTTTTTGCAATATGTAGTGCCTTTTTCTATGTTAACCTTCCCAATGCGCTATCTAGTTTTTTATTTGTAAATAACACACAACACGACGATTTTTAAATTTATATTTATTATATCAATCTATCCAACACATTATAATTCTCTTTCTATATTTTAAAGATTCCAATTTGTTTCGTTAAAGATGAAAGGGAGTAAACCAACTGCCAGCGGTGGTTAAATGTCACACATATAAAGAATATATTTAATATAAATAATATCACACACAGTTTTCTTTCTTTTTATCTCTTTCTGATATTTTAGAGGCCAGTTCTGCACATCCACCTAGTGAGGTAGAGAAATAATGTACAGCGGAGGCAGTCCCCTAATATTCTTCAATCTCTTCCATCTTATTCTTGCCAAACCCTCTGAAGAACTCTTTGGCTTTCCTCACCCCTTTGATATCACCCCTTGTATTTTTATTCCACTTTCAAGAAAATAAACCTTCTCATCTTGTTTCATTTTGTTTGTCTCAATCCTTATTTGCTTCCACTCACAAAGACAATAATACAATACAGTGCAGCTTATGATTGTAGAATGACATTTGAAAATTATCCTGCATGTGGTTCTTTTGAACGAAAAATTAATATTTATTTTAAGGAGAAATAACAATTATTTCTAACTTTAGGACCCTGGACACTTTATTTTTCTGTTTATCATTACTCTTCACAATTCATCCTTTCATACTTCATCCCTAAGGTTAGAAATAATCGTTATTTCTCCTTAAAATAAATTTCGATTTTTCGTTTAAAAGAAACACCTGCGGGATAATTTTCAAATGTCGTTCTACAAAGACAATAATGTTCATATGACTCTTCCTAAAACACATTGTAGCACTAGACCAAATCAGAAAAGATTCTCTGCAGCAAAGACTATCTAGGCGTATTGGTATATAAAAGTCTTCTAACATGGTAAAGGTAATGTTTCCTCCTGGTCTTTCATTGGAGAAAGTTGGGCTATGTCTTGTCAAGTATTTTTATAAAGGTGGACCATTCATCGGATGGAACACTTTCATAGGTTTAACTGCAATATGATTGGGCCCGAGGTCTGGTAGTGAAAACTACCTTTACAACTAAGACTGAACACAAGGTAATAAGACCAAATAAATAAATAGTGTGTGACGTTTCAGTAACAGCGTTTACCATCTTCAGACAAAAATACTGAATGGTACGCTGTTACCGAAATGTCACACACTATTTATTTATTTGGATTTGGTCTTATTACTTTGTTACGATGTACTAGAGCGCCATCTGTTATCAAATTATAAAACTATTTTAGAGGCGTAATATTCTTTTTAAAATAAAACAATTTCTACTGTCCTTACTGCGATGGAAATTCCAAAAATGCAATATAACAGCGGTATGGTAGATTAAACTGGCGAAACCGCTGGGAGGGTTCACCACTGATGAGCCAGGCCCTCCCTTTAATTTTTCCATCGCAGTAAGGACAGTAGAAATTGTTTTATTTTAAAAAGAATATTACGCCTCTAAAATAGTTTTATAATTTGATAACTTATTACCTTGTGTTTATAATCTATAATCCAAATTGTGCTTTATCAACTAAGACTGAAGTTATTTATTTATAAATTTCTGATGGTCCTCGATTCTAGCTCAGGAACTGTATGAGGAAACCATTGAATCCAAGAACCACACATTGAAGGTGTATACATTTGGTGGCATACTTACTATAAAAGCATTTGCTGGATTTCCACTAGCTGTGTGTACCATGTGTACTAGGTATATAACAAAACCAATATAAGAATTTGATTGATGAATATTTAATATGAAATAAAACCTACATAATAATTGAATGAAAATTATGTAAACAAAAAATTAAAGCTACTTTCTACAATTGAAAACTACACTGATTTTTGCAAAATTTAAAAATAAAATAATGTCATTGAATTAAGACAAAACTTATAGCTCAAAGCATCTTCAATTATGTGCTATCCCAGTTCTCACATAAGAATTTATATGAAATCCCATGTTTAAAGATATGCTGAGTGTCTTCTGATAAGTTGAACTCGGGCAATTTGGTCATTTTGCATTTTCAAAACATATGCAAATTTCATTTAATAGACTTTTAAAATTTTATAAAAATTGCATATTGTCACATGGACTGGTTGTAGGAGGAGTTGTCCTCAATGCCTGCAGGAATGGAAATCTAATGCTGCACATGACTGGTACAGAGCAGGAGGGACAAGCACCGGTTCTGTCCTCCCAAGAGAACAACAGTCTTTGATTTCCAGACTTAAGTCTGGTCATCTACGGACAATGACTTTCCAGAATAGTTGCAAGGTTTTCCACTATGTACTAAGTGCAATTCTCAACCTGCAACTCCAAAACACATTATTGATTGTATTGACTCATCCATTGATGAGCTCTACTCTTCCCCAGCAGACACCATCAAAAGTCTCAAGCTTGACACCCTAATATGATTGAGTGGAGATAAGAAAGAAGAAGAGGAGGGGTTGTAGCTGAGGTAGGACGTGTTGAAACTATTTTGTCACAGTGTATTAATTCGAGGGAATAAAAATAACTACTGCGTTATCTCTAACGTTGCCGCAAAAAAAATGGTGGTCAATGGTCAAATACAAATTATACCCGACATCTCTGTTTGGTGCTGTTTCTAAACTAAATAATAATAACAGATTAAATAAAACTATTAACAACAAAATAAATAGTTTTTCCAGCCACATGTACCATCTGGTCGGCTAGTTGTTGACCCACAACAATATGCCACAACCCAGTGCTGCAGTACAATCATGTCTGAGTGAATAAAACAACTCTCCGGCCATCATGAAGTACTGTAGATACACGGACTCAACCTGAGAGTAGATCATAGTAAAACCTAAGAGATAAATATTTCTTATTGAAATATGGATTTTTAAACTGCTCTATCTCAGCTTGTTGTCCCCTAATGGCCATGATAACCATGGAAGGCAGGGAGAGGTATATTTTACCACATGTGTAGAGAAGCCATTTGACATTATTGTACTCTGGTTAGTTTACATTTACTGGTGAATCTCAATTTGTCTCAGAAAGCCATTTATTAATCTTAAAACCTGCACAATGCGCAGGACCCTGGTTGTGTTTTACCATGTCCCATCAGTAGAAGAATCTAAACAATGCCATATGGGGGAGTCCTTACTCTACAATTGCTAGTACAAAGCTGTAGTTTGTCTCCATCTGGTTACTTGAACATCTCCAGTTAAGTAGCCTCGGGAAAACTAATGATGGGTAAACTTTGGAAGAATTGTTGTTTGAATACAACCCAGCAAGAGTTTAGACCATTAATGTCAGCAACAAAATAAAATAGTAAAGTATTTATTTAAAATAATGTCTACACTCACTGTGTAGAGAGGAGAATAGAAGAAGGTAACAATGACTTTAAAGAAATTAAATAGTGAACAATGAAAGAGTGCCATGGGGAAGGAGAGCTAGTCCACAGAGGCTTGCTCCACAAACTCCTCTAAGATGGCAGAATCCAGTGGAATGTAGAGGTACTCTGTGCCATCTGCTCCCTGCACCAACCAACAGAGATGGTCACACCACCAATATTTTTATTTGTAAAGTTGCCTATATTCACAATGGTATCATTGTGTGGTTTTCCAACAGTTTTAGGTTGCACAATAGTAAAACCTTTTATGAGACCTTAGAATATCCTTGGTCTCTAATTAGGATAGGTCAAATCAGGTTTGATTTACAAAAGTGTACATCAGAAAAAGACTGTATTTACAAATAAAGTAACATCACATTACTGCTGATGTTCACAGAGTAGACCACGGCATGACAATATATAGAATAACCTCTTGAATTTGGCCAACTATAATTCAACTTCCCAATCAAATTATCTATTACAATATATATATATATTTTTTTTTGCTTAGCCCTAGTACATGCCATGATCACCAATCATGGTGGGTAGAAGTAGGCAACTGCTTTTACTGTAAGTGTACCACATGTCTACACACGTGAAAAGCAGTTTGACTTTGCACTTACAAATGTGTCAGAGTCCCGTTTGGTTACTTGCACTCGCTGGTGGGGGTTGTACTTTTGCAAGAATCGGGGGGCATTGGAGCAATTTTTTTTTTTCTAAATCAGAAAAAAGTGCCCAATGCGGGAATCAAACCCGGGTCGTAGCAGTTGAAAACCAAGGGTTTAGACCATCCTTCCACCGACCCCCCTATTATAATATAGACTGACTATAATTTAAAAAAAAAGAGGAGAGAGTAGTGTACCTTGCGGACGATGATGACTCTGTGATCCTTGAACTCTGAGAGGTGGGCCCGGATGGTCAGCTGGCTGTTGACCAGGAAGGCCTCCTTGCTCTCCTCCACCAGCTCTTGGAAGGCCATCCCTGTGTGTGGGGACACATTAACTACAACTTGATAGAAACTCTTCATCTTTTTAACAATAAAAGTATTTTCAACTAAGGCAACTTTGGTCAAATAATCTGATGAGAGGGAGGTTCATCAGTGGTTTATCCTCCAAAAGGATTTTGCGTAACAGCGTTGTTACCCAAACGTCACACACTATTAATTTATTTAGATTTGGTCTTATTTTCCTGTAGTTCTGCCAGATTGTGTTGCTGTGCACACAGTCTGATTTACTGGAGTAGAGAAGGGGTAAGCAACCCCAGTATATTGACTTCATAGTAAATCGGCACCTGGGAAATTGGGTAGCATTTGTAAGCTCATTGTTGGCAATGGTACTCATTGAAACTAGATAAGAATAAACAGATTTCTTTCTCTTTATCTGTTTTAAAATTGCTTTTAAAGCTACTTCAAGTGATGATGTGAATATAAGCCAAGATTCAGCCTATGATGTATTCCCAGTAATATATCCAGGCAGGATACACACTTCTGTAAAGTTTGGATTACTCCATCCTACAGCTCTTCACACAACTTCACTACCTTAATTAGGCTGCAGTGTTGTGATCAAAGCTGTAGGCTTCTCTTTTTTAAACAAGAGAATACCTTTAGGCAGCATATATAACCATCCAGTGAGACAGTGCCATGTAACAAATATAGAAATATTTGGTAGAATAACCCACCAAAGCAGCTGAACTGTATATATCGGCAGTAGAAATGTTATAAAAATCAAGAATCAGGGTTGTAAAATGACATTATTACCAGGCAAACCAGTCCCTGCTACCTATTCAAACAAACATCCACGAAATATTCTCCTATAGCCAAGTATATACACACTTTGGTGCAGTAGAGGTTACACCCTTAAGATGGCCCATATTGCGTGTGTGAATCTGCTTAAACATGTGAAAAAAGTGAAATCTTAATGTGTTTTTAATAAAAATGTTAAAATTTCAATTCAGTATTTGGAAGAATCCAATGCAAACCTTTAAATACTGTAAAAGTAATGTAGCAATTGTTGTTGAAGTAGATTAGAGCAATAGCAAGAGGAGCTGTGTGGATTGAGGACCAAACAGACTGCAGCATCGTAAAGCAGAGAATCTTGTTAATTGAATTGTGAGTATAGGTTTAAATAGGTAGAATGTTGGAGCAGCAGGCCAGTAAAGAGAGAACTGACCGAGGTAGGAGCGGTGCTTGGAGGAGAGCTGCTCCAGCTGGTGGCGCACCAGGATGAGGAAGATCTTGCGGGTGTTGGAGGGCAGGCTGGAGAAGACATGGGTGAGAGAGGAGAGGGCCAGGCGGCTGCCCGTGGTGGCCTGCTGCGAGTCCTCATAGGCTGTCTCCCCCAGGTACCTGGAGGTAGGGTCCGTCACATTGGTCCACACCCAGCGCAGCCGGCCTAGCTTCACCTGGTCCCACACTGTCACAACATGAGGTGGCTGGAACAATCTCTACTCAGGAACATTACAGTTAGTTAACAAACTGTCTCATTCACAGTTTACAATAACAGTCTCCCATTAAAGAACATGGTTACACCTGGTCTCTCATTGGACACTCGATCATGTTGATGGATTATTTCAACCCAAACATAGTAGCCATTTTTCTTTTATCTTTATTGTTGCATACATAAGTTTTAAGAAATTGAAGCTACTTTTGACATTTATATTTCTTTTTAAAATTTGAAACTATTTTAAAGGCATAAGATTCTTTTTGAAATTAAACAATTTCTACTGCCCTTACTGCAATGTAAAAATTAATGGGAGGGCCTGGCTCATCAATGGTGAACCCTCCCAGAGGTTTCGCCAGTTTAATCTACCATACCACTTTTATATTGCATTTTTGGAACTTCCTTATAACAGCGGTATGGTAGATTAAACTGGCGAAACCGCTGGGAGGGTTCACCACTGATGAGCCAGGCCCTCCCATTAAATTTTCCATTGCAGTAAGGGCAGTAGGAATTGTTTAATTTCAAAAAGAATCTTACACCTTTAAATTAGTTTCGAATTTTGATAACAGATGGCGCGCTAGTGCATCATATTTCTTTTTAAAATAAAATAATTTTCTACTGGCCCCACATACTGCAATGTGCCTGGTGAATTCTCCCAGCAGTTTAATCCACCATATTTAACAAGTAAACATTCTCTATTATTTAGATGTTAAATAAAATAATATATTTATTATACAGGAAAACCTCCATGAGAGGACACTCGTGCTAGAGGACACCTCTCTACAAAGGACAGTTATCATTTTTACTATTTAGAAACTCTCCAGTAAGAGGACACCTCTCCCTAAAAGACACTTTGGCTGTGCAATTAGATGTTCTTTACAGGGAGGTTCTACTGTATTATATATTTTATAAACACACTTTAAAATTAATTTTATTTACCTTTTACGCTGTTAAAAAACTCCAAGTGAGGAATTTGATCACTCAAAGAATCTTTGTACAATTATCCTCTACATCTTTGTTAATTTAAATGTTTGAATGATTCCTTGATCTAATGGCTGGCACTTGCATGTCTTCTTCTTCTTCTTGCTTATCCCTAGTACACGTGATACAGGCCATGATAATCATGGTGGGTAGAAGTTGGCGACTGCTTTTACTGTAAGTACACCACATGTCTATACATGTGAAAAGCAGTTCGACTTTGCACTTACAAATGTGCCAGAGCCCCATTTGGTTACTTGCACTCACTGGTGGGGTTGGACTTTTGCAAGAATCAGGGGCCATTGGAGCATTTTTTTTTTCTTAAATCAGAAAAAAGTGCCCAATTCGGGATTCGAACCCAGGTCGTAGCGGTCGAAAACCAAGAGTTTAGACCCTCCTTCCACCGACCCCCCGGCACTTAGATGTAGTATTGGGTGGTAAATATAGAAATTTGAAGAAACTCCAGTCCTGTGTGAATTTGTTATTTTGAGCCTTCATTTTATCATTAAATGTGTTTGTGTATTGTTAGAAAGGTCGTCCCTCCCAGCTTTTTTTTAATTTCAAAACTTGAAAATGGTTTCTTGTCATCTAATAGGTTGGTTAAAGTTAAAAGATTCCTTTTTGAGGTTTTACTATTAGATGAAGGATCATGTCTTGTTGAACACAATAAAACAGGCCACCTTCATCCAAGATATCTTTGAGTGAATAAAATCCTTGCAATGCATTCAATTTTTTCCTTCTTCCATTCTTCCACTGGTTGAATATTTACTGAACCACTTTCTCCAAGTAAGGTTCCAAAATTTATGTTGGACTATCTTTTTTAAAACTTTTTATTTTAAAAAATCAGTGGCAGCTTTGCTTTACATTGTGTGTACGGAAATTAACTTCAGAAAACATATTGAAGAAGTTATTAGAAAATGAAGAGACAGACTAAAACTTCTGAACTATATTTGAGGAAGAGAGAGTTGGGAGCCGATGCAACAACACTAAAATTAACTTACACATCTCTAATTAGACTATCCTGGAATATGGATATCAAATCTATGCTACAGCATCTGAAATCACTGGAAAGGATACAACTAAGTGGAGTTAGGATTATCACAGGTCTTAAAGAATAGAAGCTACAATCTGCCAAAATACAAAAACAAGATCAAGGGTTATGGAAACAAACACAGAACTTCCAATTACATACCTAATTGGGTATCCAATCTAAGACTAAAAAAATAAAGGCCTTTCCCCCACCTGGCCAAAAGAAATGAATTTTTAAAATATATAGAGTAGGAAAAAATATATAATTTTAGCAAAAAAAATTCTTCAATCACTACAAAATGTTATTTTTAATTCCACTTTAAATGAATCCACCAACAAAATATCAAAATTCAGAATGCTTAAAACAATTATCATTAGAAAAAAAATAAAAACATTCCTAAAATGCAATAATTATTTTCACTGATGGTAGCAGAGATGAGTTGGTGCACACTGGCAGTGGCTGTCTCATTAAAACTACAAATGGCAAGAAGAAAAAAACAGAAGAAACCCATATTTTTGCTCAATCTTTATATAAGAACTTATAGCCATCTGCATAGGCATTATAGGCATAGCCATGAAGCCTTAAAATCCATCAGAAATACTAATTACCAAGATATCTGAACCCTTACTGATAGTAGAAGTGTCATACATCACTTGAGTCACACAGGGGAACTTATGAGACAAAGTAAGCAGGAGCATCCAAAAAAAAAATTCAAAAACGACAAAAATTCACCTTCAATAGATACCTTCACAAGTTGGCATTGAAGCCAATGAAGCTGCTGACACACTAGCAACAGACTGGTCTAATTAGGACATATAGAGCAAACAAATGGATTATAAAAGATATTGATGTTGGGAAAATTTGAAGGAAGAGAGGAAGACCTGCAATGATTTAACTGGAGGGATCAAGGAAGCTAATGGAAGGTACTTGATGAGCTGAGAGTGATGGTCACTAACAGACCAAATTGGAGAATATTTGTCCAAGGATCAAACTTGACTTGATGGACACTAATAACAACAGAATAGCTTGGGTGGTTGAGATGTATACAGACATAACAATCTCTCAATTGATTTATATCTCCTGGATATAAATCAAATAATGCAATAGGTTTCTGGAGAAGAGTTTCTTTTCATTTTTATTAGCGTAATCTCGAGCTTTTAGGTATTTCTGCCCCTCTACAGGAGTACATAAAAATGAATAAACATTGTTAAGATGCTGACACTAAAAGCTTGAGATTGTATCAATAAAATGAAAAGAATCACATCTCCAGAAACCTGTTTCATTATTTAAGACATAACAACCTCAAGTTAAAATAAAGAAGGTGTGTGGGAAGGTAGTGGAGAAACATACTGAGAGGAGCATTGACGTGGTCGACAGAAGCCAGCAGGTGGATGTGGGGACAGGCTGCCAGCTGACACAGGATGGACTGGGCCTTGTCTGACCTCAGGTTAGGGCCATCAATGTTGGCTAGCACCAGGTACAGCTCTTCACTCTCTGCCTCTGTAACATCACAGTGTCTACATCTAGATAGACTTGATAATTGGCACCATTTTTGGTTTTCTAACAAGTTAATGGCTGTATATACTCTCCCTACAAAAGGTAAGTGTGCACAAAACCCACCCCCCCCCCCCCCTTTTTTTTTTTGGCTTATCCCTAGTACATGTGTTACAGGCCATGATAATCATGGTGGGTAGAAGTAGGCAACTGCTTTTACTGTAAGTGCACCACATGTCTACACATGTGAAAACCAGTTCGACTTTGCACTTACAAAGGTGCTACACTTACAAAAAACCTAAAATTGATATGTAAAATATATTTTGCCAAAAATTAAGTACAGTAGAGTTCCCCATGATAGACTGCCCAAACCCCCCCCGTCTCTCAAGGAGGTGGTCTCTCATCGGAGACTTGATCGTGTCAGGCCAAGTTATAAACGATTCTTTCAACTCATAGTAAGTGTTTTACTTTATCATTTATGTAACCTACCCAAGTTGTAAACATTCCAAGGAAAACACCATTTTGCAGGTTGGCTCTATAAATGAGTTGAAAATGATTTGGAACCTTTATTTTAATGTTTCATTATTGATGTTATGGGCGCTCTACATGTTTCAAATATCAGACCATTCAAAAGATGGTATCAAATAAGCTTTATCAAAATAGAATTCATTGAAAAGGGGGGGTTGACAGCGAAACGCTAAAACATCATTTGGAAGTAAATCATTTTTAACTGACATAAACATTCTATATTATTGAAATGCTCGAGGAGCATGAACTCATGGAATTCGTGTAATCTTTACACAAGGGGATAAGAAACAACAACATATTATTGAAATATTGCTCTTTGGAAAAATTGAAAATAAAATTTTAAAATACACAATATTCTAGTTATACACATAAAATAAATTTTATTTAACTTTACAAGACTGTTAAAAAATTGTTAAAAGACTTTGTTTTGAGCAGCTAAAGAATCTTTATACAATTTATATTCTGCATCCTAAAATGGACTTGACATTTTGAATGATGCCTTGGTCTAATGACTGACACTTACTTGTAGTATTGGGTGGCAAATATAGAAATTTGATATTTTTCAACTCCAGTCTCATGTGCCTTGATGATGCCAAAAAAAAAAAACCCTTCCTATTTTAAGTCTTAAAAAAATTAGAGGATAGAAGAGACTAAATCTACTAAAAATACATCTGACTGGGAAGCCAATGCAAAAACATTGAAATAACTATAATCCGACCCTATTCGAATATGAACCCCCATTTGGATGCAAGCCTCAAGTACAAACATACAAGATACAAGAAAGTGCAGCCAGACTAAGAGGTCGTTTGATAAATACAACTCCAGGAAATATAGCAGAATTTGAAACTGGTCTGCTCTCAATACAAAATGGATGCCAAATGAATTGACAAATTTTATAGAAAAAGAATTAATTTTAAAAAATTAAAAAAATATATAGACATAAGGTAATAAGACCAAATCCAAATAAATAGTGTGTGACGTTTCGGTAACAGCGTTGTTACTGAAACGTCACACACTATTTATTTATTTGGATTTGGTCTTATTACCTTATGTTTATAATCTATAATCCAAATTGTGCCTTATCAAAAATATATAGAATAAGTAGAATGATTAAAAAATGAAAACCCTTAAACAGAAATTAAAAAAATCGTCAATGCACACCATACTTCAATGCCAAACTCCCACTACTCTTACTAATAAACACCATAATTCTCCAAATTCACACCAAATCATAAGAGAGAACAATTCACAACAAACATTTGTATACGAAATACAAACAATAAGAAAAATGAAAATATTAACCTTTTAAAAATCTTTATACTAGAAAAGATCCATGAATGGCCAAGAATATATACAGATGGTTCCAAAGACAAGGAAGGAAATTCTGGGAGTGCTGCCTACATAGAAAACTAAAAGGACAACCAATAAAACTGCAGTATTAATCAAAGAGAGTGCTCAGTCCTCAAATCCGAGCTACTGGCTATTAACCTGGCTTTGACTCATCTGGATGGATCAGCAGTGGAAGACTGTGTTGTCTTCATAGATTCTAACTCACCAACTGCTACACAAGTTTTAAAAAGATCATGAGGGGTATTTCCACTAAACCTGTATAAGCTTCACCAAGATTCAACCATGACATTCCAATGTATCCCCTCATACATTGGACTGAATGGTAATGCTGATGACCTGGCCCAGCGACAGCATTGACCAGAACACTCAAGAAGGACTTCTTCAACTTGAAACACTGGTGGGGGAGATCATCAGTACCAATTTTTCCCAAGGAGATGCCATCTCAAAACAAGACACACTAGGAAAATCATGTCTGAAAGCAGAGTGAAGATCTTCCCAACCTGTACCATTTACAAGAGGGAAGAGGTATACCCAGAACATCTCTTGGGCATGGGAGCCACTAGAGAAGACTTGTATAAAATAGGATAAATTATCTCTCAATGATTCTTACACTTAATGAGTAGTCTCCATGACACCTTGTATTAATAATACACAGAATAATATATATTTTTAATTGACTAGATTAGTAATTGTTTAAAAGATGTGAAATCATTCAAGCTTTTTATTTGAAAACTAATTGAAAGAAAACTTTATCACATACTTTGTAATACATAGTATTTTCAAATAATTAATATAGCATTTTGCCATCAGCAACTACCCTTATAAAACATGAATAAATTTGCATTGTAAGCCTGCTATAATGAGTCTCCCTTGAACAACCGTCTCCTTGAAGGGCCAGCAACCACTAAAAATAATTTTTCAGCCTCTCATGAGAGACACTATTAAAAAATAAAATTCAACAATCAAGGTTAAAAATATTAAATGAAAAATTTTGATATTAAATATTACCAACGCAATTATCAAACTCTTTTTGAACAAAAAAACTATACCCACTTTGTCATTTCAAACTATTTTCTAATCATTTCTTAAATAATAGGTGTTAATTACTTTGAAATTAAATCTTTATTTTATAATTTATCAAATTAAATCTCTCTATATAAAAAGGTCAACATATGTACAGGGCCGTTGAGGTAAATCCAGAAATTGGACACAAATATTAAAGATCTTATAACGCTAACAAAAATGATTTATTTCATACACAACTCTGCACTATTATAGAAGATGTGTTATAAAAAGAAAATATTCTATATAGCCGCTGTTAGCTGCCACCACTTGCTCAAGCCGTGACTGACTGCATGAATGTTTCACCTCCTTCCTAGCTCGAGGAGCATGAACTCATGGAATTTGTGTAATCTTTACACAAGGGGATAAGAAACAACAACAACCTCCTTCCTGTCCACACCACCTCAGTAATGGTGGCTCTCAGCATGTCCTTGGTATTGTGAAATTTTGTGATAACCTTTTCCTCAACTACGCCCCAAAAGTAGTAATGGAGAGGATTGCAGTCCAGGCTGGAGGGTGGCCACAAGTCAGGTATACAGTGTTAGGGCACATTACTGTGAAGCCACGCTTGGGTTTTTCTCTACTTGTGGGCTGGCGCTGAGTCCTGCTGGAAGATGTGATCTCTTCCGATAGCCACCATGCCCATCCAAGGCTTGACCACCGTCTCCAAAGAAATGAGGTGTCATAACATCCCCTTCACTGCTGATAACCCCAAGGACCGCTGCTGGAAATTTGGTGTGCATAACAGTGGGCACACCATGAAGCATCTTGAAATATCCACCTGTCATTTTACCCATTAACTTTTTGTTCTGGATAAAATTCTTTTCATCCGAAAAGAACCTCAGGTAGCCAGCACTGTTGTGTTTGATATCATTCAACAATGCTTGACATTTCAGTTTTCAGTCATTTTGTTTCTTTCTGTCAACAATTGCCAGTTCTATAAAACGAAAGTATTTGTAGCCAAGGTCTTCATGCACACCAAACTGATAGTTGAACGTGCTACCCCCCATGTCCTTCACCAACTCAACCATGCTGTGTCCAAGATCCGCATCCATCTTTCCTTTCAATGTGTCATCAGAATCGGACCTTCTTTTGGTATCCGATCATTTGCTGTGGCTTGTCCGTTCAGAGGATACTTCATCCGGTTCGTCTGCTTCTCGAAACTTTTTAGAAATTTTTTGAACTTGAGTTTTTTTTTTTTGTACCCAAACCGCTCAATTAACTCCTTTGGCGATTTTCTGGCATGAAGGGACTCGATGATCGTTGCTCTTCTGTCTTGTGTATGTGTTCCCTGCTCATGTTCTTGCTTGTTTGAACGTGTCTATATGCTCACACCTCATGACGGTATGAACTACACATTAGATAAGCTATTCGCAAGTATGCACTCAACAACTGCTAGAGGGCAGTTAATAAACAAATTCCAGATTTACCTCAACGACCCTATATATATATATGTTTGTCGGCTATGCACATCCTCAATGTCTCAATCCTCAAACATATAATCTAGTTGAAATTTTAACAGTATATACAGTAAAACCCCGCTAAGACGAACCATGGATATAACGAACCTTCCCTTATAACGAACTCATCGAAAATCCCAATTCCATTCCATTAAAATTACCATCGTTATAACGAACTTTTCACTTTTCAAACTAGCGAACTATCGCTATAACGAACCCAATTTTGGTCCCAAAATATTAAATTCTATCAAAAATACCATGCTTATAACGAACTTTTAATTTTAATTCTAAAATTCCAAAATTATAATTTTCAAAACTAATTAAAATTTTGTGTGAGCTCTAGCTCACAGATCGCAATTCAAAACAAAGAATTTAGCGACATTGGGTGTTTTTATTTACGTTCTATTTTTATACTGTGCTCTTTTATAAATTTTTCATGCCTTATTGAAAACTAAATTTCTTAACTCTACATTAGGAAAATTCCTTAAAACATGATTTAAATTATTAAAACCAGTTTTAAAAGATAATGGAAGTGCCAAAGAAAAAGTCGCTCGTACCAAGATATCACTTGAAAAGAAATTAACAATCATAAAAGCTATTGAGAGTGGTACATCGCAAGCGGAACTTCGGAAGAAAATGAAAATGAGCAAAAGTAGCATTTCTACGATATGGGGCAAAAAAAAAAGACTATATAAAAAAAAAAAAATGCTACAAAGAGGAATCAATCCCAACTATTGCAGCTATCGTCAGTGTCATTATCCACTTTTAGAAGCCTTGTATACGTAGTTAGTACAAGCTAGGCTTCATTTTAAAAAATGAAGATTTCTTTGCTAGATATGAAACCAAATTTTTGAGGAATATGTTAAAGCAGAAAAAATAACAGACTTATTCAAGTAAGCCTTTGTATCCTATATTGTAATATAATATTTATTTATATAAAATATATTTTTATACCTTTTAAAATATTATTAATAAAGTTTTTATTTAATTTTTATATATAAGGTATACTTTTCTTGGATTTTTTTGACATATGGGGGGCAGGTTGCATTTATACACACACACACACAAGCCTTTTTATTGGGGCATCCAGCCCTATACATGATTCCCCTCTACAGGATTTAGCAAAGGAAGATATTTCGAAAGTAAAAACTAGAATACAGGAAGTAATAAGGAAAAAGAAAAGCGAGAAGAAAGAAAAAAAAACAAACAAAAATAATATAACCATATATACAAAAAAAAAATATAATAAACATACAGAGCAAAAGGAACCATACATGATTAAATATTTAAATTAAAGTACCAATGTTTAAAATATGTCAAGGCTAGAATATCATTGAGAGGGCTAGTGTTGAATCAGCCGCATTCAATCTTCGTTTTCTTCCTCCAAGCAAACCACGACATTCGGCGCATCCATTGTTCTCCAACGGACATTGACTGCGGCCTTGTAGAATTTATATAAACCGAGGGAGAGACCCTGATCAACCATCAGTGTGTTCATCCAGCTGCAAATTTGTTGGCAGTCAGGTTGAGACCAGGGTAAGTCACCCAAAATTTCTTTCCTCTGTTTCTCTAAGCAAGAGCATCCAAATATTATATGCATAATTTCGTCTTGGATTCTGTTTTTACACAGATCGCAAGTTAGAGTCAAATCAGTTTTCCAGCGATTTGAACGATTTTCTGGGAAGATCGTCCAAAGGAGTCTCAGTTGTGCAAAAAATCTTTTAATTGCTAGAGGAATAGTTGTGAATAAATATCGTTCTGCTGTTATTGAATTTTTTAGGTATTTGAAGTGACTGTAATGTGAAGTATTTAGGATTTTCGCCATGTCGTTTTGGATGCTTTGTTCGGTTGCTATTCGAATAATACCAGGGATTTCAGTCATTATTGCAGCGTAATCCGGACAACCCTTCAGGAACGAAAAAACCGTTTGAGTCTAAAATGGTTGACAGGTTTTCGACAAAGGTTAAACCAGCCCTTTGATTGCTGTGTAATGTCCAGAGGTGTGACAAACATGCCCGGGGCAACCTACTCTCTTCCATTTTCATAATCCTCACCCAAAATCTCAGGACCTGTTTAATTATGATAACTCCCTGTGATACTCGTCCACACTCCATTCTTAGCATAAAGCCCGGAGTATACTTTGGTAAATTTAGGTAGCGTCTTAAGAAAATATTCTGAACCTGATCAACTACCTTTACTTGGTTGAGTGCCCAGCAGGGTGCGGCGTATAGCATGTGAGGTAAAACCGTCGAATCAAGTAATCTCATTGCCGCATTTAGAGAGTTCATCTTGGATTTTGTCAGAACTTGCCACACAGCGCCAATTGCTGCCAGGGCTTTGCCCTTGTAGTGTGACGCTACCTTGTTTAGTGAATTTCCACTTGTAAGCGGATATCCCAAGTATAGATATTTCGTAGTAACAGACAGTTGCCTCTCACCCCAAAACCATTTGTCATTTTGTGCTAATCGACCGCCGTTTCTGAAAACTACAATTTTTGACTTATTTTCATTCAGGGTTAATAAATTTGTTTCAAAATATTTTCTTAGCATATTGATTTTTATTTGAAGGTTATTTTTGGATTCTCCAATCAAGACAATATCATCTGCGTATAGTAGAATATGAACATATCCGTAATTTGGGAGGTATATTCCCGGTAAATCTGAATTATTGTATAGACCGATTAAATCATTTAAAAAAAGTATAAATAAATAAGGTGACATCGGCTCCCTTGTAAAACTCCCCGAACGCACCTTTATTGGCGCAGTAAATGAATTATTCCATCGCACTACCGCTGTCATATTTGTGTAATAATCTTTAATTAAGTTAACAAAACGGTGGTTAAGACCTGCATCTACCAGTTTTCTCCATAATAATGAGTGGGGCACTGTGTCGAAGGCTTTTTTCAAATCCACGAAGAACATGTAGCATTTTCTTCTCTTTCGGCTTAGAGTCATTTGAATAAGGGATAATAGAGTGAATATATGGTCTTGACAAGAGTGGGCAGCCCTGAATCCCCGCCTGATTCTCAGGAACTATATTTCTCCTTTCGATCCAACTGCCTAGACGAGATTTGAGTATTGATGTAAATAATTTTGCTATATTGCTTAAGAGCGCAATGCCTCGATAATTAGAGGGGTCGTCTGGATCACCATTCTTAAAAATTGGTTGAATAACTGATTTCAACCATGTTGTCGGAAATTCAGACCGTTCTCAAAATTCTATTAAATATATCCTTTAAGGAAATTAAATAATCTTTTGGGAGGGCCTTTATTGCTTCATTCATTACGTCGTCAAAACCAGTCGCCTTGCCATGCCTTATTCGAGAAATTTCTTTGCTTATTTCATTAAGAGTTATGCATTTAGTTAGCTCATTATCTGTATTTAGGAAAGTCATAGTAACGGGTTCGTAATCTGGTAATGATTCTGTATCCATGAGTTTATTGTAAAATTGCTGCCAGTCTGATATTGAGATATTGCCCTGTGTATAGTTTCTTTTTCTGAAGAGAGCTATTGTTTTCCAGAATTCACTTGAATCGTATGTATTATTTAATTTTTCTTGTATTTCACAAAAATATTTTTTCTTTTTATTGTTCAAAATCGATGTATAATTGTTCCTTGTTTTAACATATTCCAAACGATCTAGATCCCTATTAGATTTGATATATTTTGTTAGAGTTGCTTTCATAATCTTTTTCGCTATGTAACACTCATGATCAAACCAAGGCTTTCGACATTAAGTTATTCGCTTTTGTTTCAATTTGCATACCATTTGTACCATTGCGCTTTTAATCTGATTAACCATGTTGTTCATTATATTCTCAATCGAGTTATTCCAAAATCCATAAGCTCCTCCTAAGTCCTCTACAAATAGCGTTGCTCTTTCGGGAAACCAAATATATTTTTTCTTAACCCGTAAAGTCGGGTTCGACACTTGTTTCGGTCCCCATCTCATATCCATTTTTATAATTAGAGGTAAGTGATCTGAGTGCGGTAAACCCTCGATGTATAGGTCATGCACGTAACCTAACAGCCCATGGGAGACAATACAGTAATCTACCACCGAGGATCCCCTTGCTGATATATATGTGTAGTTACCCCTTCTGTCACCCCTTGTTCTGCCGTTCAATATTGTAAGAGTATTATTATCCAATCTATCTATGAATTGTTCTGAATGCGTAGATATTACAGGATCTTTAGAAGTGCGTCTAGTAGTTAAGTAGCAAGGAAGGTATAATGTATTATGAAGAATTTTCGTGTGTTCAAGTCACCAGCCAGTAAAACTTCATATCCTTCAACTATTTTTCCCTTCTATTTGGTCGAGTAAATATTTTGCAGTTGGTCAAATAGTGTTCGTTTGGTGGCAAGTAAGCAAAGATCAGACACACTCGCATTTCAAACCGTCCAACCTCAGACAGATCATAATCCATTGTTTTTCAATTTCAGTCCTTTCAATCTTGTCTTTTATAGCTTCTCGAATCCCAACAATAATTCCCCCCGATGATCTACCCTTCTTGTGGTCTCTCTGAGCAAGTGATTCATACAAATGAAATCCTGTTGGTTTAATCTTCAGGTGTTGATCCTTCCATGTTTCTGTGAGTGCAAAAATGCTGCACTTTTCTAAATGTGTGAATAGGTCGAATTGCAGCAACATCCTTTCCAAACCATTAACATTCCAACACAGCACTTGTGTGTCGTCTTTGAACGAAAAAACAAGATTGTCTATTTACAGTAGTTTGCGCATAAGTATTTTTATTTACAGAGGATTGTGGATTTGTCAGTGGCTATAAAGCATTGTCGCCACTTTGGCTCATTATTCTACCATTTGTAACATAATAGTCAATCCCACCAACTATGAGCCTGTTATCCCCGTAGTTTCGTGGCAATACCGTTTCCCATGAGTTCTTTCCTTTTTGTGATAAGTAGTTTCCGTTGTTCTCTAATCTTTACCGAATAATCTTTATTCAAATAGATCCTGGTGTTTTTTAGTCTAAACATGTTTTTAAAGAGCATAATACGCTCATTGTGTTCCGCACTTCGATCAGAATCGGCGAGTTTGCTTTTTTTGTCAATCTGCGACATTTGCTGGATCGTGATGTTTCTTGAATTTGCATTTTCTCAGAAATCAGTTCATGATTTATTGCACGAGTATCCGTTGGAGCCTCGCACTCCATTCCCTCAATTCCGTAGAAAATCAAATTGTTTTCTCTTTGCTTCATCTCGCAAAGATCTAGTCTTCTTTCAGAACTGTCTATCCTCTCCGAGTTAATACTCACTGCTCTAGCAGTTTTCTCAAGGGATGTCTCAATATGTTGGAAACGTTGATTTAATTCCTCCATCCCGCTTTCCCAGCGAAGATAGTCGGGTTTCCAATCTCTGACCTAGCTCGTCTATTTTAGTTGTTAAAGTTGCTATCATTTCAGCTAGATCATTTCTCTCTATAAGATTCCATTGTCATTTGTTTAGCTGACCTAGGGCCAGGGTTTTGCTCTATTCCTGAAATTATCAATAGCATAAGAATAATAGATCTTCGATTATTTTTTGCAACAAAAGCAAGGTCTTTCATATCAGTAATTTTTGCCGGGAGAATTTGCGTCTTAAAATTTGAATAACTAACAATGAAACTACTTTCTTTTGTCTTCAAAGACTATGCAACTTATGGCTACTAAAAATAAAAAATTCATTTTAAGCAATTTTAACCAGAACCTATCTGAAGTAATCCAACAAGTTAGAAATAAATCCAAAATTAAATAGATAAGGAGTAATAAGAAGAGAAAGTATTTACTTATCTGAAGAATAATTGTAGCACGGAGACGATGTTGTTTGCGACTTGTCTCGTTGGCCACCTGGCGGAGAATCGGTTGCATTTATACTAATTAAAATATCAGAGGAACTGATCAAAAAGGCAATATTTTCACATGATTTTGTTTTTATTTTAATATACAGCTTTAATATATAGAAATAGGTTAATTTTTAGGGGGAAAAAAGCAGCCAATATTAAGAGGTAGCCTTTTTTTTTTTTTTTTTTTGCGCATGCCCTTTAATTATATCCTAAAAAAAAATTAAATACCCAAACTGTGGCTATAGTGAACCAAATAGTCCCGTCCCAATGGGGTTCACTATAGAGGGGTTTTACTGTAGATTTGAATCTGGAAAACTTATAGTTAAATTTTTCATGTCCCTATCTTGAAAATCCTTGGAGTTATTTAAAAATTTTCAATTTCACTCACAAAACAGCACTTCACACAGTGACCGTAGCTAAAATCTATGCTCTATGATTTGAACTAAATTGGTTAGTTAAATTTTTAAAA
>CP092867.1:129073709-129108422 GCA_030710605.1 Cordylochernes scorpioides
AGTAAGAAGTGATCACTGGTTGTTGCACCTACTTGGGATGAAATGATGTCTGGAATAGACACAAAAAAAAAAAAAAACCTCCATTCACTGCTCCCCAGGACCTATGTTTTCTGCACAATGTCCTCCCCCCACTGATATTTTTATTGTGAATGCAAATCTATTATATAGAGAAACGTAGCTCCAGAACACATTTTGGCTGACATTAGATGCACTAAACAGGACCTTTGGGAAAGGCCGCTGCTTATCATAAAACAGCTCGAGGAGCATGAACTCATGGATTCATGTAAGCTTTACACAAGGGGATAAGAAACAATAACAACATGTATTCACATGGGAAAATGGCCCTCTGCCTCTTCAAATTTCATGATGAACTTGTGGCCGGCCCCACATTGAAGCAATCTGTCAAAGACTATCAAGAGTGGACCCATCAACATCATCTTTTGTGGTCTGAATGGTGCTCTACACATTCCTGATACCAGGAGAATAAGTGTGGAAGGCTTGTAGAGTGTTCCACTCTAAGTAGAAGGAGGGAAAATAATCTCTGCTCAGATAAACCTTCATCCTGGGGCTCACTTTAACAAAATATCCCACTTGAACTATTATTGATATATTTTTAATGTTTTACTTTTTATCATGAGTGCAAACCGATAAAGTAATGCTATTAGCTATACAAAAGTTTGTTTTAAAAAATAATAATAAACAGGATGCATATGTAAATGTGTTGGATGACCTAGGACATTGTCAAACCAGAAAAGGTTGAAGATCTGCCCAATATTTGCTGTGTCACTTGTGATGCCCCACTTGAACTTCCTCTGTGCCCAGGGAAGGCTTCAATGTCCTGCTCTATGGCTTTGGCTCCAAGTTGAACCTCATGGAGAACTTCTGTACCCAGTACCTTGCAGACCATGACCATCTCCTAATCCATGGCTTCTTCCCTGGTCTCACCATCAAACATGTGAGTCTGGGCTGGAAGACACTGTGGGAATGAGAGAACATATATAGACTAAAATGTTTGGAAATTTTGCCGGGAGGAAATTGACATAAAGAGACAAGGGTCGCCTCTCCCGTCAAAATAGACGTCTAAAACCAGACGCCATCTATGACGAGGGCCATTAGCCCGAAACCATGGTCTCTAGGTGGACGCTTTTCAGTTTGCCAAAGCTGGTGTTGTGGCTTTGTCACCAACCCGAGGCCGCTAGTTGCGGCGACGGTCAATAGATGGCGTCTGGTTTTAGATGTCTATTTTGACGGGAGAGGCGACCCTTGTCTCTTTATAGACTGAAATATTTGGAAAACTCGACTCCCCAATGAGAGATATCCTCAACAACTTGGTCCCTTATTGGAGGCCTCAAATAGGGCTTGTTGTATTTTAAAAAGGTAGTTGGCTATGTTGCTAGTGTCCATCAATTTGAGTTTGACTATATGGACAAATATTGTCCAATTTGATCTGTTGGTGGCCATCACTCATCTAGTGACCTTCCCGTAGCTTTTATGACCCTTTCTAGCCGGCTCATTGCAGGACTTCCTTCCATTTTTCCTAACATCAACAACTTTTTTAAACCATTCGCTCTTTTTATGTGTCTGAAGTAGGTCAGTTTTTGTTTACATATTTGGGATTCTAGGGGGATCTAATATATAGTATACTAGCGGATGTACCCGGCTTCGCCCGGGTTTTAACCGAGTAAAGGTTTGTATAACGAACATTTGTTAAAACAATTCTCTATAAACATAAAAAAAAAGATATATTTTGATAATTTGAAACTCGTAAATTTGAATCTCTCGATAAAGTGATCATTTTTTTCCCGGTCCCTGTGTGCCGTGTCATCCTGAATTTTGTCTTTCCTAATTTTCTACATTACAAAATCATCGTTTTATCTAGTGAACATATTTTCCCGGTCCCTTGAAAAATACTCGATAAGTTGAATAAAATCATGGTCGTTTATGGAAGATGGACGTAGTTCCCGGAGGTCACCCGCGAGGCTTTTGCTAGTTAAAGCTACAAATCTGCAAATAACTCTAAGGATATTAAAGATATTCAAGAAATTATTTTTCGAAAACCTTTCCGGGGATATGCCTAATAATATCCCAAAATTTCACGGCGATTGGATGTATGATTTTTGAATCCATAGAGGACACACACACAGACATTCATTTTTATATATATATAGATAATATAAGTGATACTTATATCATTGCAGTAAGGTCTGTAGAGATAATATTCGATGGTATTATTGAAAAGAAACACATTGCCAGTAAATTTATTTGTTGCGCAATTATATAAGTAGCTGTTCAGGCTAGAGGTGCACCCTATCTTGAGAGACATCAGAGGTTCCCAGTAAAGTTTATTGACGGAGTGGTTGGGGTCAGATCCTGAACTCTATCACCCTGGAGATCCTGGAGCACAGCAAGAGCTACACCAGTGTCCCTGACCAGCTCAACTACATCCTCCAGTACTACAATGGTAACCACTGGGACTCCCAACTATCTCTCTACACCACCTTCTCTAGTTAAGCTCTAAACCTAAAAGTTCTATTAATAATACCTGTATCCTGAGCATTTTATCAAGAGAATGAATTGTCCAAATATTATGGAGCCATTCTAAATCAACACTTAGTGGATTTTTGTTCCACTAGATAGCATTCTGCCATCTAAAATGCTTATGTGAGCTATCAGGATACACCTATTAATAAGTTGGATTTTAACCTCGAAACCAAAAAGTTTAATTATTAATAGCCGTATCCTGACAGCTTACATAAATATTTTAGATGGCAGAGTGCCATTTAGTGGATCAAAAATCCACAAAGTGTTGATTCAGAATTGTTCCATAATATTTGGCCAATTCATTTTTTTGGCAAATCAAGAAAAGCCAACTGTGTACACGTTTCAGACTGTTGGCCCTCGTCAGTGTGGTGCAGGCTGTATTTCAACAACCAAAAATTTGTTCCAGGAGACTTCCTTAGAAATCAATATGTAGTTAAGGCCAAATTTGCATAATTACACTGAACCTTTTAAAAATTTAACTAACCAATTTAGTTCAAATCATAGAGCAAGATTTAGCTACGGTCACTGTGTGGGGCGCTGTTTTGTGAGTGAAATTGAAAATTTTTAAATAACTCCAAGGATTTTTTCAAGATAAGGGACATGAAAATTTAACTTTAAGTTTTCCAGATTCAAATCTATATACTATTAAAATTTCAACTAGATTATATGTTTGAGGATTGAGACATTGAGGATGTGCATAGCCGACAAACATATTCTATATACAGTTACGAGCGTCATTCTTCATCTCCTAATAATCAGTTTTCATCTCTGTCACCGTTTGCTTTTTTTTTTTGGAATGGCGCCCTCCTATTGGTTGGCTACGGTCACACCACCTTTGCCCCCCATCATGCCCCCCCCCCCCCCCCACACTCTCTATTTCATCTTTGTAACTATTGTGTTGGAGCGGGTCGCTCCCTAAATAAATGCATATATTAGATAATAACCAAATGGAATCCTCTCTTTCTTTTTCCCAGTAAGAGACGCCTACGGAAGCCAACAGTACATAGACAGATAAAGCACATAGGCTATAGTTATTAACTAACATATGCAATTATTTAAGGCGCCAATTTATAATTGTAACAAATAGTATTTGAATCAAAACATTCAATCGGGTAAAACACGGGCGTTGCCCGGGTCATTCGGCTAGTATATATATATATAGGGTCGTTTAGGTAAATCTGGAATTTGTTTATTAACTGCCCTCTAGCAGTTGTTGAGTGCATACTTGCAAATAGCTTATCTAATGTGTAGTTCATACCGTCATGAGGTGTGAGCATATAGACATGTTCACACAAGCAAGAACATGAGCAGGGAACACATACACAAGACAGAAGAAATTAAATAAAATAAATTAAATAAATCACTATATCAAATAAATCACTAAATCAATTACACAAGACAGAAGAGCAACGATCATCAAGTCCCTTCATGCCGGAAAATCGCCAAAGGAGATAATTGAGCGGTTTGGGTACAAAAAAAAAAAACTCAAGTTAAAAAAATTTCTAAAAAGTTTCGAGACGCAGACGAACCGAATAATATAGAATGTTTATATAAGTTGAAAATGATTTACTTGAAAATGTTTTGGTGATTCACTGTCACCCTTTTCAATGAATTATATTTTGATAAAGCATATTTGATACCATCTTTTGAATGGTCTGATATTTGAAACATGTAGAGCGCCCATAACATCAATAATTTTTTAATATTTTTTTGCTTATCCCTAGTACACGTGGTACAGGCCATGATAATCATGGTGGGTAGTTAGCGACTGCTTTTTACTGTAAGCGCACCACATGTCTACACATGTGAAAGCAGTTCGACTTTGCACTTACAAATGTATCAGAGCCCCGTTTGGTTACTTGCACTCGCTGGTGGGGTTGGACTTTTGCTAGAATCGGGGGGCCATTGGAGCATTTTTTTTTTTTTTTTTTAAACAGAAAAAAGTGTCCAATGCGGGAATCGAACCCGGGTCGTAGTGGTCGAAAACCGAATGCTTTAACCAGCCTTCCACCGACCCCCCCCACATCAATAATGAAACATTAAAATAAAGGTTCCAAATCATTTTCAACTAATTTATAGAGCCAACCTGCAAAATGGTCTTTTCTTTGGAATGTTTACAACTTGGGTAGGTTACATAAATGATAAAGTAAAATATTTACTATGTTTGAGTTGAAAGAATCGTTTATAACTTGGCCTGACATGATCAAGTCACCGATGAGAGACCACCTCCTTGGGAGACTGGTGGTTGCCATGTTTTTGGGCAGTTTATCATGAGGGACTCTACTGTACTTAATTTTTGGCAAAATATATTTCACATATCAATTTTAGGTTTTTTGTAAGTGTAGCACCTTTGTAAGTGCAAAGTCGAACTGGTTTTCACATCTGTAGACATGTGGTTAAGCAGTAAAAGCAGTCGTCTACTTCTACCCACCATGATTATCATGGCCTGTACCACGTGTACTAGGGATAAAAAAAGGGTTTTGTGCATGTTTAACTTTTGTAGGGAGATAATAAAAGAAAATAAGACCTAATCCAAATAATTTATTAGTGTGTGACGTTTCGGCAACAACATTGTCACCATCATCAGACAAGAGGATAAAGCACAATTTGGATTATAGATTATAATAAAATAAAATAAGACCTAATCCAAATAATTTAATAATGTGTGACGTTTCGGCAACAACATTGTCACCATCATCAGACAAAAGGATAAAGCACAATTTGGATTATAGATTATAATCCAAATTGTGCTTTATCATTTTGTAGGGAGAGTATATACAGCCATTAACTTGTTGGAAAACCAAAAATGGTGCCAATTATCAAGACTATCTAGATGTAGACACTGTGATGTTACAGAGGCAGAGAGTGAAGAGCTGTACCTGGTGCTAGCCAACATTGATGGCCCCAACCTGAGGTCAGACAAGGCCCAGTCCATCCTGTGTCAGCTGGCAGCCTGTCCCCACATCCACCTGCTGGCTTCTGTCGACCACGTCAATGCTCCTCTCAGTATGTTTCTCCACTACCTTCTTTATTTTAACTTGAGGTTGTTATGTCTTAAATAATGCAACGTAATCTCAAGTTTTTGTGCACATTTCTGCCCCTCTACAGGAGTACATAAGAACAAATAAACACTGTTAAGATGTTAAGGAGTTAGTATCTTAATAACATTTATTCATTTTTATGTTGTTGTTCTTGTTATCCCCTTGTGTAAAGATTACACAAATTCCATGAGTTCATGCTCCTTGAGCTGTTTTATGATAAGCAGTGGCCTCTTTCAAAGGTCCTGTTTAGTGCATTTAATCGTTTGTATGTACTCCTGTAGAAGGGCAGAAATACCCGAAAGCTCAAGATTACGTTAATACAATGAAAAGAAACTCATCTTCAGAAACCTATTGCATTATTTGATTTATATCCAGGAGATATAAATCAATTGAGAGATTGTTATGTCTGTATAATTAATCCACGTGCATCTCTTACCTAATCTCCCAAGCTATTCTGTTGTTATTAGTGTCCATCAAGTCAAGTTTGATCCTTGGACAACTATTCTCCAATTTGGTCTGTTAGTGACCATCACTCTCAGCTCATCTAGTAGCTTCCCTTAGCTTCCTTGACCCCTCCAACATTGCAGGTCTTCCTCTCTTCCTTTAAATTTTCCCAGCATCAATATCTTTTATAATCTATTTGTTCTCATTATATGTGTGTCCTAATTAGACCAGTCTTTGTTTACATATTTGGGATTCTAGAGATCTACCTGGATTAATTTAAGATCGAAATTTGTTGTTTTATCTGTCCATGGCACTCTTAATAGCACCAGCTGTGTTTAGGTGGGATCTTCTTGTTGATGTTTATTTTTTATTTGCCTACTGTTTCTCTTTCTTTAAAAGTAAGTTTATTATTCCATGGCAAGGGTTCTCTTGTGCCTTTTTTGCTAATGTGTCAGCAGCTTCATTGCCTTCAATGCCAACTTGTAAGGGTATTCATTGAAGATGCATTTTTGAAGTTTTTGAGCTTTTTTGGATGTTCCTGCTTACTTTGACTATAAGTTCCCCTATGTGACTCAAGTGATGTATGGCACTTCTACTATCAGTAAGAATTCAGATATCTTGATAATTAGTATTTCTGATGGATTTTTAAAGGCTTATATAGATATATTAGAGATGTGTAAGTTAATTTTAGTGTTGTTGCATCGGCTCCCAACTCTCTCTTCCTCAAATATAGTTCAGGATTTTTAGTCTGTCTCTTCATTTTGCATAACTTATTCAATATGTTTCCGGGAGTTGATTTCTGGATCCAGGGTGTAGAAAATTTGCCACTGATTCTTAAAATAAAAGTTAAAATTAAAATTTGGAATCTTACCTGGAGAAAGTGGTTCAGTAAATATGCAACCAGTGGAAGAATGGAAGGAGGAAAAACCTGAGCTATGCCAGGATTATTCACTCAAAGAGATCTTGGATGAAGAGGGCCTGTTTTATCGTGTCCAACAAGACATGATCCTTCATTTAATGGTAAAACCTCAAAAAGGAATATTTTATCTTTAACCAACCTATTAGGTGACAAGAAACCATTTTCAAGTTTTGAAATAAAAAAAAGCTGGGATGACAACATTTTTAACAATACTCAAACACATTTAATGATAAAATGAAGGCTCAAAATAGGAAATTCACACAGGACTGGAGTTGGAAAATTTCTTTATTTACCATCCAATACTACATGCAAGTGCCAGCTATTAGATCAAGGCATCATTCAAACATTTAAATCAACAAAGATTTAGAGGATAAATTGTACAAAGATTCTTTAGCTGATAATTTAAAGTTTTTTTAACAGCAAAAGGTAAAGATGAATAAAATTAATTTTAAAGTGTATAATTGACATATATTGTATTATTTATTTCTTTTTATTTAACATCTAAATAATAGAGAATGTTTACTTGTTAAATATGGTGGATTAAACTACTAAGAGAATTCACCAGGCACATTGCAGTATGTGGGCAGTAGAAAATTATTTAAAAAAGAAATAGTTTCAATTTCTTAAAAACTTTGTAAAAATAAAGATAAAAGAAAAATGGCTACTATGTTTGGGTTGAAATAATCGGTCAGCATGATTGAGTGTCCAATGAGAGACCAGGTGTAACTATGTTCTTTGGGTGTCTCATGGGAGACTGTTGTTGTAAACTGTGAATGAGACAGTTTGTTAACTAACTGTATGGGTAATGTTCCTGAGTAGAGATTGTTCCAGCCACCTCATGTTGTGACAGTGTGGGACCAGGTGAAGCTAGGCCGGCTGCGCTGGGTGTGGACCAATGTGACGGACCCTACCTCCAGGTACCTGGGGGAGACAGCCTATGAGGACTCGCAGCAGGCCACCACGGGCAGCCGCCTGGCCCTCTCCTCCCTCACCCATGTCTTCTCCAGCCTGCCTTCCAACACCCGCAAGATCTTCCTCATCCTGGTGCGCCACCAGCTGGAGCAGCTCTCCTCCAAGCACCGCTCCTACCTCGGTCAGTTCTCTCTCTACTGGCCTGCTGCTACAACATTCTACCTATTTAAAACTATACTCACAATTCAATTAACAAGATTCCCTGCTTTACGATGCTGCAGTCTGTTTGGTCCTCAATCCACACAGCTCCTCTTCTAACCCTGTTGCTATAGCTCTACTCTACTTCAACAACAATTACTACCTTACTTTTACAGTATTTAAAGGTTTGCATTGGATTCTTTCAAATACTGAATTGAAATTTTAACATTTTTATTAAGAAGACATTTATCTTTAATACGTATACCATCTGTTCCTATTGACCCTCTTAAAGCTTTCCTTTAAATTTTATATTCATTGAGAACAATAATCATACTACCAACATTTCCTATTTCACATGTTTAAGCAAATTCACGGACATGATATGGGCCATCTTAAGGGTGTAACCTCTATTTCAACGATGTGTGTATAAACTTGGCTACAGGAGAATTCTTAGCCAATATTTTGGGGATGTTTGTTTGAATAGGTAGCAGGGACTGGTTTGCCTGGCAATAATGTCATTTTACCCCCTTGATTCTGGACTTTTTCTCACATTTTATTCATTGTTTTCTACTGCTGATATATGCTGATGCTAGTGGGTTATTCTACCAAACCTTTCTAGGTGGCATTTGTTACATGGCACTGTCTCACTGGATGGTTATATACGAGGTGTGTTCAAAAAGTATCGCGACTTTTGAATTTTCGCGGGTTACGTATATTCGAAATTCGATATTTTTGTGGCTTTATGTTGGTACTCATGTCTCTCACTTATGCAGACAAGCTCGGCCATTTTGAATGTTCACTTAATTGTTGACAGCTGCTTTGCTTGCAGGTGTTTTGTGGATCGTCTTCGATTTTTACCTATTAAAATAAATGGATCAAAGAACCTGTATCAAATTTTGTGTGAAAAACGAAATTAAGTGCGCGGATGCATTCCGAATGTTGACTGTGGCATACGGAGAAGCTACCTTGGACCGAAGCAAGGTTTATCGGTGGTACAAAATGTTCTCAGAAGGCCGAGAAGATGTGAACGACGAAGAGCGTGCCGGACGCCCGAGCACTTCAACAACAGTTGAAAAAATTAATGAAGTGGAGAAAATGATATTGGCCAATCATCGAATCACCGTTGGAGAAGTTGCTGAGGACCTAAACATATCGATTGGCTCGTGCCATTCGATTTTTATCAATGATTTGGGCATGAGACGGGACGCCGCGAAATTCATACCAAAATTGCTCAATTGCGACCAAAACAGCATCGCATGAACATTGCTAATGAGATGTTGGACTCTGTCCGCGACGACCCAAATTTGCTCCAGAAGGTCATAACTGGTGACGAAGCGTGGGTTTATGGTTATGACGTGGAAACCAAAGCTCAATCATCTCAATGGAAGCTGTCGCACGAACCAAAACCAAAAAAAGGGCGCCAAGTTCGGTCGAATGTGAAAGTTTTGCTGACAGTTTTCTTCGATTGCAGGGGCGTGGTGCATCATGAGTTCTTGCCACAGGGTAGAACGGTCAATAAGGAATATTACCTGCAAGTTATGCGCAATTTGCGCGAAGCAATCCGCCAGAAACGCCCGGATTTGTGGAAGAACAAAAATTGGCTTTTGCACCACGATAACGCTCCTGCTCACACATCGTTGCTTGTGCGCGACTTTTTGGCCAAAAACAACACACTAATGATGCCGCAGCCACCATATTCCCCAGATCTGGCCCCCTGTGACTTTTTCTTGTTCCCTAAACTGAAGAGGCTCATGAAAGGACGACGTTACGCTACGCTTGACGAGATAAAGTCGGCATCGAAGGAGGAGCTGAAAAAGATTTTTAAAAATGATTTTTTGAAGTGCTTCGAAGATTGGAAAACCGTTGGCACAAGTGTATAATATCTCATGGGGATTACTTTGAAGGGGACAAAATAGGTATTCATGAATAAATGAATAATTTTTGAAAAAACACAAATGTCACGATACTTTCTGAACACACCTCGTATGTTGCCTAAACATATTCTCTTACTTAAAAAAGAGAAACCTAGAGGTTTGATCACAACACTGCAGCCTAATTAAAGGTAGTGAAGTTGTGTGAAGAGCTATAGGATGGTGTAATCCAAACTTTACAGAAGTGTGTATCCTGCCTGGAGATATCACTGGGAATACATCATAGGCTGAATCTTGGCTTATATTCACATCATCACTTGAAGTAGCTTTAAAAGCAAATTTAAAACTGATTGAGAGAGAAATCTGTTTATTCTTATCTAGTTTCAATGAGTACCATTGCCAACAATATGCTTACAAATGCTACCCAATTTCCCAGGTGCAGATTTACTATGAAGTCAATATACTGGGGTTGCTTACCCCTTCTCTACTCCAGTAAATCAGACTGTGTGCACAGCAAACACAATCTGGCAGAACTACAAGAAAATAGAACAAATCCTAATAAATTAATAGTGTATGATGTTGCGGTAACAGCGTTGTTACCGAAACATCACACACTATTAATTTATTTGGATTTGGTCTTATTACCATGTAGTTCTTTATATTATTTATCACGGACTTAATCGAAATTTATAATAATTCAGACCTGCCGGGTGTAAATTTGCCAGAATTTGGAGATATCCATTTATTGCTGTACGCCGACGACATAGCAATTATAGGTGAGTCCAGGATGAACCTCCAAAAGAAGATCAAAATACTGAAAGAATATCTCGATGAGAACTTAATGACACTAAATGAGTCCAAGTCAAAGATTATGGTGTTCCGTAATGGAGGTAAACCCTCAAATAAGGATAGATGGTTCTGGAATGATAAACCCATAACAATAACTTCAAGATATACATACTTGGGATTCCCTCTGACACCAACAATAACAACTACTCACCCGGCAAATTACTTTAAAGGAAAAGCACTTACAGCAATTAACGCCACACACCCAATATTAATAAAATCAAAAGCAAAGTCAATAAATTTATCAATCAAACTCTTTGATACAATAGTGAGAGCTGTCCTGATGTATGCCGCTCCATTGTGGGCAACAGAGCATAAAGACTTACTGGACAGTATACAAGACATATTTATCCGTAGGTTCCTGAATCTGCCCAGATACACTCCAGGCTACATAATCAGATTAGAAACCGGTCGTATCTCATTGAGTGTAACAGCTTTAAAATTAACCCTGAAGTATTGGCTGCGGGTGTTGAATATGAGCAGTGACAGATTGCCGCGTATATGTTTTAATAGAACACGGGAACTGTCTAATGCTTCGGGCACACCCATCGGTTTCATTAAAAAGCTCACCAATCTGCTTAACAATAATGGATCCCCTGCACTTGTTTCCTGTGATGATCCTGAAACGCTGAGGAGCTATTACAGGGCTCTTAAAAACAGCGGCAGACCAATCTATACAAAACGACCTTACAAGAATGGATAAATCTAAACTATACTCTCACTACAAAGACATTCACATTTCTTTCATGACGGAGGGATACCTTTTAGGGGATTTTCCTTTCCCGGTTGTAAGACTACTCGCACAAGTTAGAAAAGTTTCAAGTTTTTTTAGAGAAAACCACACCAAGATGCTCTGCGGTGAGGACCCGATTTGTACCTTCTGTAATTCAAAACTAAAAAATGAAATCACTCACTATATTTTTGATTGCTCTACTCTGAAAGAAGAAAGAAGAACCCTTATGCTCAAAACTGGGCAACTCTGTGCTTCACTTCCATCAATAATTGACAATATGACCCAGAATAAGTATATTGCTACAGCGTTTTATGGTTTCCACAAGTCCATATCTCAGAAGAAGGCCAAGTGACACTCACTCCTCACTTTCTTACTGCTACTCTTTTTGTGTTGTTTTTCTTGCTTCCCTCTTTCTCTTGTTTTTTTTTTTCTTTTTCTTCTGTACAGGGTGTACCAGGTAAATTGGGACTAACTTTGACAGTCCATAAAACAAAAACTACTTGAGATTAAAAACTTGTTTTTTTTTCATTACGTAGCCATATTCATGTAAAATGCAACAGTACATGTGTGCGCAGTGTAGTGATGAAGAGTAACCGAGAATTTGAAAATCGAGCTGCCATCATCGTTGCTCTGCGCGCCGGAAGGAGCCCCAAAGAGATAGTGGATTTTCTTAAGTTGCCCAAAACCACTATTTATCGTGTCAAGAAGCAGTTTGATGAGGCCGACAGTAACAAAGAGGGGATAGCTACAAGGAAAAAGCACTCGCGTCGATCGGACAGGGTAAGAGGCGAAGAATTTGTCAAAAATGTCAAGGAGAAGATTGATGGAAACCCTGGGAAGAGCATGAGAGCCATAGCCAAGGAAATGGACGTTGGCTCTATGAAAATTGTCAGAACTATCCATGAGGACCTTGGTCTCAAGTCTTATGCCCTTCGGAAAGGTCAGTTGCTGACTGAGAATATGAAGAATAACAGAAAAGGAAAGGCTGCTGCCCTCCTCAACAACCTGAAACACGACTCTTTTGGCATGCTAAGGTTCTTCTCTGACGAAAAGAACTTTGACGTGGACCAAAAGGTAAATCCCAGGAATGATCGCTGAATCTGTAAAGACCCCTCAGAGATACCTGTCGTGATGCACACGAAATTTCCTGCCTCCGTAATGGTCCTTGGCGTTATCAGCAGTGAAGGTGATGTCATGCCTCCCCATTTCTTTGAGAAGGGCCTTAGGATGAACGCTGACACCTACATCAATGTTCTGGAGACCGTTGTGAAGCCTTGGATGGACATGGTGGCCGCAGGAAGGAAGTATGTCTTCCAACAGGACTCAGCTCCAGCCCATAAGGCAAAAAAGACACAATCGTGGCTGACACTTAACGTCCCTAGTCACTGGGGTCCTGGTATTTGGCCCCCTAATTCTCCAGATTGCAATCCCCTCGACTACTATGTATGGGGCGTTGTTGAGAGAGATGTCAACAAAGCTCCTCATACCACCATCCAGTCTGTCAAGAAAGCAGTTCACACGGTGATGACCCAAATGGACAAGGTCATCGTCGCCAAGGCCTGTGCTTCATTCCGCACTCGCCTCGAGACTGTTGTAGCTAATAATGGAAACTACATTGAATAAATAAAAACTATATCCTTTTATCTACTACTGTGTCAAATTTCATTCGGATATTTTAATTTTTACTTGCAAAAAATTTCAGTTAAAATACCATTGTTGAAATTCCCAATTTACCTGGTACACCCTGTATATATTGTTATTTCCTTTGTCTCACTGCTTTGTTCTTATGCATACCTCTGGTGAATCCTGTATAGGGTCAGTGACCCTAAATAAAGGCTTTTTGTTGTTGTTGTTGTTGTTGTATTACCATGTAGTTATAATCTATAATCCAAATATTGTACCTTATCACAATCTGGCAGATTAATTTTACAAAACCTTTTGGAGGATAAACCACTGATGAGCCTCCCTCTCATCAGATTATTTGATCAAAGTTGCCTTAATTAAAAATACTTTTAGTGTTAAAAAGTCTCAAGTTGTAATTAATGTGTCCCCACACAGGGATGGCCTTCCAAGAGCTGGTGGAGGAGAGCAAGGAGGCCTTCCTGGTCAACAGCCAGCTGACCATCCGGGCCCACCTCTCAGAGTTCAAGGATCACAGAGTCATCATTGTCCGCAAGGTACACTACTCTCTCCACTTAAAAAAAAAAATTATAGTCAGTCAATATTATATTATAATAGGGGAATCAGTGGAAGGATGGTCTAAACCCTTGGTTTTCTACTGCTATGACCCAGGTTCGATTCCCGCATTGGGCACTTTTTTCTGATTAAAAAAAAAATGCTCCATAGGCCCCGATTCTTGCAAAAGTTCAACCCCACCAGCGAGTGCAAGTAACCAAACGGGACTCTGACACATTTGTAAGTGCAGTCAAACTGCTTTTCACGTGCATAGACATGTGGTGCACTTACAGTAAAAGCAGTCGCCTTCTACCCACCATGATTATCATGGCATGTACCACGTGTACTAGGGATAAGCAAAAAATATATATTATAATAGATAATTTGATTGGGAACTTGAATTATAGATTAAAGAGGTTATTCTATATATTGTCATGCCATGGTCTACTCTGTGAACATCATCAGTCATGTGATGTTACTTTATTTGTAAATACAGTCTTTTACTCATGTGCACTTTTGTAAATCAAACCTGATTGGACCTATCCTATGTAGAGACCAAGTATATTCTAAGGTCTCATAAAAGGTTTTACTGTTGTGCAACTTAAAACTGTTGGAAAACCACACAATGTTGTTTTTCCTTATCCCCTTATGTAAAGATTACATGAATTTCATGAGTTCATGCTCCTCGAGCTGTTTTATGATAGGCAGCAACCTCTTCCAAAGGTCCTGTTTAGTGCATCTAATGCAAGCCAAAGTGTGTTCTGGAGATGCAGGTTTCAATCTACATTTTGGGCAAGTGGGGTAGATTTTATTATTTTCTATCTTCAATGACTTGAGATGGCCTGTTTTGTGTAATCTTTACACAAGGGGATAAGAAACAACAACAACAACAACTTTCAGTAAGAATCCAGATATAAACCACATGATGATACCATTGTCTTCTTCTTCTTTCTTATCTCTACTCAATCATATTAGGGTGTCAAGCATGTAAAGCTTGAGATTGAAAAAGAGATTTGACAACCATCATGATTGGGTGAAGTAGAATGCGTCTGCCTTTGTCATCAAGACTGGGAGCACTACTCAGTGGCAGGCCGACTTAGCTACAAAAGAAATGGCCGCCTCTGACATGAGGAACAGACGCCATGTGCAGCCACTCCTAACATAGAGTACAAACGCTGCTCATCCTGTATACATGGATCAGGAGCCCTTACAGGGTACTATCAGCCGGGCCAGTTGAACCCAGGTTTTTTAGTGAGCTTGTTACTGCTCCCCCTCCTCCTTTTTCATCCGGCTTGGGACCGGCAAAGGCGGAGTTCTTATTTTTGATACCATTGTGAATATAGGCAACTTTACAAATGAAAATATTGGTGGTGTGACCATCTCTGTTGGTTGGTGCAGGGAGCAGATGGCACAGAGTACCTCTACATTCCACTGGATTCTGCCATCTTAGAGGAGTTTGTGGAGCAAGCCTCTGTGGACTAGCTCTCCTTCCCCATGGCACTCTTTCATTGTTCACTATTTAATTTCTTTAAAGTCATTGTTACCTTCTTCTATTCTCCTCTCTACACAGTGAGTGTAGACATTATTTTAAATAAATACTTTACTATTTTATTTTGTTGCTGACATTAATGGTCTAAACTCTTGCTGGGTTGTATTCAAACAACAATTCTTCCAAAGTTTACCCATCATTAGTTTTCCCAAGTCTACTTAACTGGAGATGTTCAAGTAACCAAATGGGGACAAACTGCAGCTTTGTGCTAGCAATTGTAGAGTAAGGACTCCCCCATATGGCATTGTTTAGATTCTTCTACTGATGGGACATGGTATAACACAACCAGGGTCCTGCACATTGTGCAGGTTTTAAGATTAATAAATGGCTTTCTGAGACAAATTGAGCTTCACCAGTAAATGTAAACTAACCAGTGTACAATAATGTCAAATGGCTTCTCTACACATGTGGTAAAATATACCTCTCCCTGCCTTCCACGGTTATCATGGCCATTAGGGGACAACAAGCAGCACTGGGTTGTGGCATATTGTTGTGTGTCAACAACTAGCCGACCAGATGTGGCTGGAAAACTATTTATTTTGTTGTTAATAGTTTTATTCAATCTGTTAATATTATTTAGTTTAGAAACAGCACCAAACAGAGATGTCGGGTATAATTTGTATTTGACCATTGACCACCATTTTTTTGCGGCAACGTTAGAGATAATGCAGTAGTTATTTTTATTCCCTCGAAGTAATACACTGTGACAAAATAGTTTCAACACGTCCTACCTCAGCTACAACCCCTCCTCTTCTTTTTTCTTATCTCCACTCAATCATATTAGGGTGTTAAGCTTGTAAAGCTTGAGACTTTTGATGGTGTCTGCTGGGGAAGAGTAGAGCTCATCAATGGATGAGTCAATACAATCAATAATGTGTTTTGGAGTTGCAGGTTGAGAATTGCACTTAGTACATAGTGGAAAACCTTGCAACCCTGGAAAGTCATTGTCCGTAGATGACCAGACTTAAGTCTGGAAATCAAAGACTGTTGTTCTCTTGGGAGGACAGAACAGGTGCTTGTCTCTCCTGCTCTGTACCAGTCATGTGCAGCATTAGATTTCCATTCCTGCAGGCATTGAGGACAACCCTCCTTCAACCAGTCTATGTGACAATATGCAATTTTTATAAAATTTAAAAAGTCTATTAAATGAAATTTGCATATATTTAGAAAATGCAAAATGACCAAATCGCCAGAGTTCAACCTATCAGAATACGCTCTGTTAGCATATCTTTAAACATGGGATTTTATATAAATTCTTATGTGAGAACTGGGATAGCACATAATTGAAGATGCTTTGAGCTATAAGTTTTGTCTTAATTCAATGACATTATTCTATTTTTTAATTTTGCAAAAATCAGTGTAGTTTTCAATTGTAGAAAGTTGCAGTAATTTTTTGTTTACATAATTTTCATTCAATTATTACGTAGGTTTTATTTCATATTAAATATTTATCAATCAAATTCTTATATTGGTTTTGTTATATACCTAGTACACATGGTACACACAGCTAGTGGAAATCCTGCAAATGCTTTTATAGTAAGTATGCCACCAAATGTATACACCTTCAATGTGTGGTTCTTGGATTCAATGGTTTCTTCATACAGTTCCTGAGCTAGAATTGAGGACCATCAGAAATTTATAAATAAATAACTTCAGTCTTAGTTGATAAGGCACAATTTGGATTATAAACACAAGGTAATAAGTTATCAAATTATAAAACTATTTTAGAGGCGTAATATTCTTTTTAAAATAAAACAATTTTTACTGTCCTTACTGCGATGGAAAAATTAAAGGGAGGGCCTGGCTCATCAGTGGTGAACCCTCCCAGCGGTTTCGCCAGTTTAATCTACCATACCGCTGTTATATTGCATTTTTGGAATTTCCATCGCAGTAAGGACAGTAGAAATTGTTTTATTTTAAAAAGAATATTACGCCTCTAAAATAGTTTTATAATTTGATAACAGATGGCGCTCTAGTACATCGTAACAAGGTAATAAGACCAAATCCAAATAAATAAATAGTGTGTGACATTTCGGTAACAGCGTACCATTCAGTATTTTTGTCTGAAGATGGTAACAACGCTGTTACTGAAACGTCACACACTATTTATTTATTTGGTCTTATTACCTTGTGTTCAGTCTTAGTTGTAAAGGTAGTTTTCACTACCAGACCTCAGGCCCAATCATATTGCAGTTAAACCTATGAAAGTGTTCCATCTGATGAATGGTCCACCTTTATAAAAATACTTGACCAGACATAGCCCAACTTTCTCCAATGAAAGACCAGGAGGAAACATTACCTTTACCATGTTAGAAGACTTATATACCAATACGCCTAGAGAGTCTTTGCTGCAGAGAATCTTTGCTGATTTGGTCTAGTGCTACAATGTGTTTCAGGAGGAGTCATATGAACATTATTGTCTTTGTAGAACGACATTTGACAATTATCCCGCATGTGTTTCTTTTAAACGAAAAATAGAAATTTATTTTAAGGAGAAATAACGATTATTTCTAACCCTAGGGATGAGGTATGAATTGTGAAGAGTAATGATAAACAGAAAAATAAAGTGTCCAGGGTCCTAAGGTTAGAAATAATTGTTATTTCTCCTTAAAATAAATTTCAATTTTTCATTCAAAAGAACCACATGCAGGATAATTTTCAAATGTCATTCTACAATCATAAGCTGCATTGTATTATTGTCTTTGTGAGTGGAAGCAAATAAGGATTGAGACAAACAAAGTGAAACAAGATGAGAAGGTTTATTTTCTTGAAAGTGGAATAAAAATACAAGGGGTGATATCAAAGGGGTGAGGAAAGCCAAAGAGTTCTTCAGAGGGTTTGGCAAGAATAAGATGGAAGAGATTGAAGAATATTAGGGACTGCTGCCTCCGCTGTACATTATTTCTCTACATCTCTAGGTGTAAAAGGATGTGCAGAACTGGCCTCTAAAATATAAGAAAGAGATAAAGAAAGAAAACTGTGTGTTATTTATATTAAATATATTCTTTATATGTATATGTGTGACATTTAACCACCGCTGGCAGTTGGTTTACTCCCTTTCATCTTTAACGAAACAAATTGGAATCTTTAAAATATAGAAAGAGAATTATAATATGTTGAATAGATTGATATAATAAATATAAATTTTAAAAATCGTCGTGTTGTGTGTTATTTACAAATAAAAACTAGATAGCATTGGGAAGGTTAACATAGAAAAAGGCACTACATATTGCAAAAATTATCAGCACACTTTTTCCATATATACAAAACACCCCCCCAGCTTCAATTTTCCCCAAATATCTAAGCAGAAATGAACACAATAGGCCCAGCTTTCTCTCTCTACAATACAAATATACTTTTTTTTTTTTGGGAATTCAAAAATAAAACAGAAAGGGAGTTATTTTGAAGCTATTCAGTGCTTAAATTAACTGCAGTGAATAAGTAAAAAATCATTGAAATGTTTCAGATATTTGCACTTATATAGAAGAAAAGTATTTTCCTCTTTGAAATATTTATTTCTATCTTGGCACCTAAAAATCAATTTAAAAAATCTTGTTTGGATTTAACAGTTGAGAAAGAGAGCTTTTATTGCATCATATACCAATATATATAACAGGTTTAGGGTTTAAAAAAAAACTGAAAACTTTAACAACTATATTTACAGGCCTTTTTTTAACTGGAGGCAATTGTCACTTTCATCAATTTTTCTAGAAGATAAATATTGTGTAAAAAGGGGATAAAGAAAATAACAAAAAAATCATCAAAGATGAGTAAAATGCTTTAAAATCTCTATGTACATTAATATATTTCTCATGAAGGGAGAATAGTCAACAGCGTGGTGTATCATATATACAGAAGCACAAATTCCAAACACGGCCGTCCTTTTTACTTAAAAAAAAAAAAAGTAAGTCAAATTCTAAGAAATAAGTAAAAATAGTCATATCTAGAAGGAAAAGTGGTGTCAAAATATAATTTTTTAATAAAAATCGTCACTTATTATCCATTCTAGATCGTTTAAAAACAACATTTGTATGTTAAAGTGTGAAATTATGCATATATATATATATATATAATTATATAGGACTAGGTGTATTTTTTTTTTCTAAAGAAGAAAGAAGTTTAAAAAGAAGTTAGGTGACTTAAAGACTAGTGAAGGAACAAAAAAAAAAAAAAATACTGGCTTCAAAATATATATTCCTTGTTGAATGCTTCAAAAATGCTAGCTTTCAAATCTCAGCCATTAAATAATAAAAAATGACAATATGATAAAAAAAAATGATTTAAATATAAACAGATTATAGTGTGTGTAATGAATTTTTTTTTTTCAAATAACAATTATATATATAAGTCATAGTAAAATGTAGATATATTATAAAATATTAATAAATAATTATATTTTTAAAATATTATGTGTGTTATATATATACAAAATAAAGTGACTAAATTCATAGATGTGAATAAAAATTATTGAATATATTTTCCCTTATATATATCCCTATTTTTATAAATGAGAGAACTTTTTAAAATTTTGTTTTTTTGACTATAACCAATTGCACATAGATATATTGCACACTTATTGAAAATATTATATTAAAAATAAATATCCAAAAGAGATAGCTTTTTTTTCTTATTTTCCACACACATACAAATTTTTCTATAGAAAATATTAATTTATATACAGTTCGTTTTAAATGGCCGAGATTTGAAATTGTCTGGAAAAAAAAAAGCCAAATTTAACATGGTCAATATAAAAGAACATATCTATGAATTAACATCAAAAATCAATAATAATCAAATGATAAATATATCTAGCATATTCAAATTTTCAGAGGCCTAACTTCCTACCTTTATATTTCTATTTACAGATAAGAGCAAAAGGGCAGTTATATTAAATAATAGCGTCAAACTAAACTTTTTAGCATTGACTTCGTAGAGGGAAAGAAATAGGGTGAAGAAAAATGTAGCGTGGAAAAAAAATAGTTACACAAATTTATTTAGTTATTTACAAAGTTCATTTTTTATCTCATATTTTTAATATAATAATATTATAATAATATCATTTGTTAGTATTTTAACTTAAAAGTTTCCGTTCACACTATTTCTCTCTTTATATATGCACAAATATTTGGAGTTTGTTTGTATTCCAGTTTTATCACATAATGGAAGTTGTTGTTTTCGTGGTTGCAGGAGAGGTTCAGAATTCCCAGTCCTCGCCGTCTTCTGGTATGTCTCTTTGTTGCAGCAAGCGTTGCTCTAGTTTCTCAATATTGGTCCTTCTACTGTTCTCCTCGAAGTCGGGTTGAACGCAGACTGTGGGAGGGGTGGGGTCATAGTCGCGGTCGGTGGCGGGTGTCTGGCGCACGCACACGCCGTTGATGATCCTGTCATCCTCTTCGTCTTCAAGGTCTTCGTCGTCAGTGGGCCCTCCGTCGCTGTCTGGGTTCACCCACTGCGGTGCGGCGGGCTTGCGCCGCTTAGCACTTGCCGACTGTGGAGGAGGCGAGGGTATGACGGACCCATCCGAGTCGGAAGTGTCATCGGACTGATGTGTCCGCGATATGGTGAGGTCTAACCCTGACATGTCTTCATCCGCTGGCATGGGGGAACGCTGGTACTGTGGGGGAATGCGGCAGAGTTCTGCTAAGCGCTGGCCTAGCATCAGGCGGAACTGAACAGGGTCAAAATTGGAGGATGAATCTCTCAGGCTTTCATTGCTGCTGCTACCGCTGCCCTTGTCGTCTAAGGAGGAGGATGAGTGGTGCTGCTTCAGCCGCATGCGGTGATTGTGGAACCAGTTGGTGATGGTGCGCACCGAGAGGCCCAGCTCGGCTGCCAGGAACTCTATGTTGGCCGTGCTGGGGTAAGGATCCATGGAGAATGCTAGGCGCAACGCTTGCTTCTGTTCTTCGGAGAAAAGAACGCGGGGCTTCTTGGCTGGAGGGTAAGGTGAGGGAGGTGCGAAGGCGAAGCTGAAGGCAGGGGGCGGATTGGTAAGATTCACAGCACCTCCATGGGAGGTGGGCACATTCCCCTGAGGGACCCCCTGAGAAGGGACAGACGTGGGGCTCGGATTGCCCCCGCTCACTGGCCGCATCATCAGCTCGGGGGTGTCGCTGGTCGTACGACGGCGCTTGTTGGCTGCACACGTTCAGAACTCTTAGTCATCTTCACTAGTGTGATTACATTGGAAAACCCATATCAGGTCCTATTTAAACAAGACTACATGCAATGGCGGAAAGCATCTATCAACAACAAGTAGACCAAGAAGTCCTATTTCATGTGTACTGTTGTACTAAAAAGAGAAAGCTACCTTCTCTCCTCTCGGACTTGAGCGCCTGCAGCTTCTCGACGTTGTGCGGGTCGTTGAGCCAGAGCTGCATGCGGATAAAAGGCTCGCGGCCCTTGATGCTCAGCATGTGCCATGGCTTGGGCTTGGACAGAAGCTCGCTCACTGACCCTTGAGACAGCCCCAGGACGGCCTCCCCAAAGATCTGCGCACCTCTCTTCTTCAGGACACACGCATACGTTTAAAACAACAGCCATATATATACATACATCTGTATAGGAAGTGGCACAGTTAAGTGTATTAGTAGATTTCTAGAGGTAATAATTTACAAGATATCACAAGATAACCATAGGTTCAAGTACATGGACTACACAGCCATGTACAACAAGTTATATTTTCTATATAGAAATCTCTCTGAAAATTTTCACAAAAATAACTTTCCTCTCCTCCTCACTGATGTTTTTTCCCCAATAAGGTGGGTGGGATCACTGAGCTTAGGGTAGGCATGTCTTTGGTCAGTTGATGCATTTATTTCAACGTATTTGTTTTTAAATAGAAGTATTATTCACACGAAATAAGAAAGAGAATTTAAACAATCATTTTGAATATATTTTAATATTCTAACACTATGTATACTATACAAGGATTGTCATAGTTTTTACCTTAAATTTGTTGAATATGGGTTTGGTCTAAATTATTTTCCACGGCATATCTTTGCTGTCCATTTACCACTTTTGTCGCCACTAATACCAGTGTTTCAACAACGGCAACTATTGATAATGAATGAAATAATTCTATTTTGAACAATCAAAGGATCTGTTTTAGTTAGCTGAAGAAGAGCTTGCCCGAAAGATCCTTTAATCAAGTAAATAAAAAGAATTGCGGCCTTTTATGATTCTTTCTTTGTAACCAAAGGATTTATGTCAAGAAGATAAAATATCTTGATAAATGTTGATCCTGGGTTAATCGACTTAAAATGCTCAAATAAAACTGTTTTCCTTATTATCACAGTGCACAGTAGCGATGAAGGCCAATACGATGGCTTACAGGTTGGCTGAATTTGCCAAAGCTGATGTTATTTACTATTATATATACTCCCAATATGTACAAATATGATCGAAAAATACATAATATATTTGGTATTTTAATAAGAATTGTCTATTTTTTTCACTGAATGGAGAAATTGTAAACTTTAAAAGGTATATAGTGTCAAGGGTCCAACAATGTGTGTACCCACCTTCTGTCCGATATTGTGGGCCATCAAGGTCTCCTTGATCTTGATGGTGATGGACTGGGTGTCGAGGTCGGTGGTCAGAGCAGCCATCTCGTACACCGAGGGTTGGAGGTAGGAGAGGGGTCCGGGGGGACGTGGGCTGAGGTGGGGAGGTCCCCTGCCGCCTCTGCCACCGTCGGGGGTGCGGGGAGGCTCGGGCAGCGAGGGTCTCGGCTCGGGCCGGCCGGCTGCTAGCTTGGCAGCGGCTGCGGCGGCTACGTTACCTGCGACTACGGCCTTGTTAACACAGGAATATGCTGATATATGAATATCCTTGTATAAGGTAGGGATTGATATACGACGCGAGTATCGTACAGTTCTGAATTAAGCGCTCTCACACTTATGTTTTCACTCGTGTGTTTTCACGCTTTTTCAAACACCTGAGAAAGTTCTCCAGAAAAAGCCTTCATGAAGTCTCTTTCAGAATTTGCATAATTTATCGTGTTAGAAGTTTTGGCACCCATTTTGAGCATAATTTTTAATATACAAGATCATTAATAAGTTTTAAAACACTTCCTTTATATAGGGAAAGTTGTTACATTATTTGATAAGTCGTCATTGTCCGGTTATTCTTGATCAATTCCTCAGTTAGAGCCAAATGTTGGTCCGTCACTACAGAGGTATCTGGCCTTTCTTTATCACTGATATCAAGATCACGAGTATTGAAGAGATGAATCCATCTTTATATGGTGCTTCTATTCATAGCTTCGTTCCCATACACAGACTTTAGCTTCGAATCAATTACAATGGCTGAAATGTCTCCGAAATCACCGACCGTTATCGAATTCTTGTGTTTACTTCAGGCTGCATATCTTAGAAAATACAGAAGATATATTACAGATATGAAAATAGATATGAAAATATCACAATACAGATATGAAAATAGGACTGTTTATTTAATCACAAAATATTATATTTATGATGATAAATTATTTTAATATTTTTCTATAGAGGTCATTCTGCATTACTTATTGACCGGCCCTTGTACGTAAGTGCATAGTATATAAATTTTTCTCTCGAGAAACTGTCTTTTTTTTTTTGAATGCCTGTGACTAATTCTTTAAGATAATAATGCTTGGGAGGAGAGATAGAATAACACAGAATACAGTGTTCTGAGCGCGGCGGAGGAACTTACTGGCTGCTGTCGCGGGAGAGCCGTAGCTCCCAGTCCGCATCAATTTCTCGGGCGCGATTTTGTACTGCGAGGCCACCAGCTTGTGAACGGCGTTGTCGTCTTCCAGGAAGATCTTCATGCGGATAAAGGGTTCTCGTCCCTTCTGTGTCAGCATGTGCCAGGGCTTGGGTCTGGCTAGCAGGTCCGACACGGAGCCCTGCGAGAGGCCCAGCACGCTCTCTCCGAAGAGACGCTGGCTGATGGAGTACTGGCTCAGCTGTTCCTTCACCTGCACATCATGCATGTAAGATTAGGTGATAAGTCCTCCGAAAGTTGGAGTACACCTTTCCACAACCGTAGAGGCCTTGTAATAGGAATACTAACACACTCCTAACTGTCGTAGAGCGGCAAATACAAGAAACGCCCCCAATACGTTTAATACAATGAGTACAAAACATACGTTAAAAAGAATCAAGAACCACGTAACTATGAGTTAGATTATAAGTCGGAGGATTGAAGTAAACTCTGTTCAAGTGTAACTCCCCATTGTAGACGGTGTAGTTCTGTAGTTGGTGTATTTGTGCTGAGGGCCTGTGCTATTAGTGAATCTTCTGAAGCAGTAAGTTTTGGGAGATAAATTGAGTTGAGAGAGAGAGTGTGTGTTGATAGAACACTGCGGGATTGACTTACCTTCTTGACTATGTCCTCGGTGTTGAGGTTGTTGTACTGGTCGAACTGCTGCTGGGTGATGGGCGGCAGGATGGCCTTGGCGGGCCGTTGGCTGGGTGAGGGGAGCGCGGGCAGCGAGGGCTGGGACAGCAGCGAGTTGGTGATGGACTGCATGCGCTGGAGGGGCGAAGCTGAGGCGGGGCCCTGGTCGTCACCGCCTGGCCCGGGCGTGGCCTGCGGGCTCTCCCCCGAGAACATGCCTCCCGAATCCCCGCTGCCTCCCTTGCTGGTCGGCTCGCCCTTGGGCCGCACGAGGGAGAAGGCGCTGCCGTGATGCCTCAGGTCCTGTTCCTGTCGTGCGCGACTAGGGATCGTAGCGTCAATTGGAAGGTCCTCGTGGACTCCGTAGCCTCCGTTCAATCCCATGGCGAACAGCGGGTTGGGGAATGCTCCTCTGGGAAAGGAGCTGGGAGAAACCTGGGCGAGGCGAGCAAGTTCCTGATGGTAGATGGCTAGGGCTTGTCTGATTTCCTCGTGGGTCCTCTCGTAGTGCTCTCTGCGAAAGTTTTCAGGGTGGGAGCGCAGCTTGAGCATCTCCTCCTGGTAGATACGGGTAACCATCTCCTGGGAGATGTCGTCGTTTTCGTACTTCTTAGCGGGCCGGCCTCGGAACCCGAACCCATTGGGAGGGTAGCTGGGGCCCCTGGGGGAGGATTCTTCAGGGGCAGAGTCATCTGCTGGTTCTTCTTCCTTCTTGGTTCCGTTCATCGAGACAGGACTCTCGGTCTTGGCCGGGGGCGTGGGTCCGTCGCCCGAACCTCCGGACAGTCCCCGGCTCACGATCGACTCCACGCTTTCTTCCGACTTGAAGGTTGTGGATTCCTTTCCTGTTACAAAATACACAATAGTTAGAGTTTTGATAATTAATACACTGCTCAACCTCATTCATTTACAGACAGGCTGGCACAACCATGGCGTTATATTCAAAGGTTAAATAGCTCACCCTTACGTGGGACGAGGGACTTGAGCATGAAGATGCAGGCCTCATCTGAGGCCCAAGCGTGCATCTTGCGGTAGGAGTCACGGCCCTTCTCAGTAAGTTTGTCCCAGGGCTTAGGTTTAGATAGCAGCTCGGAAACTGTGCCCTGGCTGAGGCCCAGGACGTACTTGGCGAAAAGTCGCTGGCCGATGTTATTGACGCTGAGCAGCTCGCGCACGCAGCGACTGATGTTAAGGGTGTTGAGCGACTCGTGGGCGTACTTGTCGATGTTCTGTCGCAGGCCCTCCTGCAGCCGCTCCAGCGACGCCATGGCGGGCGGCGTGTCGCTCACCGCGGTAGTGTAGGTGGACGCCAGCTCCTCGCCCAAAAGAGAGCCGAAGGACTCTAGGCTGGAGAACGGGGCGGAGAGGTGGTGCGGAGGTGAAACTGCCACATAACCAAATCTTATTCAGCGCTCCTTGCGAATATATTCAAATATATGAGTAACCACCTAGTCTTATGTCCATTTATCTTATATTCAAAATATATATTCCACAGCATTCTTAAGTTCAAAGTGAATTATTTTCATCAATTTCATTGATGATAGTTTCCCACAGATCCCTCGAGTTGCGAATTCTTCAATCAACTCACCTGCAGGTTCCGTCTTTGAAGACCTGTAGGGAGTTCCTTCTGTCTTAGTCTTGGACATGAGAAGTGCTTCGAGAGATTTCTTGGTAAGGTTAGGGGGTGGAGATTCCGTTCCGGGAGCGGGGATTAGCCAAGGGGGTGGGGGGCACATCTTCATGGACTTGAAAAGTCCCAGCTCGCGCTTAAGATCTTCATAGTCCTGTTGACGGAGCAGCTTGTCCCCCAGCTCATTGATGATGCGGTCCTTTTCAGCCAGCAGGTCTTCTAGTTGAGCAATCTACACACAGCTCCCGGTTATCACGGTGAATTTTTATTTAAAATGAAATTATATTGACACAGTTGCCGGCAAAGAGAGGTTAAGCATAAAAATTCTGAAAGAATCTTCTCACCTTGGAGGCACTGGATTCCTTCAAGGTGTTGAGGTTGGTTTGCAAACGCTGCAAGTCGTCAATCAGCCTGCCGATCTGGAAAATGTCAATATGACATTAGACATGAGCAGAAAACATAATATCTCATGTAACACATAAGAAATTACAGTTGTTTCTATATAGGTCTAGATAAGAACTTTCTTTTCAAAAGGAGAAAATACACTGGCCATATAAAAATTGCATCATTTAGAAATATGAAAATTTTCTGTAATTTGATGAGATATATAATGGTATTCATTATTATAGGAGTGAGGATTTTGACAAATTACAAAAAAATCGTATGACGCCCCCGCAACTTTTTTATCCACCCGATCAAAGGAAGCTTTCAAACAAGCCCTTCTTCAGCTAACTAAAACGTTGCTAGAGTTTTTATAAGTGATGCAATTTTTTGTGGCCATTGTATTTTCAATGTTCTTTTTAATTCCCATTTATCAGGCGAGGTTGCGTCATGCACTATGAGCTTACATGCTGCTCAGGGGGGATGCAAAAGCATGCACACGCCAATCAATACCTGGGTGCTATCAGTGAAACACGAGGACATGTCCTGTCCATGAACGAACTTGACAATCTTTGCCTCGTACTCTTGCTGGGTGTCATTGCGGTCAGGTGAGGTCACTCTCCACAGATGGTCCTGGAACCGAACTACTATGAGGATCTCCTTCTTGTTGCGTCTTTTCACACTCCAGCGCGGACAAAAAGCCGGTCAAAAACCATGTATCAAACTGGTTGATTGTCGAGGCATTTTTAAACGCTAACTTTATTAATATTCGCTGAACATCCATTTTACATTTTGATCGTAAACAAATATAATCTAAATGACTTTAACAAAAGAATATACTAAAGATAATTGTAAAATTTGATGTGTCTAAAGTGATTATTTTAAAAAGAGAGATTGGTTAGAGAGTAGAGCGGAGTGCAATTGTCAGAGAACTGTGCTGTCGAGACTGGTGCCACAAAATGTCATTCTGCCACTTGTCACACCTGCATCTAGCAATTATGCAAATCCAAATCGGGAGTGATTAAAGGGGTCATTTTAACTTGGCAAATAGACCACACACTCTTAATGCCACGCTCCTGTCAAACGGCAGGAAGGGGTTGAGGGTGGGGAAAAAAACGGTCCCCTGATTGGGGCAGATATTTTGCACCTATCTGGTGGTTAATTGCTCCATCATTAATTTAATTAGCGTCCCAAATTAATGTCTACAAACAGTTTTTGATGGCTGCCGCCACCGCCGCTAGCCTATGAATAATCGGCACGAGTTTCTCGCTCATTACCTCCCGCGCTCTTTTAATTAGCCTTCCTATCCCGCTGGTCATTAGTCAAAACTAAATAAAATAATACTCGGAGAACATTTTTGTAATTTCGAACATTTTTGTGATTCTGATGACGCCCTTAATTGGGGTATAATTGCAAAGGTAATTGGAGCCGTTTCTGGCCAGGAAAAGTGCTAACTCATGTTGGAATGTAAAGATTAAAACATGGCTTGCCTCTAGACAACTTTCATAGAACGAAGTTCTCAGATATCTATTTTAAATTATATGTAAATAATATTCTCCAACGTGTCAATGCATCGTATCAATAGTGAGGAACATGGGCAGAAAGTCATTGTTATGGCTAAATCATCTGAAAATGGGCCAGTTATTTTCTTGAATGATAGCGATGATAAGCAATCAATCATTCAACATCATGAAACTTTATCGACTAAACAGCAGTCTTTCGTTGAGCTATTTAAACCTGCGTTAAATAATTACTGAGTTTCGAGAACATGTTTACAGAGTTAATGAGCAGATTGTCCAGTGAAGAAAAACCCGCGTACAACCCTGAGAATACTTTAAACAGTCAGTGCTCCTATGAGATGGTTGTGAGGATGACGTCACTAATACTGAGTTATACCATTATAAGTGAGGTTATCAAATACGGGAGGGTAAAAAACATCACTCCAATATCAGCGCTCCAAATTGAAGAAGCGACAGGAACCTGGGGAATAGGGTCTTCTGTTCTCTCGCCCCAGCTAATCTCTTCCCCCCTTCTCCCTTGAGATCCCAGCAGCAGCGGACTTCGATCGGATGATTGAAAGATTATGAAAAAGAATGATTTCCCTCCTCTCTTTTATAAAATAAAGCTGAATTGAAAATATAATTCATGTTGTGTGAATGTAAATATATCTGATAGATGTGAAATATATCGTAGCAAAGTATTTATTATTTTATTAACAGAGTATCATTGTTTATATTTTGTTACTCTGTAAACTTCCCTCATTGCTTATCTTTTGTTGATCATTTCACAGTTTGTTTCTTTCCTTAAATAAATTGCTGTGTCATTCCGAAGTTTTTGTCTTTCCTAATTTTCCACGTGGCAATATGCAAATATATTTAGGATGTTTTTATGAGGGTATGTAATGCTTTATATGTGTTATAAGGATCATTCTCTTCATTAAATTATTAACTTCACACTTTATTCAAAAATATAAATTCTAATTCAAAATTACTAACGTTAATATTCTGTATATTCTTATATATAAATTTGTTTAAATTCATTATTGAACTCTTTTATTATTTGTTTTTTTTTTATCAAAAATAGTTTATTAAAATAATTGTAGATGAAGCAAAATTACTCGATAGAATGTTCTAGACTAGTGTTCTAGTTGTTGTTCCTAGAACATTCGACCACCACACAGCCAGCCACTTTGTATGCTTCCATCAATGCTGTTCTAACTAAACTCTGTGAGTTTATTCTTTAATTATAATTTATTCCTAATCTTTTGACGAGACTATTTTTTTTAGCTCAAAACGTACTGGAAAATAAAAAGTTCGCGAATTTATCAAACTCTATTTTATTTTCTTCATTCGTTCAAGGTACGCTGCAATATTACGACTGCAATTTAAACCACAAAAGAGAGGATGTATTATACGTGGGGTATATGTGGTGGTGGTGTCTTGTCCATGTAAAATGTGAATGTAGGCCTATTGAATGAGAATATAATGGATTGTCTTGAGATATATGCAAATGTTGTGTATCTTTGGAAGTAGGGGGTATATAAACATAGGAAGGTTAAACATATAGATAGCGGGGACAAGTTCAAATAAGTACTAGATATGTAAGTATGTGTATAATTGTAGATAAAATAGATGGAACATATGCGAATACACCGATGGATAGTGGGCTCTGTACGCCCGAATATAAAGTGCTATGGTGATGGGTAGTGATGATGAGTATATGTATATAAACATATGTAAATATAAACATGATACACAGCGCGCCTTCTTTATTCAGAGACAAACTATTTATAACGCTATCGCGTTTCTTTTTCATGTAAAACAAATATAGCAATTTTCTACTGACCGTAGAAACTATTGGGAGGGCAGTAGAAAAATGTTTTATTTGTTTTAATTTAAAAATAAATGTGGTCGCGTTATAAATAATCTATCTGTCTAAATATGTAAATTTGTGAAAGAAGAAACCGCTCACCTCTTTCTCCTTGCCATCAGAGAGGAGGGAGCTGGGGGCCTGGTCGGCGTGGTAGGGGGAGCTGGTGCCCCCGTCCTTGTTGCCGTCGGCACGGGGGGTCCTCTGCACATAGCACATTCTGGCTTCAAACTCCCCAATGGGAAAGCATCCTTTGGAGAGGGTTTGGGGAGGATGGTTGCTTTAGAGAGGTAGGTGGAACTTCTAGCGTCCAATGATGTTGATAAGTCGTGAAATCAACGCCAGGACAGAAGGCTATTCAAACGTGGTGTGACACGATCTAGCAGAGAGGAACATGATGGTCGTATAAATTGATGAACGAAAAAATAACACGAAGATTGAAACCTCCACTTGTCGGGGATTAAGATGCTCAAAAGCTTATACTCACTATTTAAAAATATATATATTTTAGCTTTTTTATTTATTTAACTATTTACATAGTTGCTACCATAACTCCTATTTACATTTCGCGGCAAAAAAAAAAAAAATCTCCATTTATAATCATTATTTTCCAATTTTTGAAATATGAAACAAAGAGAATGAAAAAGCACTTGTGCATACACGTACATAGCAAAAATGTGCCTGTGTCTTTATTGGCTTGTCACATAAGCGGTTAAAGCCAACCGAGATCTCACAGTACTTCAGACTTTGTTGAACCTGGGTTATCCAGCCAGGATCCTCAAATCTCTATAGTGTCCACTTAAGACATCTTTAATAGCATCCATCCATATTTAGACGACGTAGAAATATAAAGGCTTAGCAGAAGATGTAGAGAACAAAAGGTGGTGGCTGTAATGAAAGTCGGCGTCATGTAATCGAATAAAAGCTAACGTGTAATATCGTTAATCAGTACATTTAATTATGTTTGTGTCTTTAATTGTAGCGCGAGTGAGAAAAAAATCAGGTAGCAGGGAGGTAATGAGGGAGTTCACTAATTAAAATCAGCTTAATAACAAGAGCAGAAGAAGAAAAAAACGAGAGCAGAAGAAACCTGCGATAGATCTCGCAAAAAATTAAAAAGAATTTTAAAAAATCAACTTGTATTCGTTCCCCCTCCCCCCTCATCTTTTCTTCTCCAAGACCCTAGGGAGAAAGATAAAAAATAATTTAAATGGAAGTTTTAAAAATGAAATCATTACGGTATATAGGAATTGTATTTTCTAAATTTAAACACTTGTTAGATGGTACGCGTCACCTATTCTTTTATCCTCCAGCACCAATTAGGAGAATGTACCAATTCGGACCCATTTCCCGCATGGAATATGATGATGATACCTTGACATTCTAACGTCTTACTGCAGCAGAAGATAGTCGTTAGGCCTAACACCTTTCTCCAATCTCTTTCAAATATTCGTCTTCCTCATCTATAGCTAGTTGAATCGCATATTTTTGTGAATGGTATAATGATTAAAGTTATACCTAGGTTTGATTCGTGGATTCTTCGTAAAGATGTAGCTTTAAAAATAAAATTTATTCTGTGAGGCCCTGTCTACAATATTTTTGTATAAGCCTTACTACAGCGATGAGAGCATATACTCAAAATGTATTATAAAATATTGTAAGCGGAAAATCGAACTGAAACACTAACATAACCCTTGGTCAAATGTCATCTAGAGGTCAACCATTATGGCTATACACTGTGTCTCTCAGTGCTTGAAATAAATAATTGTTCATATTGTAAGGAAATATTTTTTTAAATAGAGAGAGAGATTAAGAAATATACAATATATAAATAATATAATATATACATAGTACCAAATGTGTGTGCGATAAATGAATATTATTTTGGTGAAATATCAAATATGTTCATTTATTAAATCTCTACGAACTCTCAAATTAAACATTGAAAAAAACCCTAAATATTTTTAAAATTAAAGTTTATGAATTGATACAATAATATATATTAGAGAGGAAAATTCCTAAATATATTTTAAATAAAAATATTGACATTTTACTGTAAAAGTGTTTACCATTAAACAAACTAAAAAAAATTGCGCCATCAACAATCTTGAAATCCCTGAGGCGACACACTTAATAAGATCCAGCCATCAACCTAACTCCAATCAATTCTTGACGGCTTTTGGTTTGTTTGAAGAAGAGGGATTTAAAAAAAGAGACAAATATATCGAAAGAAAATTAAAGGCTGGCAAAAACGAAATTATTTTAAACCTGTCTTCTGCTCTATCTTTTAAAACTATCTTAACTAATTAAGATAAAAAGCAGTTGCTGAAGTTTCATGTTTTGAATATTAAGCCATTTTGATCTAAGTATATTTTAAATTGCGATAGAAAGTTTAAGGATTGATATTTAACTTTTCATGAATGTAGTATAGTAAGTCTTGATGAATAAAATAATATACAAAATAAAAAATATATAGAGCCGATAATAATCGTATACAATTTATATAAGCAAGTGTTTTACAAATATAATTAACAGAATTTAAGCCCTTTATAACCTACACATTTCATAAATTTTATATATTATATATTTAGGTGTAGGTTAAAGTATAAAATAATATTATATAACTAAGCCGACATATATGTTGTAAAAATTTGTTATTTTGTATATTTTAAGACACGACATTGTTTAATGTAATAATATGTTGGTTTTTTTTTTTTTTACATTTTTAAGTGCACCATCTGTAATTTAAGTATTTAAAAGCACCTTATAAATATTTTTCAATTTATAGTTAAATTAATCGATTTAAAAAGTTGTGAATTTTAAAAATACGTATTAAATATATATCAGAGTATATACAGAATTATCTCATTATTTGAGTATCCATTTTTGATATAGATTTTTCATTTATATGAAGGTTTTTATCCCAGAGAGCTAAAGTGAGATTTTAAAATACCCATTGTATATATTAATATCCATTGTTATTTGAATTTTTCAACGGTCCTTATATAAATTTATATAATCGAGACTATCATATAAGCTTATCGTAAGCCTTCCTTTTTTAATGACCTATATTTTTGTCGATTCTGTCTCAGGCTGAAGTAAAGGTCGCTTTCTCTCATTACAACCATCATAGATAGAACATGGCGCCGAAATGATTGGCAATCCACACAAATTTGCATACCCCAGGTGTCAGGGCAGTAATAAGCTGGTAGAGTCCCGTGGGACTCAGGCGATTAATTACAGGAGCCATCCAAAAGTTTGGACTTATTAGAGGACTCCTTAATGAATATTCATGAAGTCCGGCCAGGCAGAGCTCCCAAACAAAGCCAAATTAAAACCCATTTGGCTAAAATGGACCGTAAGTCCCCCACTGATTAATGGTAATCTCCAGAAATCTCCCCTCACTCCAGAAATCTTCTCAATCGCAAGCGGGAATTAATGACGCATCCCTGCTGCTGTACAAGCCTCGCTGACCTCTCTCATTAGCCTCTCCCTTGTATTACTTGTTAATTGGTGCTGCTGCCCAATCTTCTTTCTTCCACGGCATTTTTTGCCCCTCCCTCTTGGATTCTCTTCTTCCTTGTTTATGGATTACCATTGTCACTCTTCTTGCTCTGATAATTGCACGTTGGCAGATATTTCACGGTGGGCTGCTCGCGGAGTGAGTGCCTGCTCCAATACTCCATCTATCCTAATGGATGCCACTGAATTTATCTTTGGAGGGAAGAGTGACTCAGCATTCTAGTTGGAAACTAGTTCGTTTTTTATATAGTTATGGACAAGAGTGAACTGGGGGCTCCAAGTAATACCCCGTGTTAGGTAAAGCTTTGGGTTGCGAGGACCTTGATTGTTGCCCGCTATGTTTCTCTTGTTGGGAGACGTATTGGACGATGCGTATTGGATACATATTGCGGTAGTCGACATTTAGAACGGTTTTACTATATACGTTTTTGCCCCTCAAAATAAATAGTCCAAGTTGTACTTCGTCTTACGTTAAATTCGACAAAGAAATTTACGCCAGTCCTACATATAGTGGAACTTCGGGAGTTTTGGCATTCACTGAGGGGAGAGACTGGAAGTGTGATTATCAAATCTGAATATTGAAATATAGCCCTCCTTATGGAATGGTATAAATATATTTGCCCTGATATATTCACAAATGTGTTTAAATAATTAAGTTTAATAGTTTCCTTTCTCTCTAGAATCCAAAGTCTTGTTCGACATTGAAAAAGAAAGACGAATGATGTTCCATAGTGCCAAATAGTCGAACAAAATAGAGTGTCTACGGGATCTATCAGAATGCTCTAAGAACAATATAAACTACAGTTACTACATGTGTCTACTACATCTATTCAACTACCTTCATCCACCAAACCAAGGTCTAGCAGCCATGTGTTAGGGATGGACATTTCTATGCCCCATCCTCCCAACATACATATGACCATTTATCTCGCGGTAATGATGCGGTGCCGCTCCCACCGAATGATGCTAATAGCGAGATCGTGTTGGTTTTGGGAGCACGATGGTTGCCTGGGCGGTACCGGCCATTACCCGCCATTCCTACTTACCACTAATATATTAGAGATCTTTCTAGCTTTTTTTCCTATATAAATACAAACTACATCCATAAACGGCAAAGGTAAACCAATGTATAAACGCTACATTGATCTGACCATCCATTAGACGCCAAATCTCCACAAAAATAGGGAAATAGAAAACA
>CP092868.1:0-80967 GCA_030710605.1 Cordylochernes scorpioides
GAAAAGTTTACAGGAAGAATAATAATGATCAATGATGAGAGAATAAAAAGATTAACAAAAAGTAAATGAAAAACAAAAAAAGATTGAAGAAAGGAATGGAAGAAAAAAGAGAGAGAAAAAATAAGATCAACTTTACATACTTACATTAAGGCTTTCTTATTTCAAACCTCAGCTCCTTTCACTTTTAATGGTGATTATAAGGGGAGATTTATTCTGTGAGTTTTCTGTGTGGGAGTTGAGATGCTCAGAGAAAAGGGATACGTCACTGGTCTCAAAGTCACATTGGGGGCACTCGCAGGTATCGCAGGTGTGGCTCCTGGTGTGTTTGGTGAGGGCAGCCTTGCTGGTAGAGCTGTAGTTACAGAACTGGCATTTATGGGGTTTGTTGGCGTAGTGGGCCTTCATGTGTTTGCCCAGATCTGATTTCTCTGAGCACTTGTAGTCGCACTGTTTACACTGATGAGGTTTCTCCCTGTGAGTCTTGTAGTGATTGGCTAGCAGCTTCTCTATGGGTGTCTTGAAACGGCACTGTGTACACCGGTACTGTACTGCTTCAGGATGTTTCAGCATGTGCTTGACTAAGCTGGAGATATCCAGGACTCTGTAGTCACAGCACGGGCACTTGTAAGGTTTCTCCCCGGTGTGTCTGAACTGATGCCTGTTGAAATTGGACTTCTTCATGGTCTTATAATCGCAGTGGGCACAAGCGAAGGCTTTCTCATCTACGTGGGACCTGACGTGGGAAGTCAACCTGGAGGAGTCGTTGGTGGTGAAATCACATTGGTCACATTTGTAGATCATCATGCTCTCATGGTTAAACATGTGTGAGTTGAAGTAAGACTCGTCGGCTGTCTTATAACTGCATAGTGGGCAATGATATGGTTTATCATCTTTGTGAGTGGCTAGGTGAATGTCAAGGCCTTCTTGGGTGGAGGATTTCAGATCACATAAATGGCATGCAAAGTTCTTTGCAATGGTATGCATTCGTAAATGGCTGCTTAGTGATGCCCTACTTGCTGTTCTACACTGGCAGAATGGGCATTGATGCGGTCTAGGTCTGTCGCCATTGTGAGTTTGGATGTGTTTGGTTAATGTAGCTGAGGTGGCTGCGGAATACTCACAGCTTGGGCACTTGTAAGGTCGCTCCCCCGTGTGGATCTTGACGTGGCTCCGTAAGTTGGATTTATGTCGCGACCTATGATCACAGTAGGGACACTTGTAGGGCCTTTCACCGCTGTGAATCCTCATGTGCTTCACCAAATCTGGTTTTAATGAGGCTTTGTAATCACATTGATAACACTTAAAAGGTTTATCACCAGTATGTGTTCGTTGGTGACCAACTAAAATTGATCGGGATACTGCCCTGTAACTACATTGGTTGCATGGAAAAGGACGTTCTTCATCAAAATAAAGTTTTGTTTTTCTTAACTTTGGTGTGATCGATGTTACAGCGGTATCACCTTTGATGAATTCGCCTTCGATGATCGCAGTTGGATCGGTTGTTATATCGTATGGAACCTCTACCTCAACTTTTACGGATTGGTCTTCTAAGCCTAATTCTCCATTGCAAAAATAAATTTGCTCGCCTATTAATTCTGGCGTATTTGTAATATCACTAACAATAACTTCGGAAGGCGCATAATATTGAGCAACTTGTATTAACTGATTCATATCTTATCGAATATTTTAAAATAACCAAATAATTGTAAACGTTGTAGCGTTAAAAAGGGATGATCACGTGGTATCCATAAACAGTGTAGCAAAATTTTGTAAATAAAACTCTACTGGCCCCTTTTTAAACCAACGTTCGATTTTTAAAAATAATTAATGGGATAATTCTGTTTGCTCTTATTTATAATAATTTTTTAAAATATGAAATATGAGGTGCTACTTTTGTTAATATTTATTTTTATATTTTTTATTAATATATGTTGTTTTGTCAATTTTCGCGACACTTCTCATTTTCGTTAAGCTAATTTTATTATAAATTAGAAATTTAATAATAATTTTTTATCTAACATACTATTCTCATGTGCAATTTTTTATAAATTCAAACGAATAAGTCAATGTTTATTTAAAGCATATGGGCTTGTTAAAAGTATTAAAATTATATATATATTTTTGGAATGTGTGTGTGGAATAAAAACTAAATGGACATGTAAAATTATTTTTTATAACGTTGATATAATAAGTATAAAACTCTTAACTTCTAAGGACTAGTCACTCTCTTGAAAAAAAGACAAACGTGACTACTCAGAAAGGTTTATCAATAATTCTAGCCATACAAAAAGTTAAAAGCGATCTACAGGTCGTGAAAACATTTGGATTTTTTTAGAGAGGAATATAGAAATTAATATGCTTAAAATTTTAGGAAAAAATGAATTATATAACAACTAATCCCAATTTAAAAAGCAACCAATATTTGAACTTTTGCAAGCATCGCGAATATCAACTTAGTATTATCTGTAATTCTCTTTTATCTAATATAAAAGGAGTAAAACTTTCTCTCTTTGTTATAACTCATTTCTGGGATCTTAGCGAAAAGTATACTTTAAATGGGAGGGGAAAAGGCGATTTAGGTTTGGACGAGGAACATGAAATCTTAGAGGAGCATGAAACCCCCTGAAATCGTTTCAATAATTTCTTTGAACTCTCCTACCATATTTTTTGGCACAAAAAATCTTTTGGGGGGGGGGGATAAGTTTCTTTAAAATATTTTTTTGCCAAACAATATAACGCAGGGGATTCTAATTTTCTAATTGATATCTCTTACCATATAAAAATTAATTTGAAAGATTATAACAATTTTTCTAGCAAATAACTTCTTGAGGAAAAAAATATAGATAAAATGATTTAAGAAAATTACAAAAGGAAGCCTATTATGCAACATAGATTTTCAAGAGGGGTAGTAATAAAAATATTTTTTAGATGACATCTGCTACTGATGATCAGAACCAATTCTTTCAGAGAATTTGCATACCTTTGAAGAAGTTTTTTGCAGAAGAAACCTTTAATAAAATATTTTCATTTTAATGGAGGTTATTGTCATTGTGTACTTCTTTTTTATGACAAAAATCATACATATGATAAATCCAATATTGTTTCTCCCATATAATACTCTACTCTGCCAAGTAATTTTATATTTTTTTCACAAATTTTGTTTATTAAATCTCATTTGAGTTAGTTGGATAGTGCTGTTTTCAGGTGATATGCAGATAGGCATGGAGATATATTATAAAATAGATTATCAAATATATTTGATATTCTTTATGTTAACATTTTAAATAACAATCTACATTTATGTGAATATCTTTTGTTAAACCTAAGCTCAATTACTTTTGTTAATTGCTTGACAGGTCATTTCCAGGAATCCATCATCTTTATGCAAATTTCAGGGTCATTTTTTTCTTTCCGCTTTATTCTTTTACTACCTTCCAAACTCCCTCCAGAGTTAGTTCTCCATTTATGACTCTATTTTAAATAACTGAAGCAACAACAAAGAAATCAATGGGCTAGTGAAAGTACACTTGACATAGAGGAATCTTATATATTATAATTTTTCATTGCAGTAAGGACAGTAGAAGTTTGATTCATTTGTGAAAAGAAACATTGGCGTCTTGGTGTTTTCATTTGTATTATATAGATGATGTGTTTAGAGGAATCTTATTTTTCTGAAGAGATATTTTCAACATATAAGGAATCGACTTTTCTTCTTCTTCTTTCTTATCTCCACTAAATCATATTAAGGTATCAAGCTTGTAAAGCTTGAGACTTTTAATGGTGTCTGCCGGGGGAAAAGTAGAGCTCATCAATGGATGAGTTAATAATGATGCAACATTGCAAATGATGACTGTAGATGATTGAAACATTTTCTCATCTCTCTGAAGGCAACATTCTTGATCAGTGCCATTATATGTCTAAATATTGACACTGTATTGTTGTTACTTGAATGTTTTTCCTCTCACCATGTACCCACACACTTTAGTGTATATAATGAACTCTTATCAAATGAATATATCATTTCAATTAACTTTTGAAGCACTTTCAAAATATATTTTCCTCTTCGACATCACAATTTACACTGACGGTAGCCAACTTGAAACTTGACTGTCTGGCAGTGGAATTGCTATCTACAAAGATAAGATCCTGGAAAAACTCTCCCTCTCCCACCTTAGACATCTTTCAGTTTATAAATCAGAACTCTCTGCTATAGATACAGCTCTAAAAAACATCAACATCAACTCGCCAAGCAAAATAATAATCTACTCCGACTCAAGAGCAGCCATTTATACCCTTCAAAGCTGCTTCTCCAGTCAAGAACCTCTCCTCAAGAGCATTGCTAAGTCTGTAAACCGACTCCCAGCCAAAAGCTCAGTCACAGTGCAATGGCTTCTAGCTCACGTTGGAATTCCTGGTAATGAGCTGGCAGACTCTCTGGCAAAGGCTGGAGCTCTTGGCCTACCTGAAGCAAGAGAATCCACCACCCAAATAGACGAAAGAGACCTCCTCCATACCATCAAAACCCAATGCCTGCAGGAATGGAAATCTGATGCTGCACATGACTGGTACAGAGCAGGAGGGACAAGCACCGTTCTGTCCTCCCAAGATAACAACAGTCTTTGATTTCCAGACATAAGTCTGGTCATCTACGGACAATGACTTTCCAGAATGGTTGCAAGGTTTTCCCACTATGTACTAAGTGCAATTCTCAGCCTGCAACCCCAAGACATATTATTGACTCATCCATTGATGAGCTCTACTCTTCCCCGGCAGACACCATAAAAAATCTCAAGCTTTACAAGCTTGATACCTTAGTGTGATTGAGTGGAGATAAGAAAGAAGAAGATTTTTGACCATTTCCTTGTTTGAAAATTATCAGTATTGTACTTCAAATTTCTCATAGGCCAATTTCTTTGACATATTTGAAATATTCAGAAATATAGAGAGAATATATGAAACAAACATTCAAATGAGTTATGGCTTGCTTAAAAGCTCATGGTGAAATCCCATATAAAGTAAAATAAAAAAATACCTTTAGGCTTTCTTGATTACGTTCAATTTAGATTATAGATTATAAACACAAGGTAATAAGACTAAATTCGAATAGATAAATAATGTGTGGCGTTTTGGTAACTGTCGTTGCCATCTTCAGATTCAGTACTTTTGTCAGAAGATAGTAACAGCGTTGTTACTGAAACGTCACACACTATTTATTTATTTGGTCTTATTACCTTGTGTTTAGGTTTTCTTGTATAGAGATTCCTACATCTTTCTATTGAATTATTGTGATTCTTAGCTATAATCCAAATTGTACCTCATCACCTTGTAAATAACAAACTAATAAGACCAAAGCCAAAAAAAAAGGAAAACTAAAGGTGTGCTGTAGCATAGCTGTTACTTTGGATATAATAGGTTTCTCTTAGAGGTGGTCTTTCATTGGAGGTTTGGTTAGCGCTCCAGTCATTAAAAAAAAAAAAACACAAGGTAATAAGACCAAATAAATAAATAGTGTGTGACGTTTCGATAACAGCGTTGTTACCATCTTCAGACAAAAGTACTGAAAGACAAAAGTACTTTATTTATTTAGATTTGGTCTTATTACCTTGTGTTTATAAACTATAATCCAAATTGTACCTTATCAAAAAAAAAAAAATGTTTACAAAGGTGATTACCACTCATGAAAGTGGATCTACATTAGATGGGTCATTCTTATTAGAGGTTTCAATACAGTATAACCTCGTTAATTCGACACACCCCAATTCGACACTCGGCGATAATTCGACCATGTTCCGATGTCCCGACCTCCGGCCTATCAAATTACAAACCGTAATTCGACAGTATCGATAATACGACAGTTCCGATAGTTCGACCATTTTAAAATTCGAATTTCGACAGTTGAATGTTATTTTACATGCAACTTTACCGCTAAACGGTATTACGGCGGGCGCCGATTGGATCGCGCCTGCGCACTTTTGGTTTCTGGTTAGTTTAAGTTTCATTTTGCAGTGCCGTTGCACAATTTCGCGGATGTTTATTGTTGTTTTTTTATGCGGGAATTTCGGCATCATGCGCTAACTAATAATAATTTTTATTTTTTTATTTTTAACATTGAAATATTTTAGCTATTTTTAAATTTATAAATAATTTCTTTTTAAATAAATAAATCTTTATACAATGTAGCCACAATGATTATGATAACATTTTATTTCAATATTCCATTTCTGTGTTATTATAAAATATTTAAACACAAAATCAATAACACCTGCAGCAGCAGTGGATACCTTTAATACATTAAAATTTATTTATTAAAAGACATTTCAGAGGAAGAAAGGCATGCATGTTTTTTCAAAATGCCATCTGGAATACATCCTGAATAGAATTTCAGTGCAAAAACAGATATCTATAAAGAAATTTTTTAAAAGATCTCTTCATGATTATTTTAAAATAATATTTTAAAATTTTCTTTTTATTTACCATATTTATTTCCTTTCAACTGCTATATTTTTCAATTAGAATAAAATATTATTTAATATATTATATTTAATATTTTAATGTCTGTAGAGTTAATATTTGATTATATTACTGAAAAGAAACCCATTGCCAATAAATTTATTTGTTACAATTATTTATGTTTCTAAAATATGTATTAATGCCATTTTGTCACTGATACTAAAAGTTAATCGTGAAAATAAAATAAAAACACACAATGGTTTCAATTAATATCATTAATTTATATTACAAGGCTATTTTAAAAAAATATTATTTTAGCGAGTTAGATGATTACCTAATCATATAACCTTAATTCAACACTTCCTTTAATTCAACCGAAAGCTCCGATCCCTTGGGGTGTTGAATTAAAGAGGTTCGACTGTATATATGTATATATATAAAAAGACTTATTGAATATAATATTTTTCAATGTTGACAAATAATATCTATGGGTACAATTTAACACGAGTGGCTATGGTTTATATACATTTAAAGAATATTTTTTGACACTCATGTCATTTTGTAGCCTTAGAAGGACGTCTTGGCTGAACGTGATCAACCTCTTATAAAAGAAACTCCTCTCCCAGACTTGTGTTTCTACTTGTACAAAGTTATTATTGTTATCATAACTCATTAATTGTCGGAAAAACATTTACTCAGTGAGAACGGAGAGAAACAGGGTAAATATAAAAAATGTTTGTGTGGGTGTGAAATGATTATTATTCAACTTTAAACAGCATTCAATTTCAAAAATAAACACTCGGGGAAAACCTGGGCGTTGTCTTGTTCATTTGGCTAGTTATAGATATTTTAATCAAATCTCTCTCTCTCTTGAAATAAACCGGGCAGATTCCTGGAACCACCACGTACTATAGTCTCAGCCAACTAGTAAGGTTGTCTAATAGCGAACATCTGTACTTGGTTCTGTACAGAGGTAAATATACTTATAAATATGTTGAATTAAATAGGTCATGATTTTTTTTATTTAAAACTAGCGGACGTACCCAGCTTCGCCCGGGTTTTACTCGAGTAAAGGTTTGTCTAACGAATCTCTCGATAAAGTGAACATTTTTTCCCGGTCCCTTGAAAAATACTCGATAAGTTGAATAAAATCAATATTAATTGGTTCCCTCGGTAATTGGAAGTTAAAGGAATGGTATCTTGCCTTGGAATTGTATCATTATTCTTGTATGGATGTACCCGGCTTCGCCCGGGTTATACCCGAGTAAAGGTTTGTCTAACAAATCTCTCGATAAAGTGAACATTTTTTCCCGGTCCCTTTAAAAGTACTCGATAAGTTGAATAAAATCAATATTAATTGGTTCCCTCGGTAATTGGAAGTTAACCCTTAGTTACTGGCGCCTATTTTCCTTACACATTTACTGGCGTTCGGCCTCTCAGGCCGTCTTTTAAAATCAATAATAAACCATGTTATTTATAAAATAAAAATAAATTAAACGTATACACATAATTTCCGAAGAATAAATATTTTGTTTTTTTCGAATATAAACAGAGCTCTAAACAAAATTAAATAAAATGTACAAGAAACTCTTTCTATCTAAAATATTCTATATATATTCTAAAAAATTCTATCTAAAATATTTTATTCAAGATTAGGTGCACAATTCAAGCATATTTCAATAGAATGATCTTTGCAGATTGGTTCTTTGCATTTTTTGAATTGCATTTGAGTTCAACGATCTTTTTTACATAGGTAGCATCTTTTGCGTTTTTTGGACCAAGGACTGCCGCTTGTGGATTCCTAGATAACACATATTATTGATATTTCGTTTGAATATCAAATAAATATTTGCCTACCTCAAGTGATGAAGATCCAGCATGCTTCTGAATTAATACTTGCAGATCTCTTGACAAATTTTTGGCTTGATTTCTCATATTCAATGCATCTCTCATTAGTTGTAGAGCAAGCTGCTTTATAAAATCTTTTCGAGCCATTCCACCGTCTTGCTTGACAGCCTTATAAATTACTGTTGAATTTATTGCAACCACATCCAAAAATTTGAAAAATAAACACAGGGGCCATCTTTTGGTTCTTCTTCCAACTGAATACATGTCTGATCAACTACATCTACACCATCTTTGGTCATATTATAAAATGTGATTATCTCGGGTTTTTATTGTTCAGCAGTTTCTTGATCAATTGTTGTGGTCGAATGCATTGTGGAGAGTAATATAACAGATTTTCCAATTTTAGGGACATAGGATACCAAATTTTTGTTTTTTGAAAAACCAAAAGTGGAACCGAACTTCTATTATATTGTAGCGTTATTTGTTGTATTGTTTTACATAATTAGGTTTTGGATTTTGTTTGTGTTTGTTTTGCATGTATTGAGTTAATGATTGGTGTATATGTTCGTGTATTCTTTGATTTGAGTAATCTGCTCGTTGGCAGCAATAAACGTTTATCGTTCGATTTATCTACGCCTGTTGCTTGCAATTCTTACCGCCACAAGTGGTGGAGAAGCTGGGTACCGATACCATCACGGATACCTCTGTCAGAAGAAGCCGTCGCCTAGAAGGCCTGGAACCACGTTTTGATTTCGACGAAAAGAATAAGCCAATCAGAAAAATGTCAATATCGGCTGGAGTTAACACGGGTGTTAATACTTGCAAACATTGGACAAGAAAACTCTCCAAACATTGCCTCGATGATAAGCCCTGATCTATCCATGCTTGAAAGGACCAGGATATGTTCGATACTTGGGAGTTTCAGCGGCTTATTTGAATTTAATAAGTTTCCGTCTAATCTGACGAGCACAGCCAAGCACAAGATAAATACAGAGGACCATCCCCCGATTAAACGCCGTCCATATCGAGTGTCGCAGGTCGAACGTCAAACCATTCAGAATGAGGTCGACAAAATGTTGAAAGGAGGTATAGTTCAGCTTTCCGAAAGTCCTTGGTCCTCTCCTGTGGTATTAGTGAAAAAGAAAAATGGTAGTTGGCGTTTCTGTGTCGATTACAGACACCTGAATAAAATCACAAAAAAGGATGTATATCCACTACCAAGGATTGACGATACACTCGATTGCTTAAGAGGGGCGAGTTATTATTCTTCCATGGACCTCCGTTCTGGTTACTGGCAGATTGAGGTGGATGAGGCAGATCGCGAAAAGACCGCCTTCATTACACCCGACGGATTGTACGAGTTCAAAGTTATGCCTTTCGGGCTGTGTAACGCCCCAGCGACATTTGAAAGAATGATGGATACCTTGCTGAGGGGGTTGAAGTGGTCAATGTGCCTTTGCTATCTGGACGATATTATTGTGTTTTCACCCACCTTTGACGAACATGTTCGACGCCTTGAATTAGTTCTCAGGTGTCTCTCAAAGGCTGGACTTGTGTTAAATCCAGACAAGTGCTTGTTCGGAACAAAACGACTAAGCATTTTTGGGCATCTGGTGGATGGAGAGGGCGTGCACCCCGACCCGGGTAAAGTTGATGCTATGTCCAAATTCCCTACTCCCAAATCCCTTACTGATGTAAGAAGTTTCATTGGAATGTGCTCATATTATCGTCGTTTGATTAAGAATTTTGCTCAAAAAGCTGAACCACTACACAGGTTGTTGAGAAAGGACACCAGATTCGAATGGGGACCAGATCAACGGCAGGCCTATGAATCCTTGAAGTTGGCACTCGCGTCGGAACCCGTCTTGGCCCACTTTGACGAAAAGTATGCGACCGAACTGCACACCGACGCCAGTGGGTTTGGAATTGGTGCGGTTTTGGTCCAGGTCCAGGGAGGAAGTGAAAAACCGATTGGATATGCATCAAGAACGCTGTCAACAGCTGAAAAAAATTATTCAACAACGGAGCGGGAGTGTCTTGCCGCGATTTGGGCGATCGGCAAGTTCCGTCCATACCTATTTGGTCGCTCGTTTACAATTGTGACGGATCATCACTCGCTCTGTTGGCTTTCGGGACTGAAGGACCCGTCGGGAAGACTGGCCAGGTGGGCCTTAAGACTTCAGGAGTACAATGTGAACGTGGTATATAAAAACGGCAGAAAACATCAAGATGCCGATTGTCTCTCACGCAATCCAATCGAAGCGAATAACCCAGGGGAATCCGAAGATGACATACCAACATTAGCTGCTTTAACTGATATCGTCGCGGAACAGCGGAAAGATCCGGTAATTGTGAGAATATCGGAGGAATGTTCGAGGAACGATCAAAACCGCTTCAAAATAATCAATGGAGCTCTTTACAAGCGGAATTTCGACCCAGTGGGGCAACCGTGGCTATTGGTGATCCCCAGGCATTTGCGCCCTGACGTCCTCAGAAGTCTCCACGATAATCCAACTGCCGGTCATTTAGGGTTGGCTAAAACCCACGATAGAATTAGGAGGAAGTATTTTTGGCCAGGTCTTCTGAGGAGCATAAGAAAATATGTCGGTCACTGTAGGGAGTGCCAGCGTCGTAAACATGCTCCCTTGCGACCGCCCGGATTGCTGCAACCGATACCACCCACCTCTGTTCCGTTCCAAAGAGTCGGAATTGATCTCCTCGGAAGATTCCCAATATCCCATTTAGGAAATAAATGGATAATAGTTTGCACAGACTATCTGACGCGATACGCTATCACCCGAGCCTTACCATCGGCAGACGCTCAGCAAGTGGCCAAGTTCGTCCTGGAGGACGTAGTGCTTAAACATGGAGCACCACGAGAAATAATTACTGACCGGGGTAGGGTTTTTCAGTCTAAACTAATATCCGAGCTGACGGGACTTTGCTCTTCGGCTCAGAGATTTACCACGGCGTACCATCCTCAGACGAATGGTCTCACTGAGAGACTTAATAAAACCCTGGCCGACATGATGTCAATGTATGTGGACATCGAACAAAAGGAATGGGACGTTATTCTTCCGTTCATCACGTTTGCTTACAATACGGCGAAGCAGGACACCACCGGATTCACCCCATTCAGCCTCATCCATGGACGAGAAGCTGAAACTACGTTGGATACATTGTTTCCTCTTTTAAAAGATGAAGATCAAGAGGACTATAATCGAGAGATAGTGACTCGAGCAGAGGAGACGCGACAATTGGCTCGGCTACATACACTGAGAGCGCAAGAGGGCAATAAACGACTCTACGACGCCAAACATCGAGAAGTGAGCTATCAGCCAGGCGATAAAGTATGGATATTTATACCCGTTCGGAAAATAGGGATATCCGAAAAATTAATAAAACGATATTTCGGCCCTTATAGGGTGACGAGACGCATTTCGGATGTGACGTACGAAGTTGAAAGTCTAGACACTACTAACCGCTGTCGTAAGCCAAAGGAAATTGTGCACGTAGTGAGAATGAAGAACTACCGTGACCCTGACGAACAACTGGACCTACCCGAGGATGAGCCTGCCGTCTGACAGCGAGGACGCTGTCCTTTTGGAGAGGAGGGCATTGTAGCGTTATTTGTTGTATTGTTTTACATAATTAGGTTTTGGATTTTGTTTGTGTTTGTTTTGCATGTATTGAGTTAATGATTGGTGTATATGTGTGTGTGTTCGTGTATTCTTTGATTTGAGTAATCTGCTCGTTGGCAGCAATAAACGTTTATCGTTCGATTTATCTACGCCTGTTGCTTGCAATTCTTACCGCCACAATATTATACAAATTACAATCACAAAACACAATTTAGAATGCATATAATTGAAGCAAGAGTAATAAAAAAATGAATGCTCAACTTATTTGTTGCGTTTGAATGTCTATAAAACCAAAAGTGAAACGGCCAATAATAGGGGCGCTAAAATTCCCAGTGACGTAATTACTGGCGCTCAGCTTTAAAGGCCGTTTGATTTAATAACTCGGGATATACAAAATAGATTTCTCTTAAAATGAAAAGTTCTTCAAATAAATGCATTTTATTAAGCTACCTAAAATTTTGATGAAAAATATTGCATTTTGAAAATTTCGCAAACATTTTTAATTTTCACACGGCCTTTCAAGCCGAACGCCAGTAATTACGGGTTAAAGGAATAGTATCTTGCCTATGAATTGTATCATTATTCTTGTCTCAAATAAATTGCCGTGTCATCTTGACTTTTTTCTTTCCTAATTTTCTACATCACAAAATCATCGTATCATCATGATAATATTTAGGGCAGATTGTTGAATTATAACAGATAAATTGGAATATTTATCTTGATTATTTTTAGGCGAAAAGTTATTTCAAAAATTTTATTTGCTAGAAACCTTCCCACTACTATACTAAATAACTTCCCAAAGTTTTATGGCGTTCCAATGAGTGGTTTGGTCAGGCATAAAGGACAGACAGACACACACACACACATACATTCATTTTTATATATATAGATTAATAAAAAATTTACACCGTTTGTATTTCTCCACTTGACATTGTTAAGCTAGTAGAGGAACGTCGTTTCTCGAAACCTCGCTCTTTTCCAATAAGATACATATCGTTAATTTTTATTAATTTTGAATAACTTTTAACAATTATACTTAATCAATTCAAATCTATTTTATATAACTCGAATAAAAATACTGTCATAAAAAAAATGAAGCTTTCAGGGTTAAGTGACTGTATTGGGTGGCATATGTCACCTTTTATATTGTGAGAATATATATAATATTAGAATTACAAATATATTCTCACAATGAGTATCTTTTTATTAAAAAAATGCTAGCTTCCAAGCGTTAATCGCTCTTCAACGGGCTTACTATAATATCGACTTGATCCCACCAGAAATATTTACAAAAACAAACGCGCGCAGCTTGGATATTTACAACTCAAATTTTTAAATTGGTTTGAAAATTGACTATTTTATGGAATATGTCTATTTGATATACCATACATATTCCATAAAATAGTTAAATTACAAACCAATATAAAATTTTCAGTTATAAAAAAATTTCAGTTATAAATATCCACGCTTCGCGCGTTTGTTTTTGAAAATATTTCTGGTGGGTTCAAGTCGATATTATAGTAAGCCCGTTGAAGAGCGATTAACGCTTGAAAGCAAGCGTTTTTTAAATAAAAAAGATACACATTGTGAGAAGATATTTGTAAATTTAATACTTTTTTCACAATTTTATCATGAATAGAGATATATAATTTTGTCTGAATCCCGATATACATGCTAAAAGGTTCAACCTCCTAAAGTTTTGTTTCCATATTTTAAAGTAAAATACATTGATAAATTGAACTTGAGAAATAGAGAATTACAAGAACAATTATAAAAACCTCTCTAAAAATGGTTTAACATAGAAAATCTTAACTATTCTTACGCTGTAAAATTCCCCATTACACAAACAAGAGACCAAGAGCTTAAGCTCTATAATGTGCGGAAAAAATGAATTTATTTATTCATAAATTGAAGCTACAATTCTAGGCAAGGCTTTGGTCTTCTGTCTCAGAATTAAATTTCAATCCTTGTGTCTCTGATATTGGCTGACTTCTTGCAGTTTCTTGTTCCCCATTTTATCGACATTATCTTTTATGAAAAAATCGTGAAACACACATTTATTGCTTTCTTTTTTCTTTCCATAATTATAAAATATCATCCTTGTGAGCACTCAGAATGAAACAACAAAACTAAATTCAGAAATACTATACCTATATTTACCAATAATTTATTATATACTCGACATTTGAGTGACTCTCTGTTACTCTCCTAAGAGGATTGAATATTTTGAATCCTATTTCTACTTATAAACGTACACGATTTCCTAAAGTACATGTGAAACGTCACATATCTGAATATACTCAGATATTTACATGTAGTTTAGAAAATCGGGTATGTATATAAGTAGAAATAGGATTCAAAATAAATATTCCTCTGAGGAGAGTGAATGCGAGTCACAGAAACGTCGGGAATTAAATAAATAAATAATTGGTTGATGTATTTGTTCCAAACCAACTTCCAACCAAGAATTCAAAACAATATAAATTTGTAAAATAAATAAATTTCGCCAATTCATTGGCATGTAGAGTTCTCATAAAGCGAATAGTGCTGACTGGGAAAATTCATTTAGAATGGCACAATCAAAAAACAGGTCAACAATCAAAGCCAATCTTATTTGGTGTTTTACAGACATGGCGAAGTTTTTATATTAATAAAGAATTAGTATTACCAAGATGGAATCTCTATGGGGTTTACTACACATGAACAAACATACAGCTTAATATCACCGGTCTTATACACCGCAGGAAGGAAGCATAGCTGAGACTCCTATATATTACAAACAGCACAGATATATGTTTTACTGATTTATTCAAGTAACCCAGGTTCTGGAGCTTACAGAAGTCACCAACTACCCAATGTTTTACTAATAAATATTGAGAACTCTCTATTACTTATTTAAGTAACCCAGGTTCTGGAGCTTACAGAAGTCACCAACTACCCAATGTTTTACTAATAAATATTGAGAACTCTCTATTACTTATTCAAGTAACCCAGGTTCTGGAGCTTACAGAAGTCACCAAATACCCAATATTTTACTAATAAATATTGAGAACTCTCTATTACTTATTTAAGTAACCCAGGTTCCTGGAGCTTACAGAAGTCACCAAATACCCAATATTTTACTAATAAATATTGAGAACTCTCTATTATTTATTCAAGTAACCCAGGTTCTGGAGCTTACAGAAGTCACCAAATACCCAATATTTTACTAATAAATATTGAGAACTCTCTATTATTTATTCAAGTAACCCAGGTTCCTGGAGCAAACAGAAGTCACCAAATACCCAATATTTTACTAATAAATATTGAGAACTCTCTATTACTTATTTAAGTAACCCAGGTTCCTGGAGCGTACAGAAGTCACCAAATACCCAATATTTTACTAATAAATATTGAGAACTCTCTATTATTTATTCAAGTAACCCAGGTTCTGGAGCTTACAGAAGTCACCAAATACCCAATATTTTACTAATAAATATTGAGAACTCTCTATTATTTATTTAAGTAACCCAGGTTCTGGAGCTTACAGAAGTCACCAAATACCCAATATTTTACTAATAAATATTGAGAACTCTCTATTATTTATTTAAGTAACCCAGGTTCCTGGAGCGTACAGAAGTCACCAAATACCCAATATTTTACTAATAAATATTGAGAACTCTATTATTTATTCAAGTAACCCAGGTTCTGGAGCTTACAGAAGTCACCAAATACCCAATATTTTACTAATAAATATTGAGAACTCTCTATTATTTATTTAAGTAACCCAGGTTCTGGAGCTTACAGAAGTCACCAAATACCCAATATTTTACTAATAAATATTGAGAACTCTCTATTATTTATTTAAGTAACCCAGGTTCTGGAACGTACAGAAGTCACCAAATACCCAATATTTAACTAATAAATATTGAGAACTCTCTATTATTTATTTAAGTAACCCAGGTTCCTGGAGCATACAGAAGTCACCAAATACCCAATATTTTACTAATAAATATTGAGAACTCTCTATTATTTATTTAAGTAACCCAGGTTCCTGGAGCTTACAGAAGTCACCAAATACCCAATATTTTACTAATAAATATTGATAACTCTCTATTATTTATTTAAGTAACCCAGGTTCCTGGAGCTTACAGAAGTCACCAAATACCCAATATTTTACTAATAAATATTGAGAACTCTCTATTATTTATTTAAGTAACCCAGGTTCCTGGAGCAAACAGAAGAGAGAGAATTCTCTACACAATGAAAAATAATGCCAAAAATGATATTATCAAGATGTTTTGTTTATTTAATTCTTCTTTATCTATTCTATCTCAATATATAGATAAGATACATTATACTCTCAAATTTATTTAAGATTTATAATCTTTATCTTAAAAAAAAAAACTTATTTTTTTAACAACTGTTTGTATATAGGTTTATGCTGAGCCATCCTCTTCTTTTTTCCCTCCTTATTTGATACACTGTAAATATCATTGATAAATACTGGTACTTTTATTCCTGTATGTACCCTACATTAATGCTAGAAGAAACTGTATAAGACGAAAATGCCTTTACAAAGCTTTTTGCTGTTGTTATATTAAAATGTTTTATATAAATTTAGAGATTTTATTTCAATTTGCTCACTCATGATGACAATTGAATTATCTGAAACTTTTTTACTAGGCCATATTTTAAACATTGGTATTCTAGAAGCCCTTCATAATTAAGCTGAAACAAAGTCAACTTACAAAATTCCCATTTTATCAGCAAATATATTAATGATATCTATCCAAATCAAAATTACATAATTACAACAGAAGAGACAGATATAATAAAAACACCTGAGTCTATTTTCATTTTGACTGTTCACATCTCACAATTGCTCAACAATTAAATTGAAAATATAATCTATTTTATATCTCTATATATATAAAAGTCAATTCCTGTCTGTCTGTCTGTTTCGCGATAAACTCAAAAACTACTGAACCAATTGGTTCCAAATTTTGCATGTCGCTTTTTATAAACCTGAGGAAAATTTTTGGCTACATTTTGCTTATTATTTTTGGCTATTTCTTTTTTTAATTTGAAGAACTATTTTTTTACGCGGAGTAATCCGGAATGGAATGAATACCCAAATAAGGCCATTTTGTATACGCATCGGTGGCTCAGTGGTAGAATGCTCGCCTGCCACGCGGGCGGCCCGGGTTCGATTCCCGGCCGATGCATTTTTTTTAACAATTTTTAAAACTCATTTATATTATATCTTCTATATATATAAAAATGAATTTTTGTATGTTTGTTTGTTGGTTTGTATGTCCGGTATACAAATTCGCAGTAGTTCATTAATTCAAACCAAAATTTCCATACATAGGTAAAAAAATACGAGGAAAACGATAGGCTATTTTAAATTATATATAAATTAAATATTAAAACTATATATTCAAATTATTCTACTTAGCTCACAAACAGCGCCCTCTATCAAGGTTATAAATACGTTTAAAATCGAAATCTTCTCAAAATTTTATTAATAATAGTGTGTTCGCTTAATAATTAGAATACTTGACCTAAATCGAAATATTTATAGACGCTCGCTCGATTTGAAGATTTATATCGTAACTAATCTGACTGTAAAGTTTGGAGCGGGACGTTTCACAAGAGTGACATCCACGGCGCCAATTTATAATTGTAACGAATAGTGTTTGAATGAAACATTTAATCGGGTAAACCCGGGCGTTGCCCTGGTCATTCGTCTAGTTATATATATATTGAAGAAAGCTTAGATGGAAATTAAAGAGTTTATGATTTATATAGATGAAACAATTTTAAGGCACATGTGTTAGCATAATAAAATTTATTAATAACATTTTATATTTACAGAAAACATTTCTCAAATAAATTAGTAGTTGCTTTTAACAATGTTTTAATCAATAGTAATCGAACCAAATGAAAACAACTTCAAAATAAAAAATTCCAATTAGAATTGAAAAGTTTATTTAAATTTATATACATGAATGTATTTCTAAAGACATATATTTGTAATTTACCGTAATTTCAAGAAAGATATTGTTTTGCTTTTAACTTGTGAACATGCTCTTTATAATATAAAAATTTATTTATTTATAAAAATGAAATTAGGTATTTGAAGTCAAGGCTTGTCTCAAGTTCAGATGCTGAATATGCTTGAAGTGTATTAAGGTGTTTATTAAAATTTCAAATTTAAAATTATATTTACACAATTCTTCTTGTAAGGAACAGTCGATGTTTTAATAAAACCTGTTGAAAAGAAATTAAAAACCTGACAGCTAGCATTTTATATTAAAAAGAAACTCTTTGTGAAAAAAAAAATTGCGTTTAAACGCGCTTCTCAATTTTAATTTGAATATATAGAGCTGGAAAAGAAATCAAAGTTATGATTTCAGCTTAGTTGTCCTTGGAGTTTACAAACTGTGCAAGGTTGTAATCAGCGAGGTGCTTCGCTATGAGGAGTCGAACTGACACTGTTGTCAATTTGAACAGCTGATCTTGAGTGATGACATTCCATTTGTAAAGAAGCTTTGCCCTCTTTATGTCTTCCGAGAAATATTCTTCGATCATTTCAGCATAGAGGTCAGCATTCTGTTTGTACAACGACATATCTGACTCCAGCTTCTGTCGGATCTCAACGGTGTTGTTGGATACAAAACTTGCCCTTTGGTTGAAATCCATTTCCAAGAGATAGGCCCTCAAGGAGATAGAACTTCTGCCTAGCTTGTTTCGTTGCAGTCTCTGCACCTGTACCTTACATTCATCCCACCACATTGACAAATCCTGTGGGAATACTGCTTTATATGCCTCAGGGTTTTGAAGGAGAATATACTTCCCAATCAGTTTTATCATACCTCTATATATATATAAACCATTAATATATGGACTATACCGTGTACGGAGTTGGACCAGATCAATATAATGGGCTTCTCTCAGTAGGATTTTCAATATAGTAGTTCCACCCCATCTTGCGGTATGGGCGGCTGCGGTAATAATTTTAACTCTATCTTTGTATTCGACATCCGCCTGGATTCCATCTTCAAATATAAGTTCGATGAGTTCATAGTGGTAATTTTTGACTGCCAGTGATAGTAAAGTGTCACCAGCGTTGTCTCTAGCGTTGATATCGGCGCCTGAATTTAACAACATTTTGATATTAATAGTACTCTCATTTTCAGGCGCGAACATCAACGGAGTCTGACCCTCATTATTCCTAACATTAACATCAAACCCGGATTTAAGGAAATATTCTAGAATTTCAGGGGACTGGCTACTTGCAGCATAAAATAAAGCAGAGTTTCCTGTTTTATCTACATGTTTAGTATCAGCTCCTGCATTCAATAAACAGTTGAAACAATCGACATTCCCCATCTTGGCTACCATCATTAAGATAGAAATGCCATTATTTTTCTTGGCATTGATGTCGGCCCCTTTCTCTATAAACAATCTAAACAATTCGCTATCATTTATTTCTTCAAATAATTCAAGAAAAGGCGTTGTAATAGAATTGGAAATATTTACATCTGCTCCAGCTTCAACAAATTTACGAATCAAATCTTTATGTTCCTGGTAAATTGCGGTATACTCTCTAACTTCCAATTTCCTATTTACCCAATCAGTAATTGCATACAACAGCGGTACCCAATTTCTAATATCTTTGATATTTACATCAGCTCCCGCGTCAATAAGATAACTTGCTGTGGATAGCTTGCGCCATATAATAGCAGAATGTAAGGGGGATTGTCTAAAATCATCCAGGGAGTTCATATCTGCCCCAGCTTCAACCAGGTACTGTACTAGTTCTTGATTGCCTTTCCTGGCAGCCAAGTGCAGCGGTGAATTCCCATTTATTTTCTTTACATTAATATCTGCGCCAGATTTTATCAACTCCTTTACCTTCACCCAATCTTCATTATTAATTTCTAAATGTAGAGCCATGTATATTCGGAGGGAGGAAATTATATATATTTAATTTGATAAAAGATTAAATAAAAATTACATATCACCCCCAATTTGAAGCTGTTTATTTACATTTCTATGATGATAATGTAAGATTTCAATAAAATATTATTCACAGAAGAAATAATTTATTTTAATTTTTATATTAAATATATAATATATAAATTTAAAAATATTTTTAAAATATATTTATAACCTACAGGTTTATGAAGCGCAGACCGCCAACTACGCTTTATTTTTCGAGCAAACATCCACTCTCAACTGAATAGATTTTTATGAATATATTTCTTTATAAATCGATTTTTATTGAAAATATTTTCGATATTTTATAAAGAAATATCTATATATATAAAATGAATGTTTGTATGTATGTCCGGTATACAAATTCGCAATAGTTCACTAATTCAAACCAAAATTTCCATACATAGGTAAAAAATAACGGGGAAGACGATAGGCTATTTTAAAAAATATATAAATCAATTATTAAAACTATATATTCAAATTATTCTGCTTAGCTCACGAACAGCGCCCTCTATCAAGTACTAAAAGGTTATAAATACGTTTAAAATCTTCTCAATATTTTATTAATAATAGTTCGCTTAATAACACATATAATAATATAAATATTTATATAATAACTGCTCTAATTTGAAATATTTGGTAGGTTTTATTTATTTATATATTTTCATTTTTATATATAACTGATCTAATTCGCCGTTTAAAATAACTGCTCTTGAAATATTTGGTATGTTTTATTTACAATATAACCTCGTTAATTCGACACACCACAATTCGACACTCGGCGATAATTCGACCATGTTCTGATGTCCCGACCTCCGGCCTATCAAATAACAAACCGTAATTCGACATATCGATAATACGACACTTCCGATAGTTCGACCATTTTAAAATTCGAATTTCGACAGTAGAACGTTTTTTACTTACTTTCCGCTAAAAAGGTATTACGGCGGCGATCGGCGGGCGCCGATAGGATCGCGCGCGCGCACTTTTGGTTCCTGGTTAGTTTAAGTTTCACTTTGCAGTGCGGTTGCGCAATGTCCGAGTGATATTGTTTGTTTTTTTTTACGTTGGGATTTAGGCTTCGTGCACTAATTAACAATAATATTTTATTTTTAAATTTCAGCATTAAAATATTTTAGTAATTTTAAAATTTACCAATAATTTCCTTTTAAATAAATAAATCTTTATAAAATGTAGCCACAATGATTATGATAACATTTCATTTCAATATTCCATTTCTGTGTTATTATAAAAGATTTAAACGCAAAATCAATAATACCTGCAGCAGCAGTGGATGACTTTAATACATTAAAATTTATTTATTTAAAGACATTTCAGAGGAAGAAAGGCATGCATGTTTTTTCAAAATGACCATCTGGAATACATCCTGAATAGGATTTCAGTGCAAAAACAGACATCTATAAAGGAATTTTTTAAAAGATCTTCATGATTATTTTAAAATAATATTTTAAAATTTTCTTTTACTTACCATATTTATTTCCTTTCAACTGCTATATTTTTCAATTAGAATAAAATATTATTTAACCCGGCAGCGGTCGCGCCCTCTTTTATACCTTGAAAGGTCGCGGTGGGTAAAATTTACCCACTTTTAAAAACCTAAATAAATCAAATATTATTTTCAATATTTTTATTGTTTTCTATGTTAGAATAATGATTTGTCTATTAAATAACTTTACATAAAATCCTGAGATATAAAAATCATATTTTATTTATTTTATTAATAACAAATCAAAATATCAAATATTTATGATATATTTGACTATTTTATGAAAATAAAAATATATATTGAAGATAGGTTATAAAATATAAATTTGTATGAAAGTTATCACTTCCTTTCATAGAAATTAGGACTTGTTTCGTCCTTTATGACATTCTTGACAAATTATTACAGTGTTCCTTACACAAAAAAGCAAAACAGTACTGGCAATGTTGAATAGTTTTTCTGTCCTTTTTTTCTTTCTGGCATTTCTTGCATCGATGTCTTTCTCCTATTTTTGGCTTTTTAGATGGACCAGGCTCTAACAAATTAAAAATATCGGATGCCTTTTCCTTTATTTCACATGGCATTCTTCCGCTTACTGTGCAAACTTTGACCATCTCTTCAATAAGATTTAAGGATAAGGTTTTCAAAAAATGACGTCTTGATTTAACCTTTGATGCGTTGCCATTTGCAAAATGAATTATCTGGGAATTTATTGCCCCAATATTTGAAAGTGGATAAAAATTAACCATGGGCCATCTTGAATTTCTAGCACAGTTATAGGTAGCTGTCATTTCGCCCATCACATCTACACCACCCTTTGTCATATTATAAAACATTATCATCTCTGGCTTTTTCAATTCTCCCGTTGAATCATCTATATTTGCATCGTGGTGCAGAGTTGAAAGCATAAGTACAACTTTATTCTCTTTAGGCTTGTATGAAAGAAGTGTCATTTCACTTTGAAAGCCAAAAACACTAGTGTGTACATTTCTACCTCTGCTGATGACAAACTCTGAGGGGATTTCCTTTTTATTTCTTTTTAAGGTACCAACAATTGTTAGTCTATATTGTTGTAAAAGTTTTAGAGCTAAAGAATAACTGGTGAACCAGTTATCCGTTGTTACATTGCGGCCAGTTCCCTTGATTGGCTCTCACAATCGTTCCACAACGTCACTTGGACTGTTGCTGACATTGTAAGGACCTTCAGGGTTTTTTTCCTGAATAAATCTCCAAGTTACAAGTATAAAACATTTTTGAATCCACGAGAGCAAATAATTTTATTCCATATTTATTGTGTTTACTCGGAATATACTGCCTGAAATTGCATTTCCCTCTGAAAGCGTCAAGCTTTTCATTCACCGTTATATATTCCGAAGGAGAATAATGCTTTTGGCAATTTTTTACAAAAGTATCAAGAATCAATCTCACAGCTGCTAATTTATCTTGACGAAGTCTTTCATTTCTTGTAGCTTTGTCATCAAAACGAATTACTCTGAGAAGAAATCGGAATCTGTTTTCAGACATAGCTATTCTACACAATTCAAATCCAGTACTATCTCTTGCCCATGCATCATCTGTATTCAATTTATTCGCTTTCATGACCCCAAGAAAGTAAATAATTCCCAATAAAGCTTTAATTTCATGTAGGTTGTCAAATTAGCATCTCTTTCTCTGCTATAGTTCTGCTGAATATTCCTAATGTAAATGTTAGTATTTGTAACTATGCATTCAAGTATATTGTCATCTATAAAGAGATTCCAACAATCTAATATCGATTTAGCATTTTTTGCTTCACCCTTTACCCCTGGTAGATGAGTGATAATATTTTCACTGCGAGTTCGAACATTTTTTGGGGGAAGAGCTTTCTTCCATTTAGTCTTTTGGTCCTTTCCTATATAGTAATTGAAGCTTGGATCCTCATTGTTTTCTTCTTCTGATAATGTATACTGTTCAGTGTCTGTACTCCAATTCCTCTATTTATATGATCATCAGTTTCTGATTCCTCATCATCGGGATTTGGAATATTATTATCATCACGGAGAAAATCAGCATTTGAAAGCATTTTATGTAAAATAATGTAAAAAGAGGAAATAAAATATAAATCCTACCTTATTGTTGGAAGAATAGATTGTATTATTGCACTTGGGGCAGCAAAACCAAACAACAAGAAGCCAGAAAGTAACTCGAAACTTAATTACGCAAACCAAAACCAAAAGCGTTAAAAGGTCGCGCTGGATAAAAATTACCCAATAACGAGAACTCAAAAGGTCGCACTGGGTAAAATTGACCCAAACATGTTAATAAAATGAATATATGTCATAAAATTAAAATTATAGGTTTATTATAATAATCTTTAGATAGATTTAGAAAGGTACTGAGAATATATTTTAAATATATATATTTTTTAATATAGAAATATTTTCGAAAAGTTCCTTCTGGGTAATTTTTACCCATTGCGACCGCTTAAGGGTTAATATATTTAATTTTTTAATGTCTGTAGAGTTAATATTTGATTATATTACTGAAAAGAAACACATTACCAGTAAATTTATTTGTTACAATTATTTATGTTTCTAAAATATGTATTAATGCCATTTTGTCACTGATACTAAAAGTTAATCATGAAAATAAAATAAAAACACACAATGGTTTCAATTAATATCATTAATTTATATTACAAGGCTATTTTAAAAAAATATTATTGTAGCGAGTTAAATGATTACCTAATCATCTAACTTTAATCAACACTTCCTTTAATTCAACCTAAAGCTCTGATCCCTTGGGGTGTTGAATTAAAGAGGTTCGACTGTATTTATATATTTTCATTTTTTTATATAACTGATCTAATTCGCCGTTTAAAATAACTGCTCTAATTCGAAATATTTGGTATGTTTTAATTGTGTTCACTCTATTTCTATTTATTTGCAGTATTATAATTTCCATGTTTCAAAAACCTATTTCAAAGGTTTGTTAGAAATATGTAATGCCTGAAATAGCTTTGCATGCAAATATTTATGATGCCAAGCGTAGCTTAATGGTTAGGTGTGCGGCTTCATTTTTCCACAACCTTGGTTCGAAACTTAGCCTGGGTGTTTTTTTTTTATATTATTGAAGCAAAGTTTTTTTTCACAGCACCAAGATTTCCATACATAGGTAAAAAAAAGTATGAGGAAAACGATAGGCTATTTTAAATTATATATAAATTAAATATTAAAAATATATATTCAAATTATTCTACTCAGCTCACGAACAGCGCCCTCTATCAAGGAAATAAATACGTTTAAAATCGATATCTTCTCAAAATTTTATTAATAATAGTGTGTTCGCTTAATAATTAGAATACTTGATCTAAATCGAGATATTTATAGACGCTCGCTCGATTTGAAGATTTACACATGTGTATATCGTAACTAATCTGACTGTAAAGTTTGGAGCGGGACGTTTCACAAGAGTGACATCCACGGCGCCAAATTTATAATTGGCTGAAGGTGATCTTCCTCTTATAAAAGAAACTCTTCTCCCAGACTTGTGTTTCTACTTGTACAAAGTTATTATTGTTATCTTAATTCATAACTCATTAATTGTCGAAAAAACATTTACTCAGTGAGAACTGGAGAGAAACTGGGTAAATATAAAAAATGTTTGTGTGGTTGTGAAATGATTATTATTCAACTTTAAACAGTATTCAATTTTAAAAATAAACACTCGGGTAAAACCTGGGCGTTGTCTCGTTTATTTGGCTAGTTATAGATATTTTAATCAAATCTCTCTCTCTCTTGAAATAACCCGGGCAGATTCTTGGAACCACCACATACTATAGTCACAGCCAACTAGCCAGGTTGTCTAATAGCGGACATCTGTACTTGGTTCTGTACAGAGGTAAATATACTTATAAATATGTTGAATTAAATAGGTCATGATTTTTTTATTTAAAACTAGCGGACGTACCCGGCTTCGCCCGGGTTTTACCCGAGTAAAGGTTTGTCTAACGAATCTCTCGATAAAGTGAACATTTTTTCCCGGTCCCTTGAAAAATACTCGATAAGTTGAATAAAATCAATATTAATTGGTTCCCTCGGTAATTTGAAGTTAAAGGAATAGTATCTTGCCTTGGAATTGTATCATTATTCTTGTATGGATGTACCCGGCTTCGCCCGGGTTATACCCGAGTAAAGGTTTGTCTAACAAATCTCTCGATAAAGTGAACATTTTTTCCCGGTCCCTTTAAAAGTACTCGATAAGTTGAATAAAATCAATATTAATTGGTTCCCTCGGTAATTGGAAGTTAACCCTTAGTTACTGGCGCCTATTTTCCTTACACAATTACTGGCGTTCGGCCTCTCAGGCCGTCTTTTAAAATCAATAATAAACCATGTTATTTATAAAATAAAAATAAATTAAACGTATACACATAATTTCCGAAGAATAAATATTTTGTTTTTTTCGAATAAACAGAGCTCTAAACAAAATTAAATAAAATGTACAAGAAACTCTTTCTATCTAAAATATTCTATATATATTCTAAAAAATTCTATCTAAAATATTTTATTCAAGATTAGGTGCACAATTCAAGCATATTTCAATAGAATGATCTTTGCAGATTGGTTCTTTGCATTTTTTGAATTGCATTTGAGTTCGACGATCTTTTTTACATAGGTAGCATCTTTTGCGTTTTTTGGACCAAGGACTGCCGCTTGTGGATTCCTAGATAACACATATTATTGATATTTCGTTTGAATATCAAATAAATATTTGCCTACCTCAAGTGATGAAGATCCAGCATGCTTCTGAATTAATACTTGCAGATCTCTTGACAAATTTTTGGCTTGATTTCTCATATTCAATGCATCTCTCATTAGTTGTAGAGCAAGCTGCTTTATAAAATCTTTTCGAGCCATTCCATCGTCTTGCTTGACAGCCTTATAAATTACTGTTGAATTTATTGCAACCACATCCAAAAAGTTGAAAAATAAACACAGGGGCCATCTTTTGGTTCTTCTTCCAACTGAATACATGTCTGATCAACTACATCTACACCATCTTTGGTCATATTATAAAATGTGATTGATGAAAAATATTGCATTTTGAAAATTTCGCAAACATTTTTAATTTTCACACGGCCTTTCAAGCCGAACGCCAGTAATTACGGGTTAAAGGAATAGTATCTTGCCTATGAATTGTATCATTATTCTTGTCTCAAATAAATTGCCGTGTCATCCTGAATTTTGTCTTTCCTAATTTTCTACATTACAATATCATCGTATCATCATGATAATATTTAGAGCAGATTGTTGAATTATAACAGATAAATTAGAATATTTATCTTGATTATTTTTAGGCGAAAAGTTATTTCAAAAATTTTATTTGCTAGAAACCTTCCCAGTACTATACTAAATAACTTCCCAAAGTTTTATGGCGTTCCAATGAGTGGTTTGGTCAGGCATAAAGGACAGACAGACACACACACACACATACATTCATTTTTATATATATAGATTAATAAAAAATTTACACCGTTTGTATTTCTCCACTTGACATTGTTAAGCTAGTAGAGGAACGTCGAAACCTCGCTCTTTTCCAATAAGATACATATCGTTAATTTTTATTAATTTTGAATAACTTTTAACAATTATACTTAATCAATTCAAATCTATTTTATATAACTCGAATAAAAATACTGTCATAAAAAAAATGAAGCTTTCAGGGTTAAGTGACTGTATTGGGTGGCATATGTCACCTTTTATATTGTGAGAATATATATAATATTAGAATTACAAATATATTCTCACAATGAGTATCTTTTTATTTAAAAAAACGCTAGCTTCCAAGCGTTAATCGCTCTTCAACGGGCTTACTATAATATCGACTTAATCCCACCAGAAATATTTACAAAAACAAACGCGCGCAGCTTGGATATTTACAACTCAAATTTTTAAATTGGTTTGAAAATTGACTATTTTATGGAATATGTCTATTTGATATACCATACATATTCCATAAAATAGTTAAATTACAAACCAATATAAAATTTTCAGTTATAAAAAAATTTCAGTTATAAATATCCACGCTTCGCGCGTTTGTTTTTGAAAATATTTCTGGAGGGTTCAAGTCGATATTATAGTAAGCCTGTTGAAGAGCGATTAACGCTTGAAAGCTAGCGTTTTTTAAATAAAAAAGATACTCATTGTGAGAATATATTTGTGAATTTAATACTTTTTTCACAATTTTATCATGAATAGAGATATATAATATTGTCTGAATCCCGATATACATGCTAAAAGGTTCAACCTCCTAAAGTTTTGTTTCCATATTTTAAAGTAAAATACATTGATAAATTGAACTTGTGAAAAGGAGAATTACAAGAACAATTATAAAACCTCTTTAAAAATAGTTTAACATAGAAAATCTTAACTATTCTTACGCTGTAAAATTCCCCATTACACAAACAAGAGACCAAAAGCTATATCTCTATAATGTGTGAAAAAAATGAATTTATTTATTCATAAATTAAAACTACAATTCTAGGCAAGTCTGTGGTCTTCTGATTCAGTATTGAATTTCAATCCTTGTGTCTCTGATATTGGCTGCCCTCTTGCACACTTTCTTGTTCCCCATTTTATCGACATAATCTTTATGAAAAAATCGTGAAACTCACATTTTTTGCCTTCTTTTTTCTCTCCATAATTTTAAAATATCATCTTTGTGAGCACTCAGAATGAAACAACAAAACTAAATTCAGAAAACTATACCTATATTTACCAATAATAAAATATACAAGTATCAGAGTCATCAACAATTCTGTTACCGTTTGCTTTTGGTTCAGTGGTAGAATGCTCGCCTGCCACGTGGGCGCCCCGGGTTCGATTACCGGCCGATGCATTTTTTTTTTTTACAATTTTTAAAACTCATTTATATTATTAAAATATATGTGCTTTTCTTGTCTATGTACTGATTTATGGTCTATGTACACAAGTATACAAGTATGTATACAAGTTATTTGCAAATTGCGTTGCAAATTTGTCCTTTCGCTCGCAAGCAGCGCCTCTAGCGGTGAAGATGGGAGGTAATATCAGTTGACCTAATGAACATGTAAAACGTGTTTTAACAGGACATAGAGAAAAATCTGGAAAATATATTTTTCGGATTTTTAGCCAAGAAAAATAAATTGACAGGTTCTGGGAAAAAAGCAGTTGTTTTTTTATTCAGAAAATGATGATGACAATATTGCTGTATCATATTTGATTATCAGATACAAAATTATATCCCGAAAATTTCCAAAAAGCAGAGACCACGGGTGAAGCCAATTCATTTTTAGCATTCAGGAACAAAATTCTAACAGAAAAACATTCATTCGAGCAGAAGACACGAACCCAGATCATCTCTTTATAAAAATATCGCTTCTCAAACACAAAGTTTGGAGCGGGACGTTTCACAAGAATGACATCCACGGCGCCAATTTATATTTGTAACGAATAGTATTTGAATAAAGGCATTTAATCGGGTAAAACCCGGGCGTTGCCCCGATCATTCGGCTAGTTCATTATATACTCGACATTTGAGTGACTCTCTGTTACTCTCCTAAGAGGATTGATTATTTTGAATCCTATTTCTACTTATAAACGTAAACGATTTCCTAAAGTACATGTAAAACGTCACATATCTGAATATACTCAGATATTTACATGTAGTTTAGAAAATCGGGTATGTATATAAGTAGAAATAGGATTCAAAATAAATATTCCTCTGAGGAGAATGAAGGAATTAAATAAATAAATAATTGGTTGATGTATTTGTTCCAAACCAACTTCCAACCAAGAATTCAAAACAATATAAATTTGTAAAATAAAGAATTTCGCCAATTCATTGGCCTGTAGAGTTCTCATAAAGCGAATAGTGCTGACTGGGAAAATTTATTTAGAATGGCCCAATCAAAAAACAGGTCAACAATCAAAGCCAATCTTAATTGGTGTTTTACAGACTTGGTGAAGTTTTTATATTAATAAAGAATTAGTATTACCAAGATGGAATCTCTATGGGGTTTACTACACTTGAACAAACATACAGCTTAATACCACCGGTCTTATACACCGCAGGAAGGAAGCATAGCTGAGACTCCTATATATTCAAAGCAGCACAGATATATGTTTTACTAATTTATTCAAGTAACCCAGGTTCTGGAGCTTACAAAAGTCACCAAATACCCAATATTTTACTAATAAATATTGAGAACTCTCTATTATTTATTTAAGTAACCCAGGTTCCTGGAGCATACAGAAGTCACCAAATACCCAATATTTTACTAATAAATATTGAGAACTCTCTATTATTTATTTAAGTAACCCAGGTTCCTGGAGCATACAGAAGTCACCAAATACCCAATATTTTACTAATAAATATTGAGAACTCTCTATTATTTATTTAAGTAACCCAGGTTCTGGAGCTTACAGAAGTCACCAAATACCCAATATTTTACTAATAAATATTGAGAACTCTCTATTATTTATTTAAGTAACCCAGGTTCCTGGAGCATACAGAAGTCACCAAATACCCAATATTTTACTAATAAATATTGAGAACTCTCTATTATTTATTTAAGTAACCCAGGTTCTGGAGCTTACAGAAGTCACCAAATACCCAATATTTTACTAATAAATATTGAGAACTCTCTATTATTTATTTAAGTAACCCAGGTTCCTGGAGCGTACAGAAGTCACCAAATACCCAATATTTTACTAATAAATATTGAGAACTCTCTATTATTTATTTAAGTAACCCAGGTTCCTGGAGCTTACAGAAGTCACCAAATACCCAATATTTTACTAATAAATATTGAGAACTCTCTATTATTTATTTAAGTAACCCAGGTTCCTGGAGCGTACAGAAGTCACCAAATACCCAATATTTTACTAATAAATATTGAGAACTCTCTATTATTTATTTAAGTAACCCAGGTTCCTGGAGCGTACAGAAGTCACCAAATACCCAATATTTTACTAATAAATATTGAGAACTCTCTATTATTTATTTAAGTAACCCAGGTTCCTTGAGCTTACAGAAGTCACCAAATACCCAATATTTTACTAATAAATATTGATAACTCTCTATTATTTATTTAAGTAACCCAGGTTCCTGGAGCATACAGAAGTCACCAAATACCCAATATTTTACTAATAAATATTGAGAACTCTCTATTATTTATTTAAGTAACCCAGGTTCCTTGAGCTTACAGAAGTCACCAAATACCCAATATTTTACTAATAAATATTGAGAACTCTCTATTATTTATTCAAGTAACCCAGGTTCCTGGAGCGTACAGAAGTCACCAAATACCCAATATTTTACTAATAAATATTGAGAACTCTCTATTATTTATTTAAGTAACCCAGGTTCCTGGAGCATACAGAAGTCACCAAATACCCAATATTTTACTAATAAATATTGAGAACTCTCTATTATTTATTTAAGTAACCCAGGTTCCTGGAGCGTACAGAAGACACCAAATACCCAATATTTTACTAATAAATATTGAGAACTCTCTATTATTTATTTAAGTAACCCAGGTTCCTGGAGCGTACAGAAGTCACCAAATACCCAATATTTTACTAATAAATATTGAGAACTCTCTATTATTTATTTAAGTAACCCAGGTTCCTGGAGCTTACAGAAGTCACCAAATACCCAATATTTTACTAATAAATATTGAGAACTCTCTATTATTTATTTAAGTAACCCAGGTTCCTGGAGCTTACAGAAGTCACCAAATACCCAATATTTTACTAATAAATATTGAGAACTCTCTATTATTTATTCAAGTAACCCAGGTTCCTGGAGCTTACAGAAGACACCAAATACCCAATATTTTACTAATAAATATTGAGAACTCTCTATTATTTATTTAAGTAACCCAGGTTCCTGGAGCTTACAGAAGTCACCAAATACCCAATATTTTACTAATAAATATTGAGAACTCTCTATTATTTATTTAAGTAACCCAGGTTCCTGGAGCATACAGAAGTCACCAAATACCCAATATTTTACTAATAAATATTGAGAACTCTCTATTATTTATTTAAGTAACCCAGGTTCTGGAGCTTACAGAAGTCACCAAATACCCAATATTTTACTAATAAATATTGAGAACTCTCTATTATTTATTTAAGTAACCCAGGTTCTGGAGCTTACAGAAGTCACCAAATACCCAATATTTTACTAATAAATATTGAGAACTCTATTATTTATTTAACTAACCCAGGTTCCTGGAGCGTACAGAAGTCACCAAATACCCAATATTTTACTAATAAATATTGAGAACTCTCTATTATTTATTCAAGTAACCCAGGTTCCTGGAGCTTACAGAAGTCACCAAATACCCAATATTTTACTAATAAATATTGAGAACTCTCTATTACTTATTTAAGTAACCCAGGTTCCTGGAGCGTACAGAAGTCACCAAATACCCAATATTTTACTAATAAATATTGAGAACTCTCTATTATTTATTTAAGTAACCCAGGTTCTGGAGCTTACAGAAGTCACCAAATACCCAATATTTTACTAATAAATATTGAGAACTCTCTATTATTTATTTAAGTAACCCAGGTTCCTGGAGCGTACAGAAGTCACCAAATACCCAATATTTTACTAATAAATATTGAGAACTCTCTATTATTTATTTAAGTAACCCAGGTTCCTGGAGCTTACAGAAGTCACCAAATACCCAATATTTTACTAATAAATATTGAGAACTCTCTATTATTTACTCAAGTAACCCAGGTTCCTGGAGCATACAGAAGAGAGAGAACTCTCTACACAATGAAAAATAATGCCAAAAATGATATTATCAAGATGTTTTGTTTATTTAATTCTTTTTTATCTATTCTATCTCAATATATAGATAAGATACATTACACTCTCAAATACATTTAAGATTTATAATCTTTATCTTAAAAAAAAAAAACTTATTTTTTTAACAACTGTTTGTATATAGATTTATGCTGAGCCATCCTCTTCTTTTTTTCCTCCTTATTTGATACACTGTAAATATCATTGATAAATACTGGTACTTTTATTACTGTATGTACCCTACATTAATGCTAGAAGAAATTGTATAAGACGAAAATGACTTTACAAAGCTTTTTGCTGTTGTTATAATAAAATGTTTTAAATAAATTTTGAGATTTTATTTCAATTTGCTCACTCATGATGACAATTGAATTATCTGAAACTTTTTTACTAGGCCATATTTTAAACATTGGTATTCTAGAAGCCCTTCATAATTAAGCTGAAACAAAGTCAACTTACAAAATTCCCATTTTATCAGCAAATATATTAATGATATCTATCCAAATCAAAATTACATAATTACAACAGAAGAGACAGATATAATAAAAACACCTGAGTCTATTTTCATTTTGACTGTTCACATCTCACAATTGCTCAACAATTAAATTGAAAATATAATCTATTTTATATCTCTATATATATAAAAGTCAATTCCTGTCTGTCTGTCTGTTTCGCGATAAACTCAAAAACTACTGAACCAATTGGTTCCAAATTTTGCATGTCGCTTTTTATAAACCTGAGGAAAATTTTTGGCTACATTTTGCTTATTATTTTTGGCTATTTCTTTTTTTAATTTGAAGAACTATTTTTTTACGCGGAGTAATCCGGAATGGAATGAATACCCAAATAAGGCCATTTTGTATACGCATCGGTGGCTCAGTGGTAGAATGCTCGCCTGCCACGCGGGCGGCCCGGGTTCGATTCCCGGCCGATGCATTTTTTTTTAACAATTTTTAAAACTTATTTATATTATATCTTCTATATATATAAAAATGAATGTTTGTTTGTTTGTTTGTTGGTTTGTATGTCCGGTATACAAATTCGCAGTAGTTCACTAATTCAAACCAAAATTTCCATACATAGGTAAAAAAATACGAGGAAAACGATAGGCTATTTTAAATTATATATAAATTAAATATTAAAACTATATATTCAAATTATTCTACTTAGCTCACGAACAGCGCCCTCTATCAAGGTTATAAATACGTTTAAAATCGAAATCTTCTCAAAATTTTATTAATAATAGTTCGCTTAATAATTAGAATACTTGATCTAAATCGAAATATTTATAGACGCTCGCTCGATTTGAAGATTTATATCGTAACTAATCTGACTGTAAAGTTTGGAGCGGGACGTTTCACAAGAGTGACATCCACAGCGCCAATTTATAATTGTAACGAATAGTGTTTGAATGAAACATTTAATCGGGTAAACCCGGGCATTGCCCGGGTCATTCGTCTAGTTATATATATATTGAAGAAAGCTTAGATGGAAATTAAAGAGTTTATGATTTATATAGATGAAACAATTTTAAGGCACATGTGTTAGCATAATAAAATTTATTAATAACATTTTATATTTACAGAAAACATTTCTCAAATAAATTAGTAGTTGCTTTTAACAATGTTTTAATCAATAGTAATCGAACCAAATGAAAACAACTTCAAAATAAAAAAAATTCCAATTAGAATTGAAAAGTTTATTTAAATTTATATACATAAATGTATTTCTAAAGACATATATTTGTAATTTACCGTAATTTCGAGAAAGATATTGTTTTGCTTTTAATTTGTGAACATGCTCTTTATAATATAAAAATTTATTTATTTATAAAAATGAAATTAGGTAGTTGAAGTCAAGGCTTGTCTCAAGTTCAGATGCTGAATATGTTTGAAGTTTATTAAGGTGTTTATTAAAATTTCAAATTTAAAATTATATTTACACAATTCTTCTTGTAAGGAACAGTCGATGTTTTAATAAAACCTGTTGAAAAGAAATTAAAAACCTGACAGCTAGCATTTTATATTAAAAAGAAACTCTTTGTGTAAAAAAAAATTGCGTTTAAACGCGCTTCTCAATTTTAATTTGAATATATAGAGCTGGAAAAGAAATCAAAGTTATGATTTCAGCTTAGTTGTCCTTGGAGTTTACAAACTGTGCAAGGTTGTAATCAACGAGGTGCTTCGCTATGAGGAGTCGAACTGACACTGTTGTCAATTTGAACAGCTGATCTTGAGTGATGACATTCCATTTGTAAAGAAGCTTTGCCCTCTTTATGTCTTCCGAGAAATATTCTTCGATCATTTCAGCATAGAGGTCAGCATTCTGTTTGTACAACGACATCTCTGACTCCAGCTTCTGTCGGATCTCAACGGTGTTGTTGGATACAAAACTTGCCCTTTGGTTGAAATCCATTTCCAAGAGATAGGCCCTCAAGGAGATAGAACTTCTGCCTAGCTCGTGTCGTTGCAGTCTCTGCACCTGTACCTTACATTCATCCCACCACATTGACAAATTCTGTGGGAATACTGGTTTATATGCCTCAGGGTTTTGAAGGAGAAAATATTTCCCAATCAGTTTTATTATACCTTCATAATATCTATAAACACAATTAATAACTGGACTAAACTGTAAGAGTTGGACCAGATCAATATAATGGGTTTCTCTCAGTAGGATTTTCAATATGGTAGTTTCACACCATGTTGCGGAATAGGCGGCAAAGGTAATAATTTTAACTATATCTTTGTATTCGACATCTGCCTGGATTCCATCTTCAACTATAAGTTTGATGAGTTCACAGTGGTAATTATTGACTGCCAGTGATAGTAAAGTGTCACCAGCGTTGTCTCTAGCGTTGATATCGGCGCCTGAATTTAACAACATTTTGATATTAATAGTACTCTCATTTTCAGGCGCGAACATCAACGGAGTCTGACCCTCATTATTCCTAACATTAACATCAAACCCGGATTTAAGGAAATATTCTAGAATTTCAGGGGACTGGCTACTTGCAGCATAAAATAAAGCAGAGTTTCCTGTTTTATCTACATGTTTAGTATCAGCTCCTGCATTCAATAAACAGTTGAAACAATCGACATTCCCCATCTTGGCTACCATCATTAAGATAGAAATGCCATTATTTTTCTTGGCATTGATGTCGGCCCCTTTCTCTATGAACAATCTAAACAATTCGCTATCATTTATTTCTTCAAATAATTCAAGAAAAGGCGTTGTAATAGAATTGGAAATATTTACATCTGCTCCAGCTTCAACAAATTTACGAATCAAATCTTTATGTTCCTGGTAAATTGCGGTATACTCTCTAACTTCCAATTTCCTATTTACCCAATCAGTAATTGCATACAACAGCGGTACCCAATTTCTAATATCTTTGATATTTACATCAGCTCCCGCGTCAATAAGATAACTTGCTGTGGATAGCTTGCGCCATATAATAGCAGAATGTAAGGGGGATTGTCTAAAATCATCCAGGGAGTTCATATCTGCCCCAGCTTCAACCAGGTACTGTACTAATTCTTGATTGCCTTTCCTGGCAGCCAAGTGCAGCGGTGAATTCCCATTTATTTTCTTTACATTAATATCTGCGCCAGATTTTAACAACTCCTTTACCTTCACCCAATCTTCATTATTAATTTCTAAATGTAGAGCCATGTATATTCGGAGGGAGAAAATTATATATATTTAATTTGATAAAAGATTAAATAAAAATTACATATCACCCCCAATTTGAAGCTGTTTATTTACATTTCTATGATGATAATGTAAGATTTCAATAAAATATTATTCACAGAAGAAATAATTTATTTTAATTTTTATATTAAATAATATATAAATTTAAAAATATTTTAAAAATATATTTATAACCTACAGGTTTATGAAGCGCAGACCGCCAACTACGCTTTATTTTTCGAGCAAACATCCACTCTCAACTGAATCGATTTTTATGAATATATTTCTTTATAAATCGATTTTTATTGAAAATATTTTCGATATTTTATAAAGAAATATCTATATATATAAAATGAATGTTTGTATGTATGTCCGGTATACAAATTCGCAATAGTTCACTAATTCAAACCAAAATTTCCATACATAGGTAAAAAATAACGGGGAAGACGATAGGCTATTTTAAAAAATATATAAATCAATTATTAAAACTATATATTCAAATTATTCTACTTAGCTCACGAACAGCGCCCTCTATCAAGTACTAAAAGGTTATAAATACGTTTAAAATCTTCTCAATATTTTATTAATAATAGTTCGCTTAATAACACATATAATAATATAAATATTTATATAATAACTGCTCTAATTTGAAATATTTGGTAGGTTTTATTTATTTATATATTTTCATTTTTATATATAACTGATCTAATTCGCCGTTTAAAATAACTGCTCTTGAAATATTTGGTATGTTTTATTTACAATATAACCTCGTTAATTCGACACACCACAATTCGACACTCGGCGATAATTCGACCATGTTCTGATGTCCCGACCTCCGGCCTATCAAATAACAAACCGTAATTCGACATATCGATAATACGACACTTCCGATAGTTCGACCATTTTAAAATTCGAATTTCGACAGTAGAACGTTTTTTACTTACTTTCCGCTAAAAAGGTATTACGGCGGCGATCGGCGGGCGCCGATAGGATCGCGCGCGCGCACTTTTGGTTCCTGGTTAGTTTAAGTTTCACTTTGCAGTGCGGTTGCGCAATGTCGCGAGTGATATTTTTTTTTTTTTTTTACGTTGGGATTTAGGCTTCGTGCACTAATTAACAATAATATTTTATTTTTAAATTTCAGCATTAAAATATTTTAGTAATTTTAAAATTTACCAATAATTTCCTTTTAAATAAATAAATCTTTATAAAATGTAGCCACAATGATTATGATAACATTTTATTTCAATATTCCATTTCTGTGTTATTATAAAAGATTTAAATTCAAAATCAATAATACCTGCAGCAGCAGTGGATGACTTTAATACATTAAAATTTATTTATTAAAAGACATTTCAGAGGAAGAAAGGCATGCATGTTTTTTCAAAATGACCATCTGGAATACATCCTGAATAGGATTTCAGTGCAAAAACAGACATCTATAAAGGAATTTTTTAAAAGATCTTCATGATTATTTTAAAATAATATTTTAAAATTTTCTTTTACTTACCATATTTATTTCCTTTCAACTGCTATATTTTTCAATTAGAATAAAATATTATTTAACCCGGCAGCGGTCGCGCCCTCTTTTATACCTTGAAAGGTCGCTGTGGGTAAAATTTACCCACTTTTAAAAACCTAAATAAATCAAATATTATTTTCAATATTTTTATTGTTTTCTATGTTAGAATAATGATTTGTCTATTAAATAACTTTACATAAAATCCTGAGATATAAAAATCATATTTTATTTATTTTATTAATAACAAATCAAAATATCAAATATTTATGATATATTTGACTATTTTATGAAAATAAAAATATATATTGAAGATAGGTTATAAAATATAAATTTGTATGAAAGTTATCACTTCCTTTCATAGAAATTAGGACTTGTTTCGTCCTTTATGACATTCTTGACAAATTATTACAGAGTGTTCCTTACACAAAAAAGCAAAACAGTACTGGCAATGTTGAATAGTTTTTCTGTCCTTTTTTTCTTTCTGGCATTTCTTGCATCGATGTCTTTCTCCTATTTTTGGCTTTTTAGATGGACCAGGCTCTAACAAATTAAAAATATCGGATGCCTTTTCCTTTATTTCACATGGCATTCTTCCGCTTACTGTGCAAACTTTGACCATCTCTTCAAAAAGATCTAAGGATAAGGTTTTCAAAAAATGACGTCTTGATTTAACCTTTGATGCGTTGCCATTTGCAAAATGAATTATCTGGGAATTTATTGCCCCAATATTTGAAAGTGGATAAAAATTAACCATGGGCCATCTTGAATTTCTAGCACAGTTATAGGTAGCTGTCATTTCGCCCATCACATCTACACCACCCTTTGTCATATTATAAAACATTATCATCTCTGGCTTTTTCAATTCTCCCGTTGAATCATCTATATTTGCATCGTGGTGCAGAGTTGAAAGCATAAGTACAACTTTATTCTCTTTAGGCTTGTATGAAAGAAGTGTCATTTCACTTTGAAAGCCAAAAACACTAGTGTGTACATTTCTACCTCTGCTGATGACAAACTCTGAGGGGATTTCCTTTTTATTTCTTTTTAAGGTACCAACAATTGTTAGTCTATATTGTTGTAAAAGTTTTAGAGCTAAAGAATAACTGGTGAACCAGTTATCCATTGTTACATTGCGGCCAGTTCCCTTGATTGGCTCACACAATCGTTCCACAACGTCACTTGGACTGTTGCTGACATTGTAAGGACCTTCAGGGTTTTTTTCCTGAATAAATCTCCAAGTTACAAGTATAAAACATTTTTGAATCCACGAGAGCAAATAATTTTATTCCATATTTATTGTGTTTACTCGGAATATACTGCCTGAAATTGCATTTCCCTCTGAAAGCGTCAAGCTTTTCATTCACCGTTATATATTCCGAAGGAGAATAATGCTTTTGGAAATTTTTTACAAAAGTATCAAGAATCAAAACGAATTACTCTGAGAAGAAATCGGAATCTGTTTTCAGACATAGCTATTCTACACAATTCAAATCCAGTACTATCTCTTGCCCATGCATCATCTGTATTCAATTTATTCGCTTTCATGACCCCAAGAAAGTAAATAATTCCCAATAAAGCTTTAATTTCATGTAGGTTTGTCAAATTAGCATCTCATTCTCTGCTATAGTTCTGCTGAATATTCCTAATGTAAATGTTAGTACAGTAGAACTTGGATAATTCGAACTTCTTTAATTCGAAAACCTCTTTAATTCGAATATATTATCTTGGTCCCTAGAATTTCCTATATAAATAATTTAACATCTTTAATTCGAATTTTTGGATAATTCGAATTTTTTTATGGTCCCTTGGGGTTCGAATTATCCAAGTTCGACTGTATTTGTAACTATGCATTCAAGTATATTGTCATCTATAAAGAGATTCCAACAATCTAATATCGATTTAGCATTTTTTGCTTCACCCTTTACCCCTGGTAGATGAGTGATAATATTTTCACTGCGAGTTCGAACATTTTTTGGGGGAAGAGCTTTCTTCCATTTAGTCTTTTGGTCCTTTCCTATATAGTAATTGAAGCTTGGATCCTCATTGTTTTCTTCTTCTGATAATGTATACTGTTCAGTGTCTGTACTCCAATTCCTCAATTTATATGATCATCAGTTTCTGATTCCTCATCATCGGGATTTGGAATATTATTATCATCACGGAGAAAATCAGCATTTGAAAGCATTTTATGTAAAATAATGTAAAAAGAGGAAATAAAATATAAATCCTACCTTATTGTTGGAAGAATAGATTGTATTATTGCACTTGGGGCAGCAAAACCAAACAACAAGAAGCCAGAAAGTAACTCGAAACTTAATTACGCAAACCAAAACCAAAAGCGTTAAAAGGTCGCGCTGGATAAAAATTACCCAATGACGAGAACTCAAAAGGTCGCACTGGGTAAAATTGACCCAAACATGTTAATAAAATGAATATATGTCATAAAATTAAAATTATAGGTTTATTATAATAATCTTTAGATAGATTTAGAAAGGTACTGAGAATATATTTTAAATATATATATTTTTTAATATAGAAATATTTTCGAAAAGTTCCTTCTGGGTAATTTTTACCCATTGCGACCGCTTAAGGGTTAATATATTTAATATTTTAATGTCTGTAGAGTTAATATTTGATTATATTACTGAAAAGAAACACATTACCAGTAAATTTATTTGTTACAATTATTTATGTTTCTAAAATATGTATTAATGCAATTTTGTCACTGATACTAAAAGTTAATCATGAAAATAAAATAAAAACACACAATGGTTTCAATTAATATCATTAATTTATATTACAAGGCTATTTTAAAAAAATATTATTGTAGCGAGTTAAATGATTACCTAATCATCTAACTTTAATCAACACTTCCTTTAATTCAACCGAAAGCTCTGATCCCTTGGGGTGTTGAATTAAAGAGGTTCGACTGTATTTATATATTTTCATTTTTTTATATAACTGATCTAATTCGCCGTTTAAAATAACTGCTCTAATTCGAAATATTTGGTATGTTTTAATTGTGTTCACTCTATTTCTATTTATTTGCAGTATTATAATTTCCATGTTTCAAAAACCTATTTCAAAGGTTTGTTAGAAATATGTAATGCCTGAAATAGCTTTGCATGCAAATATTTATGATGCCAAGCGTAGCTTAATGGTTAGGTGTGCGGCTTCGTTTTTCCACAACCTTGGTTCGAAACTTAGCCTGGGTGTTTTTTTTTTATATTATTGAAGCAAAGTTTTTTTTTACAGCACCAAGATTTCCATACATAGGTAAAAAAAAGTATGAGGAAAACGATAGGCTATTTTAAATTATATATAAATTAAATATTAAAAATATATATTCAAATTATTCTACTCAGCTCACGAACAGCGCCCTCTATCAAGGAAATAAATACGTTTAAAATCGATATCTTCTCAAAATTTTATTAATAATTAGTGTTCGCTTAATAATTAGAATACTTGATCTAAATCGAGATATTTATAGACGCTCGCTCGATTTGAAGATTTACACATGTGTATATCGTAACTAATCTGACTGTAAAGTTTGGAGCGGGACGTTTCACAAGAGTGACATCCACGGCGCCAAATTTATAATTGGCTGAAGGTGATCTTTCTCTTATAAAAGAAACTCTTCTCCCAGACTTGTGTTTCTACTTGTACAAAGTTATTATTGTTATCTTAATTTATAACTCATTAATTGTCGAAAAAACATTTACTCAGTGAGAACTGGAGAGAAACAGGGTAAATATAAAAAATGTTTGTGTGGGTGTGAAATGATTATTATTCAACTTTAAACAGCATTTAATTTTAAAAATAAACACTCGGGTAAAACCTGGGCGTTGTCTCGTTTATTTGGCTAGTTATAGATATTTTAATCAAATCTCTCTCTCTCTTGAAATAACCCGGGCAGATTCCTGGAACCACCACATACTATAGTCATAGCCAACTAGCCAGGTTGTCTAATAGCGGACATCTGTACTTGGTTCTGTACAGAGGTAAATATACTTATAAATATGTTGAATTAAATAGGTCATGATTTTTTTATTTAAAACTAGCGGACGTACCCGGCTTCGCCCGGGTTTTACCCGAGTAAAGGTTTGTCTAACGAATCTCTCGATAAAGTGAACATTTTTTCCCGGTCCCTTGAAAAATACTCGATAAGTTGAATAAAATCAATATTAATTGGTTCCCTCGGTAATTTGAAGTTAAAGGAATAGTATCTTGCCTTGAATTTGTATCATTATTCTTGTATGGATGTACCCGGCTTCGCCCGGGTTATACCCGAGTAAAGGTTTGTCTAACAAATCTCTCGATAAAGTGAACATTTTTTCCCGGTCCCTTTAAAAGTACTCGATAAGTTGAATAAAATCAATATTAATTGGTTCCCTCGGTAATTGGAAGTTAACCCTTAGTTACTGGCGCCTATTTTCCTTACACAATTACTGGCGTTCGGCCTCTCAGGCCGTCTTTTAAAATCAATAATAAACCATGTTATTTATAAAATAAAAATAAATTAAACGTATACACATAATTTCCGAAGAATAAATATTTGTTTTTTTCGAATAAACAGAGCTCTAAACAAAATTAAATAAAATGTACAAGAAACTCTTTCTATCTAAAATATTCTATATATATTCTAAAAAATTCTATCTAAAATATTTTATTCAAGATTAGGTGCACAATTCAAGCATATTTCAATAGAATGATCTTTGCAGATTGGTTCTTTGCATTTTTTGAATTGCATTTGAGTTCGACGATCTTTTTTACTTAGGTAGCATCTTTTGCGTTTTTTGGACCAAGGGCTGCCGCTTGTGGATTCCTAGATAACACATATTATTGATATTTCGTTTGAATATCAAATAAATATTTGCCTACCTCAAGTGATGAAGATCCAGCATGCTTCTGAATTAATACTTGCAGATCTCTTGACAAATTTTTGGCTTGATTTCTCATATTCAATGCATCTCTCATTAGTTGTAGAGCAAGCTGCTTTATAAAATCTTTTCGAGCCATTCCATCGTCTTGCTTGACAGCCTTATAAATTACTGTTGAATTTATTGCAACCACATCCAAAAAGTTGAAAAATAAACACAGGGGCCATCTTTTGGTTCTTCTTCCAACTGAATACATGTCTGATCAACTACATCTACACCATCTTTGGTCATATTATAAAATGTGATTATCTCGGGTTTTTATTGTTCAGCAGTTTCTTGATCAATTGTTGTGGTCGAATGCATTGTGGAGAGTAATATAACAGATTTTCCAATTTTAGGGACATAGGATACCAAATTTTTGTTTTTTGAAAAACCAAAAGTGGAACCGAACTTCTATTATATTATACAAATTACAATCACAAAACACAATTTAGAATGCATATAATTGAAGCAAGAGTAATAAAAAAATGAATGCTCAACTTATTTGTTGCGTTTGAACGTCTATAAAACCAAAAGTGAAACGGCCAATAATAGGGGCGCTAAAATTCCCAGTGACGTAATTACTGGCGCTCGGCTTTAAAGGCCGTTTGATTTAATAACTCGGGATATACAAAATAGATTTCTCTTAAAATGAAAAGTTCTTCAAATAAATGCATTTTATTAAGCTACCTAAAATTTTGATGAAAAATATTGCATTTTGAAAATTTCGCAAACATTTTTAATTTTCACACGGCCTTTCAAGCCGAACGCCAGTAATTAAGGGTTAAAGGAATAGTATCTTGCCTATGAATTGTATCATTATTCTTGTCTCAAATAAATTGCCGTGTCATCCTGAATTTTGTCTTTCCTAATTTTCTACATTACAAAATCATCGTATCATCATGATAATATTTAGAGCAGATTGTTGAATTATAACAGATAAATTAGAATATTTATCTTGATTATTTTTAGGCGAAAAGTTATTTCAAAAATTTTATTTGCTAGAAACCTTCCCAGTACTATACTAAATAACTTCCCAAAGTTTTATGGCGTTCCAATGAGTGGTTTGGTCAGGCATAAAGGACAGACAGACACACACACACACATACATTCATTTTTATATATATAGATTAATTAAAAATTTACACCGTTTGTATTTCTCCACTTGACATTGTTAAGCTAGTAGAGGAACGTCGAAACCTCGCTCTTTTCCAATAAGATACATATCGTTAATTTTTATTAATTTTGAATAACTTTTAACAATTATACTTAATCAATTCAAATCTATTTTATATAACTCGAATAAAAATACTGTCATAAAAAAAATGAAGCTTTCAGGGTTAAGTGACTGTATTGGGTGGCATATGTCACCTTTTATATTGTGAGAATATATATAATATTAGAATTACAAATATATTCTCACAATGAGTATCTTTTTATTTAAAAAAACGCTAGCTTCCAAGCGTTAATCGCTCTTCAACGTTTGGAGCGGGACGTTTCACAAGAATGACATCCACGGCGCCAATTTATAATTGTAACGAATAGTATTTCAATAAAGGCATTTAATCGGGTAAAACCTGGGCGTTACCAGGGTCATTCGGCTAGTTCATTATATTCTGGGCATTTGAGTGACTCTCTGTTACTCTCCTAAGAGGATTGATTATTTTGAATCCTATTTCTACTTAAAAACGTACCGGATTTCCTAAAGTACATGTAAAACGTCACATATCTGAATATACTGAGATATTTACATGTAGTTTAGAAAATCGGGTATGTATATAAGTAGAAATAGGATTCAAAATAAAAATTCCTCTGAGGAGAGTGAAGGCGAGTCACAGAAACGTCGGGAATTAAATAAATAAATAATTGGTTGATGTATTTGTTCCAAACCAACTTCCAATCAAGAATTCAAAACAATATAAATTTGTAAAATAAAGAAATTTCGCTAATTCATTGGCGTGTAGAGTTCTCATAAAGCGAATAGTGCTGACTGGGAAAATTCATTTAGAATGGCACAATCAACAAACAGGTCAACAATCAAAGATAATCCTAATTGGTGTTTTACAGACTTGTTGAAGTTTTTATATTAAAAAAGAATAAGTAAGATCAAGAGAGAATCTCTATGGGGTTTACTACATAAACTCTAGAATTTCCATCTAAGCTTCCTTCAATATACAGTCGAACCTCTTTAATTCAACACCCCAAGGGATCAGAGCTTTCGGTTGAATTAAAGGTAGTGTTGAATTAAGATTAGATGATTAGCTAATTATCTAACTCACTAAAATAATATTTAAAAAAATTGCTTTGTAATATAAATTAATGATATTAATTGAAACCATTGTATGTACTTTTTTGTATTTATTTTTTATTTTCATGATTTAACTTTTAGTAACTGGGACAAAATGGCAATAATACATATTTTGGAAACATAAATAAAATTACAAATAATATTTTATTCTAATTGAAGAATATGACAGTTGAAAGGAAATAAATAAGGAAAATAAAAAGAAAATTTTAAAAGAATCATGAAGATCTTTTTAAAAATGCCTTTATAGATTCTGTTTTTGCACAGAAATCCTATTCAGGATGTATTCCAGATGGTCTATTTTAAAAAAACATGCATATCATCTTCCTCTGGAATGTGTTTTAAATAACAAAGTGGTTTTTTTTTTTTAAAGGCATCCACTGTTGCTGCAGATGTTATTGATTTTGTGTTTAAATCTTTTATAATAACACGGAAATGGAGAATATTGCAATAAAATGTTATCTTAATAATTGTGGCTACATATTTTATGAAGATTTATTCATTTAAAAGGAAATTATTTGTAAATTTTAAAATAACTAAAATATTTAAATGATGAAAATTAACCCTTAACTGGATGGGTGGATTTTTCTTACATAACTGGACGGGTGGATTTTTCTTATATTAACTGGACAGGTGGATTTTTTTTACGTAACTGGACGGGTGGATTTTTCTTACATAACTGGACGGTTGGATTTTACTTACATAACTGGACAGGTGGATTTTTCTTACGAAACTGGACGGGTGGATTTTTCTTACATAACTGGACGGGTGGATTTTACTTACATAACTGGACGGGTGGATTTTTCTTACATAACTGGGTGGGTTGGGTAGATTCAACCCACTTATGTAACTTTATGAAATAAGCGCTAAATAATATTTGAAATCAATATTCAAAAAAATATATTAATTAATATATAGTTAATATACAGATTTTGATTTTTGAATTCTGAATATAATCTATTTTGTTTCCACAAATTTATAACAAATGTTTTGCAAACGCTTAGTTGACATACAGAGCAAAGGGTTTTTATTTTTTACGGCTTTTTTTGATGGACATTTGTAGCACCTTTTTGGAGTATCAGATTGTTGTGGCATCATAGTTTCACTTGGTTTACTTGAACCATCATTCCTTTTGAATTGTCGTCTTTAATTCCAGTGAGAGAGAATTGAGATTACATGTGGCCAGATGTTCATCAGTCAATGCTTTCCCAAGATTAAAAATAAAACGACTCCTTTCTTTTTTCTATTTTTATCAATCTAATTACCGATTTTATTATTATTATATACATATTTATATTTTGGGAACATAGGAGACTAAAGTGGTTGTTCCAGAGAAACCAAAAATATATGTTCCTGATTCTCTATTAGGGTGAGGTTGAAATTGTGGTGAATCTAAGGTTTTTCTTTCTCATTGTTCCTAAATATGTAAGTTCATGTTCTTTTACCTTATCAACTAATTCTACTGAAGTGAATCAATGTTCTGCTGGAATATTTCTTCCAAAGTGTGGTCGACTAATCTCTAAAACCTATATATTTTGGGTTGGCAGGGATAGTTCTCTCTGTTAACGTGATTGATAATTCTACTTATCCAAAGAAAGAAGTGCTATTTTATAAAAGGGAGCTAAAAATAGTGGAAGATAGAGACTCAAGTATGAACCACGAGCGAACACTGACACGACAAATTCTCACCCATCTGGACGAGCTGGGCAGAATCCGCCCCATCATACAAATTTAACCCCCTTTCCAAAACTGAAATTTATAAACGATTGATGGAAAATGTTTGTATCACTGTAAAATTAGAATACACGACAGCTGGTAGCTCTAGGTGAACGAAAAATATATTTTTTTCCTATATTAAGTTTATACATGGGTAGAAACTACCCAACCCAACCAGTTAAGGGTTAAAAAGAAAATAATATTAATTAGCGCACGAAGCCTAAATTCCCGCGTTAAAAAACAAACAAAACAATAACACTCGCCACATTACGCAACAGGACTGCAAAGTGAAACTTAAACTAACAGAAACCAAAAGTGCGTGGCGCGATTCTATTGGCGGACGCCGATCGTCGTCACCGCCTTACTACGGTAAAGTTGTATGTAAAAAAATATTCAACTGTCGAAATTCGAATTTTAAAATGGTCGAACTATCGGAACTGTCGTATTATCGATACTGTCGAATTATAGTTTGTTATTTGATAGGCCGTAGGTCGGGACATCAGAATATGGTCGAATTAAGGTAGAGTGTCGAATTTTTGTGTGTCGAATTAACGAGGTTATACTGTATGTATATATTGACAATACATGTATATATTACAGACTATTGATTGTGGGTAAACTTTTTTTGGTCATTGAGGCACACTCTGTGTTTTACTGATAAGGACCAAGAGTCTGTGTGATGTAAATGTAAATATTCAGATGTAAATATGGTTTTGCATATAGACAGCTCGAGTTAGGATATATATAGAGATAATTGGAAGCTGTCAGTTAGTTAGGAAAGTTCCGTTCTTAAATAAAGAAGTGTTCACCATCGTAGCTCGATTCCTTTAGAGAAACTAAACATGGTGGCAGCGTAAAAGCGGTATAAGCGTAAAAGCGGCAAAAGCGTAAAAGCAATTGTTAAAATTACAAAGTTGAAATATAAGTAATTTTTTTTTTAAGAAAAGAAAAAAATGGCTAATTATATACAAGTAGCTGCTCCAGAAGGATTCAATTTTGGTAAACCTAATGAATGGCCGATATGGTTCAAAAGATTTCAAAGATACAGAATCGCTTCAGGACTTTCAGAGAAAAGTGAAAATGAGCAAGTAAATGCTCTGATTTACATTATGGGCGATAAGGCAGAAGAAATCTTGATCTTATTTAACTTAAGTGAAGCGCAAATTGATGACTATAAACTAGTGGTGTCCAAATTTCAGGACTATTTCATAGGAAAAACAAACGTTATTTATGAAAGAGCAAAATTCAATAGAAGAAGTCAAGGGGAGACGGAACCTGTAGAGGAATTCATAACCAATCTCTACGTGCTGGCAGAAACCTGCAGCTATGGTAGCTTAAAAGAAGAGATGATCAGGGATCGCTTGGTAGTTGGAGTGAAAAACTTTAATCTTTCTGAGAAATTACAGTTGGAATCGGAACTTACCTTGGAGAATGCAATTCAGATAGTGCGCCAATCAGAAAGTGTAAAAAATCAACAAAAAGAAATTAGGCAAGACACTGAAAATCGGAACGTGGATGTGATTGACAGGAAAGGAAGGAGAAATAGCACAAATTTTCAGAAAACAAGAATGAAAAAGGTACAAAAACGTACAATTCTAATTTTCCAAAGAATCCTCAAGGATGGTCTTCTAATGAGAAACGTAAATGTTTCCGATGTGGATATTACCAAGGACATTCGAAAGAACAATGTCCTGCTAAGGATGCTATTTGCAACAAGTGCAGAAAAAAAGGTCATTTTGCCAAGGTTTGTCACACTAAAACTGTACAAGAAGTATCAAGCTCCCAAAATTATGCATTCATTGGAATAATGGGAATGCAGGAGAATGCAGAAGATAAGTGGTGTGAAGTGATAAAGGTGAATGACCAGCCAATAAAATTTAAAATCGATACAGGAGCAGAGGTTTCGGTTATGCCAGAAGGGATATACTTGCAACATTTTGGATACCTTAAGACGGAGAAGGCCGATAAGAATCTTTTTGCTGTTTCCAAGAAGATAGAGGTAAATGGAATGTTCCAGGCTTTTTTGGAATCAAAAAGGCAGAAGTGCGAAGAGACCATCTACACCGTTAAAGGGGTTGCCCGACCTTTACTAAGCTGTAGGGCTAGCGAGATCCTAGGTCTCGTTAGGAGGATAAATATTGTCGAAGATCATGCTCCTACCAAGCTAGACCCAATGCTCAAATTTCCTAAGTTATTTAATGGACTGGGAAAAATAAATATTCCATACAAAATAAAGTTGAAAGAAGGGGCAAAACCTTATTCGATATATACACCAAGAAGAGTACCTATACCTCTAATGAAAGAACTTCAAATGGAACTGGAGAGAATGACATCAAATGGCGTAATTGAAAAAGTCGAGGGGTCTTCGGAATGGTGTTCGCCCATGGTTCTCGTTGCAAAACCTTCGGGAAAATTAAGAATATGTGTCGATCTCTCGATACTCAATAAAAATATTCTAAGGGAAATACACCCAATCCCGGTGGTAGAACATACGCTAGCCCAATTGAAAGGAGCTAAAGTATTCACAAAGTTGGATGCCAATAGTGGATTCTGGCAAATACCACTGTCTTCGGAGTCGTCAGCACTTACCACATTTATCACTCCATTTGGGAGATTTCGGTTTAAGAGGTTACCTTTCGGTATCTCTTCCGCTCCGGAAATTTTTCAGAAAAGAATGGGTCAAATATTGGAAGGACTGGAAGGAACTCTGTGCCATATGGATGACATAATGGTTTATGGTTCATGCCAAGAAGAACATGATAAAAGACTCGAAACAGTATTAACAAGAGTTTCTAAATCGGGACTTACCTTGAACAAGGAAAAATGCAAATTTGCAGTTACAACTATTAAGTTTTTAGGTCATCAAATTGGTCCTAACGGGATTCAAGTAGACCCCAAAAGAAAACGAGCTATACTGGAGTTTCCCAAACCGAGATCTGTCAAGGAACTAAAACAATTTTTAGGAATGGTAAATTTTTCAGCTAGATTTGTCCCCAACCTAGCAGAAATATCGCATCCAATGAACAAGTTACTGTCAAAGAAAGAAGAATGGATTTGGGGAGATGATCAAGATAGGGCATTTGACCAAATAAAGAAAAACCTTACTTCTGCGCAAGGGCTAGCCTTGTATGATCCTTCTTTGCCTATCACAGTATCAGCCGATGCTTCATCTTTTGGGCTAGGGGCAGTAATATGGCAAACCAAAGATGGACTGAGACAAGTCATCGCTTATGCTTCTAGAACGCTCTCCGAAACAGAAAAGCGTTATGCTCAAATCGAAAAAGAGGCGCTGGCTATCACCTGGGCTTGTGAGAAATTCAAGCAATACATCCAAGGCCTGGTGATCACTCTTGAAACCGACTACAAACCACTAGTACCGATCTTTACTTCCAAAAACATCGATGATCTTACACCTAGGATTCAGAGATTGAGACTACGGATTATGAGATATTCGTATAAGATCGTACATACGCCAGGAAAGAACTTGATAGTGGCGGATGCGCTATCTAGATCACCTAGGACGAAAGTCGGGACTCAGGAATTGGAGGAGGAGTTATGTGCCTACGTTCAACAGGTTGTCTCATTTATGCCCATATCTGATGTCCGAGTAAAAGAAATAAAAGAAAGTCAAGACAAAGACCAGGTTATACAAAACATTATTAAATACACCCAGGAGGGATGGCCGGAGAGAACAAATGTCTCCATGTCCGAAAGTCAATATTGGCCAGCAAAGGACGATTTCTCCGTTGAGAATGGTATTCTCCTGAAAGGGTCAAGATACGTTATCCCAGAGAATATCAGGAAAGGGTTGCTCCAAAGAATCCATGAAGGACACCTTGGGATAGTGAAATGTCGGGAAAGGGCCAAAGGATCCGTCTGGTGGCCCCGGATCACAAGCGAAATTGAGGAGATGGTCCGAACATGTCCTATGTGTATTGAGGAAAGAACAAATCGACATCAGCCACTAATACCCTCAGAGCTTCCAAATTGTCCTTGGGAGAAAGTTGGGGTTGACCTCTTTACACTAAAGGGCCAAAACTATTTGTTAATAGCAGACTATTATTCAAGATACCCAGAAATTGCAAGATTAGAGGACATGACATCAGCTTCCGTAATAGTCCACTGTAAGTCCATCTTTGCAAGACACGGAATTCCTTTGGAGGTTCGGAGTGACAATGGCCCCCAGTTCGGATTACTATTCAAGGAATTTGCCCACTAGAGTAATGAGAGGACACTCCTATTATGACCAAAATTAATATTTTTATTATTTGCTCTTCTAGAAAGAACAATCTCTATCTAAAGCTAGACAAATGACTTGAGAATAGTTAGGGTTCTATTTAACCAATATTGTTTGTGATAAAATGTATTCTTAATATTATTATTATTCATATTGTGGCGAAGAAATAATTTATTATTTAATTCTTCAATGAAAATATTTGGAAACAGATTTAAAATTTTACATTTTCTAAATCATTATTTAGTTGCCTAGCTTGTTTGCTCAATATTCTCTAGCTGTAGATGGTGTGGTTAATTTGTTAATAATTGTCGACTGGTCGCCGTGACGTCATCAATAAATACTTTCATACCTTCAGATATACAAAGACTTGATTTCTACGCTACAATATTATGTTTTTACATATTTAAGAATGTTAAAGGAAGAACCTGGCTCATTGTGCAGTATATACACTTATGTAAGTGGATAGTGTTTGATGTGTCACCAGTCATCTGTTTTTTAAAGGAGACAGAGGTTGTTCACACTTGGTTATCTCGTGTGTCTTCAATAAAGGTCACTGTAATATCTTTCGAGAGTTATTGTCTGAATCTTGATATACATCTATCCTAAAAATCTTCAAAAGTCTCCACTAAATCCTTTGAACTGTATATAGTTGATTCTTTATATTTATTCAATTACGTAAATTTCTTTTAAGATATCTTTGTACTATATTATATTTGAAGTTAGGATCAGACATGACGTGGCCACGCGGTGCTATTGAAACGAGGGCGATAAGGGCGTGGTAATTTTCTTTTCTTTTATTTTGTTTATATTAAAAACGATATATAATCTCTCCTTGTTTGTACACCATAATTAGCTGAAGAAGGGGTTGCCCGAAAGCTTCTTTTATTGCGTTAATAAAAAAAAAAGAGTTGCGGCGATATATGATTCCTTCTTTCTAATGGTAAAAGGTATAACTTCCTTAAGTCTTGTCCATGAGTGTATGTATAGATAACAACACAACTACAGGAACTTTAGGTTTATTACTTGATCAAAAAAAAAAAGCCAACAATGAAGAAATTACAACATGGTCCAAAAATAGAAAGGTATTTACAGCAACAATGTGGTGGCACAAGAATTAGAGTTTTATAATGGTGGCGTTGTAAGTGGTGCCTGTGACCGCGTGGTCTGCGGCATGTTTGGTCAGTGCTCCCTGTGTAGAGGTGCTGAACGTACAGAGGCTACACTTGTATTCTTTGTCAGCTAGATGGCGCTTGAGATGTTTGTTGAGGTCTGCCTTGCGTTTGAAGCTATGGTTACAGTGAGGGCATTGTTCTGTTTTGCCTTCGTGGGAGCCCAAATGGAGCTTGAAGCACCTCTCGAAGGAAGTTCTGTATTTGCAGCCTGGAATGGAGCAATGGAAGATTTCCTTCTCTGGATGGCGCATGATGATGTGGTCGTTCAGTACGGCTCTGTCCCTGCAGCTGTAGTCGCAGTACTGGCAGGAGTAAGGTTTCTCTCCTGTGTGCTGGTATAGATGGCGCTGGTAGTTTGACTTCTTGGGTGCGGTGTAGGGGCAGTGTGGACAGCGGTAGAGGCTCTCCCCCTCATGGATGTGTTTGTGGGTGGTCAGTTTGAGGGGGTCGTTGGTGGCGAAGTCACATTTATCACAGCAGTGTTCTCCTCTCATCATTTTCTGGTGCTTCAGAATGTGGGCCACAAAGACTTTCTCACGTTTGGTTCGGAAGGTGCACAGGTCGCAACGGAAGGCTTCATTGGAATGGTTATCCATATGGAGATAGAAAGCATCTGTGCTAACAGCTACTTCACAGATGGGACAGATTTTCTTTGTCCCTGCGCCATGGCTGCGTGTATGGCTGGCCATTGCGCTCTTGGTGGCAGTTGAGAAGCCACACTCAGTGCATGAATGCTTCCTTACGCGATTGGCAAAGTGGCTGGCTTGGTGTTTCTTCAGGGCTGCCACACTGGAGCAGCGAAAGGCGCACTGATCGCATGAGTAAGGCTTCTCCTGCGTATGGATCCTGCGGTGGATCCGCAGAGCTCCCCTGTGCTTGGTGCTGAACTCGCAGAATTCACACTGGTATGGCTTCTCATCCTGGTGGATACGCATGTGTTTGATGAGGTCACCATTCATACGCGCCCTGTAGTTGCACTGATCACACTTGAACGGCTTCTCTCCAGTGTGCGTACGCCGGTGGCCCTCCAGGATTCCTCTAGAGGGAGCCCGGTAGTTGCACATGTTACAGGCAAACGGCCGCTCATCCTTGAAGAAGGCCTTGCGGACATTTTTACTGAAGGGGCTTTCATTGATGATGAGACCTTCGTGATGGCCAATCTCCTCTTTGATGTAGAAGTCGGCCACCAGAGGGGTCTGCTCCCCAATGTCCGGGATAATCTCCTCCGTCACTTCGTGGTACTGGAAGTTCGGCATTAGCTCCTCCGACTTGATGATGATGTAGGCCGGTTCTATTATCGTTGGTTCATCCATCATGGCCGCCACCTGCACACATGACATCAGTTTCATTCAAAATGGCCATTAGATAAGGTTAAAAATTGGAATTTAGATGTGAAGTTTCAGTAGAAGTTGGACTATTGAAAGAGAAAATTGTTATAAAGTATAAAAGTAAATAAACAGGTGCAATGCGTTTCTTTAATCTTAAAATTTTTGCAAGCTTTCGGATATTTACAATCCTTCCACAGACATAGCTGTGAGCTGAGTATATATAAATATACATTATTTTTGCTTATCCCTAGTACATGTGGTACAAGCCATGATTATCATGGTGGGTAGAAATAGGCGACTGCTTTTTACTGTAAGTGCACCAGATGTCAACACATGTGAAAAGCAGTTCGAATTTGCATTTACAAATATATACAATATTATATGCATATAGCTAAAGACAACAAAATTCAAATATATGTAAATAATATTGTATATCCTCATTCTCTCAGCTATGTCTGTGGAAGGATTGTAAAGATCCGAAAGCTTGCAAAATTTTCAAGAATAAATAAACGTATTGCTACCGTTTAGTATAACTAGGCCAATGACCCGGCTTCTCCCGAGAAATCCCTTGGGTGCAATTTCCTTCATACTAAAAGTATATCAATAATAAATATTAGAAGTGCCATAGAATAGCAATACAGAAGTAACACATAAACTACAGGAAAAAAGTGTGTGTGATGGCAAAAATTCTATTATATTAGTGTTTAGGTATTTGATTTAATTAATATAGTTGACTAGACGGGTGACCCGGGCTTCGCCCCGGGATTGATCCGTGTGCATATCTACCCGAGTGATTTTAGATAAGATTTTTTAAATAATTGTTTGTTATTAGCATTATATATTTGTTTGCATCAGCATAATTTAACCTAATCTTTGATAGAGGGCGCTGTTCATGAGCTAAGTAGAATAATTTGAATATATAGTTTTAATAATTGATTTATATATTTTTTAAAATAGCCTATCGTCTTCCCCGTATTTTTTTACCTATGTATGGAAATTTTGGGTTGAATTAGTGAACTACTGCGAATTTGTATATCGGACATACAAACAAACATATATATTTATATTATATATAATATAAATGAGTTTTAAAAATTGTAAAAAAAAATGCATCGGCCGGGAATCGAACCCGGGCCGCCTGCGTGGCAGGCGAGCATTCTACCACTGAACCACCGATGCTACAAAGGATACAGTAGAACAACCTCCATGAGAGGACACTCCCTCTAGAGGACATCTCTCTACAAAGGATACAGTAGAACAACCTCCATGAGAGGACACTCCCTCTATAGAGGACATCTCTCTACAAAGGAAACAGTAGAACAACCTCCATGAGAGGACACTCCCTCTATAGAGGACATCTCTCTACAAAGGATACAGTAAAACAACCTCCATGAGAGGACACTCCCTCTATAGAGGACATCTCTCTACAAAGGATACAGTAGAACAACCTCCATGAGAGGACACTCCCTCTATAGAGGACATCTCTCTACAAAGGATACAGTAGAACAACCTCCATGAGAGGACACTCCCTCTATAGAGGACATCTCTCTACAAAGGATACAGTAGAACAACCTCCATGAGAGGACACTCCCTCTATAGAGGACATCTCTCTACAAAGGATACAGTAGAACAACCTCCATGAGAGACACTCCCTCTAGAGGACATCTCTCTACAAAGGATACAGTAGAACAACCTCCATGAGAGGACACTCCCTCTATAGAGGACATCTCTCTACAAAGGATACAGTAGAACAACCTCCATGAGAGGACACTCCCTCTATAGAGGACATCTCTCTACAAAGGATACAGTAGAACAACCTCCATGAGAGGACACTCCCTCTATAGAGGACATCTCTCTACAAAGGATACAGTAGAACAACCTCCATGAGAGGACACTCCCTCTAGAGGACATCTCTCTACAAAGGATACAGTAGAACAACCTCCATGAGAGGACACTTCCTCTAGAGGACATCTCTCTACAAAGGATACAGTAGAACAACCTCCATGAGAGGACACTCCCTCTAGAGGACATCTCTCTACAAAGGATACAGTAGAACAACCTCCATGAGAGGACACTCCCTCTATAGAGGACATCTCTCTACAAAGGATACAGTAGAACAACCTCCATGAGAGGACACTCCCTCTATAGAGGACATCTCTCTACAAAGGATACAGTAGAACAACCTCCATGAGAGGACACTCCCTCTATAGAGGACATCTCTCTACAAAGGATACAGTAGAACAACCTCCATGAGAGGACACTCCCTCTAGAGGACATCTCTCTACAAAGGATACAGTAGAACAACCTCCATGAGAGGACACTCCCTCTAGAGGACATCTCTCTACAAAGGATACAGTAGAACAACCTCCATGAGAGGACACTCCCTCTAGAGGACATCTCTATAAAGGACAGTCTTCATCACTAAAATACCATTTTTCTTATTTATCAACTCTCCAGTAACATCTATCTCTAAAGGACACTTCAATTATGTGTTGTCCTTTACAGAGATGTAGTTCTACTGTATATATATATATGATGCAATAGCGCGCCATCTGTTATCAAAATCCGAAACTATTTTAAACGCGTGAGATTCTTTTTGAAATTAAACAATTTCTACTGCCCTTACTGCCATGGAAAAATTAATGGGAGGGCCATGGCAGTAAGGGCAGTAGAAATTGTTTAATTTCAAAAAGAATCTCACGCGTTTAAAATAGTTTCGAATTTTGATATATATATATATAAATAAATTTGTGTGTCATAATTAAAATTGTTAAAAAATAATATAAAAGTTGAAATTGTACTGGGAACAGGTGTATAAATTAAAAAGACATCTCCTGATTATGCAAATAAAAGTTTCTGATGTTTGGCATTCTCATGCATTTCCAACCTTAAAAACCTGTTACATGATTTTTCAGGATGTCTCCAAAGACTTGTTTTTTGGTTGTTGAGGTACACCACGCTGACATGGGCCAACAGCCTGAAACATGTACATGGTTGGCTTCTCTTGATTAATCAAGAATGGGTATTTGGCCAATTCTGGAATAATTTTAAAAAATCAAGGATTAGTTGATATTTGTAGAAATTAAACTCTTAAAATCACGATCATTAAAACAATAATAAACAATAAGAGGAGCTTCTTGTGTAATCTTCTTTACACAAGAAGCTCCTCTTATTGTTTATTATTGTTTTAATGATTAGTTGATATTTATTCAGACAGATGGCGCAAATTTTAGTTGCACGATCAGGAGAGATGTGCCTTTTTCATAATTAACATTACAAGAAAATTTATAATATGATGCACTAGCGCGCCATCTGTTATCAAAATTCAAAACTATTTTAAAGGCGTAAGATTCTTTTTGATATTAAACAATTTTTACTGCCCTTACTGCAATGGAAAAATTAATGAGAGGGCCTGGCTCATCAGTGGTGAACCCTCCCAGCTGTTTCGCCAGTTTAATCTACGCTGAGAGGGTTCACCACTGATGAGCCAGGCCCTCTCATTAATTTTTCCATTGCAGTTAGGAGAGTAAAAATTGTTTAATATCAAAAAGAATCTTACGCCTTTAAAATAGTTTTGAATTTTGATTACAAGAAAATAAGACCTAATCCAAATAATTTAATAGTGTGCGACGTTTTGGCAACAGCATTGTTACCATCACCATTTTTATTCTTTTTTGTCTGATGATGGTGACAATGCTGTTGCCAAAACGTCACACACTTTTTTTAAATTTGGATTTGGTCTTATAAACCTTGTGTTTATAATCTATATTTCAAATTGTGCCTCATTGATTTCTAATTATTCCAAAATTGACCAAAGACCCTTTCTTTGATAAGCAAGGAAATATGCACCACATATGCATTTCAGGCTGTGGGTCCTTATCAGTTCACACATCAATACCGTATCACTTAGAATTCTTAAAACTCCAGAGAATTTTGATGTTTTAACTACATTGCTGATAAATCACAATTTGGATTATAGATACAAGAAAATAAGAATTAAATTATTTGGATTAGGTTTTTATTTTCTTGTATCTATAATCCAAATTATCATAATATTTGCCAGGTTGTTGTTGACAGTCTGATGTAAACAAATAAAGGTGGGGCAGTTATAACCTAGCAACAAATGTAAAAATCCATTATATCAATATACAGTAAAACCCCTCTATAGTGAACCCCAATGGGACAGAGCTTTTGGTTCACTATAGCCACGGTTCACTATAGCCACGGTTTGGCTATTTTTTTTTACTTTTCAAAAATTTTAGACCGTATAATTAAAAAAACAGCCATACACACAAGAAGAGGCTGCCTCTTAATAGTGGTCACTTTATTTTAATTCCCTTAATTGACTAATTTCCTTATATTAATACTGAATAATAATAGAAATCATTAGATAATAGGTTCTTCTTATGATTAACATACATGTACCTCTATGTCTAAGTTAAAAATCAAGACAAATCCTAGGCAAAGTTTTATTAAATATATAATTAAAGATATGAAATGATTTTAAAACATCATTATCACATTATATAATACAATTTTTACTTGAAAAAATGGCTCTAATACCTTGTAGTTTCAAAGCATTCTTCCAAGCATTGCACCATTCAAATAAAGTTAGTGTTTTTCTTCCATTTCATGTTTCCCCATATTCTTCTAGGCCTAGATTTCGTTTTTTTTTTTAACCTGCCATGCAAAACATTGCTGACTTTAAAATCACCATAGTTAATGGCATAAAAATAATTTTTGTTTCATCACGGGACCGTTTATTTGGACTTTTTTTTTTTAGCCCTAAAACGTACGATCGCGATCGCGGCAAAAGTTGAAGTTGATTCCTCTTTGTAACAATTTTTAATAACTTTATATTTTATCTTTTATAATAGAAAAGTTATATTCTCTTATTTTAATATGTTCTTAACATTTTGCCTATGTTGTTTCACTTTGAAAAGTTCTGAAAATGGCCTTTTTTTTTTTTTAATGAAATAATGCTTTTGTTTTTAAAATGCCTTGGTTTTCTTCATTTTGGAAGCCATTTGCATTTTTTATATTTCAAATTTAATGGATGCAAAGATATTCTAATTAATAAAAAGTATAATGTGTAAAAATTGATACAACATACAGCAAAAATAAAGTGCAAAAATCAAACAAACAATGCCGCTAAATTTATTGTTTTGAAATCGCGATCCGCGAGGTTTAAACATGCTCAAAATTTTTTTTAATTTTTTTTTTTTAATTACAATTCTAAGTTCGTTATAAGCATAGTATTTTTAATAGATTTTATCATTTTGGGACCCGAAATAGGTTCGTTATAGGGGTAGTTCGTTATTCTAAAAATCGCAAAGTTTGTTATAACGATGGTATTTTCAATGGAATGGAATTGGGAATCGGCGTGGGTTCGTTATAAGGGAAGGTTCGTTATATCCAGGGTTCGTTATAGCGGGGTTTTACTGTATCATCTATAATACAAATTGTGTTTTATCATTTTTGATAGACTTCAATGGACCTTAGAAGTCTTCTTCTTCTTTCTTAAACACAAGGTAATAAGACCAAATCCAAATAAATAAATAGAGTATGTATTTATTTGGATTTGGTCTTATTACCTTGTGTTTATAATCTATAATCCAAATTGTACCTTATCCTTCTTCTTTCTTATCTCCACTCAATCATAATAGGGTATCAAGCTTGTAAAGCTTGAGACTTGACAACCATCATGACTGGGTGAAGTAGAATGTCTTTGTCATTAAGACTGGGAGCACTACTCAGTAGAAGGCCGATTTAGCTCTGAAAGAAATGGCCGCCTCTGACATGAGGAACAGACACCATGTACAGCCGCTCCTAACATGGAGTACAGACTCATCCTGTATCAGGAGCCCTTACAGGGTACTATCAGCCAGGCCAGCTGAGCCCAGGTTTTTATGAGCTTGTTACTGCTCCCCCTCCTCCTTTTTCATCCGGGCTTGGGACCGGCAAAGGCAGAGTTTATCCTTTATCATTTTTGATAGACTTCAATGGAGCTAAGAAGTTATTCTTATAAATTTTGGATTAATTCTTATATTTAACTACATTGCTGGTGGTTCTATTGCTGTTCATTACATCATATTGCAATAGCCATTTAAATGTGGTAGTAAACATGGCTTCTTACCTTCCTTATTGCCAATAGAAGTTTTTTACATTCTTCTGATCAACTTTAGCTTAAAGTGGAGAAGTTGTATAAACTGTAGATTTCTCACAGGCAGGGGATTGAATCCCATATTGCTTCTCTCAATGGCCATATACTCTTGCGAATGTTCAACCCCATCAGTAAATGCAAGTCACCAAATAAGGCTTTGGTACAAATCTTCCCCTTTATTATTTATTTATTTCTCTCCCTGTTGTTGTCGTGTCCAAAGAAGAGTCTCAGATGTCTCCATGCATCTCCATCACAGCAGCAGCAATATCCACTATCTGCTCTTCATTGGAAAATGGGTGTCGTTGCAACGTTAGTCACCTTGGAGACGAACCAGAATTTGGTCGAATATTCCAAGGGTCCAGGGAAGACCGCAGGGAGGTGTGGTCGGACTTCTCCCCCCCCTTTCTCTCCCTCAAAAATGATAAAGCACAATTTGGATTATAATACAAGAAAATAAGACCTAATCCAAATAATTTATTAGTGTGTGACGTTTCGCCAACAACATTATCACCATCATCAAACAAAAGAATAAATTGATTATTTTATTTCTCATTTTATTCTTTTGTCTGATGATGGTGACAATGCTGTCGCCGAAACGTCACACACTAATAAATTATTTGGATTAGGTCTTCTTGTATTCCTTCTCTCTCTATCTCATCATGTTACAATTAACAACAAAAAAATTCCAGACTTAAGTCTGGTCATCTACAGACAATGACTTTCCATAATAGTTTCAAGGTTTTCCCACTATGTACTAAGTGTCAACCTGCAACCTCAAAACACATTGTTGACTGTATTGACTCATCTATTGATGAGCTTTAGTCATTCCCGGTAGACACCATCAAAAGTCTCAAGCTTTACAAACTTGATACCTTAATATGATTGAGTGGAGATAAGAAAGAAGAAAATAAAAATTACAATAAATTACAATCCTTAAGAATTTTTATTTATGGATTTCTTCTGATATTATAGAAACACAAGGTAATAAGACGAAATCTAAATAAATAAATAGTGTTACAGTGTGGAACCCTGATGTTTTCAACGCTATTTATTTGGATTTGGACCTATTTTCTTGTGTTTCTAGTCTATCCTTCGAATTTTGCCTAATCAATTCTGATTATTTTGATGTGAACATTCTGGGTCTAAATAGTAATTTGTTAAGTTTATTTTTTTTTTAATTAAAATATCTGTGGAATTTTATTAATTATAATCATTATTAACACACACACACTATATAAAATTGTTGTATTTTTAAAATAATTTATTAATATATCGTTCTGCTTTCAAAAATCTCAATTTATTCTGTGTAATTTGTAAAATATATCACTTTATCTTATCACTTTGATAACGTAAAACAGCATAGCATTATAATAGTTATATTAGCTTCTGTGCAAGATTCTTCAATCGCCTATTTTTTCTTTTTAAAAAATATCGCTCGAGTTTTATTTTTGTACAGATAAAATAATTCATATGTATAATTTTCAGAACGCATTTGTAACCGGAAAACTAAAATAATAATAAAAATAACGATATTTAATTATTGTAATCAAAATATTTTATTTCTCCGTGTGTGATTATTATTATTTTTTAAATTACAAACAATTGTTTACATATAAGCACTAAAGTTTGAAAACAGAAATGAGTAGGGTTTTATCACTTTAATGCAAGCGCTCGCATGAAGGTTACAGTAGCGCTTAAACGTAAAAGTATATAACCTCTCAAAAGAAATCGTACCTCTATTTATTTATTACTAAAATGACTATAGACTATCTTTACAAGTAATATATAATTATTTTTTAATTGTTTTTATTATTTTAAACACTTTTCTTAATGTATACATACACTAACAAAATATTTTTGGCAATGATGATGCCGATTCATTTTTCACTGATGCATTGTTTTTGACGTTCTACTTTATCAATATATAAGTAAAAGTTTTTTAAAAAAACTATCAGCAGCCTAATAAATATATTTTTAAATATCATATAAAAATATTTATATGCTTAGAATTTTAAAATTTTATTCTAAATAATTTTTATATCCTTTTTTTAATCATGAACATGTTTTTATATTATTTTAAAGCCAGGTATATTACAGAAAAAATAATAATTAAATTATACTGTATAAAACAGCTTAAATGCCTATAATTTATTGCACTTTTATAACTTGTGAGAACTACTAACTTCTCAATTATTAATTGAGAAGTTTTTTTTTTTTTTTCAAAAATAATTTCAAACAAAGCTTAAGAAAATTTAACTGAGCGGCTGAAGACTTCCCCATTCCTATTTTAAAGCAAAAATTTAAAAAATATTTATATAGAAAGAGTCCCATAGTTTGAAATTATAACATAAAGAGGTCTATAATATTAAAAAATATATTTTACCTGGTTCAAATCACATTAATAGGTACCGCTCAGCAAGAGCAACCTAGTTCATGATAATTGAACAATGAATAATATGTGAAGATTATTCACATATTAAACAAATTTTAACGCGGGATTCAATCCCGGTTCATGACTGTCGGGAATCGAGCGTGTTACCCTCTTATCTACCGACTTTTATTATAATATTTTACCTGCTTTACTGAGCACCTATCAAACATTTGAAAATGCAGAAAACAGGGTAAACCTTAATAAAGTATTTATGAGATGTATTAATATTATATTTAATGAAAATATTTAAGAAAAACCCTCACGCGCAGTCTATTCTTACTGGGGTCATAAAATTGACTTTGATACCTAATTTCATTGATGTATAATTATGCACTTATAAAAAAATCACGTAAAAGGGTTCTTGATTTAATAATAAATTAGTGATGAGGCCCCTTGACACTATTTGGGCTATTTATTTTTTTAAATAATAATTTTAGGGATGGTTTTTAAATTTTTTGGAGGTTTAGATTTTTTATGAATGGTCAATAACTGGGCTTGAAGTGGGCTTCCCAAAAGTTTTTTTTTTTAAATATCTATGTGCACAATAAAAATCTCAAATTTCACTACAAAGTTCTCCTGCCTCTAGTCCACTTTTTCCAAAGACTCAAGAGTATTCTATAAAATAATCCCTTGCATGAAAAGACACTTTTCCCTGGAGGAATGATTAATTTTACTCAACTCAAGAGTATATATATATAAAGTTTTGGTTGATTAATTCAAATATATTTTATGTACTAAATACATTTAGTGAGTGAATGATGAGTCTTCTTCAAGTGATGACCTATATGAAATGAAAAATGGACGACATAATTCCCTGATTGAGACCAAGAATATCTTGTTTTACAGGAAGTCTCACATGAGAGTAATTTTTATATTGCACTTTTCACAAAAACGTGGGGTCCGTGGAAGGCTGGTTAGACCGAGACACTTTTTCTGTTAAAAAAAAATATGCTCCAATGGCCCCGATTCTTGCAAAAGTCCAACCCCACCAGCGAGTGCAAGTAACCAAACGGGGCTCTGGCACATTTGTAAGTGCAAAGTCGAACTGCTTTTCACATGTGTAGACATGTGGTGTGCTTACAGTAAAAGCAGTCGCTAACTACCCACCATGATTATCATGGCTTTGAGATAAGAAAGAAGAAGAAAGACGTAAAATGCCAATGTTTAGAAAATGTATGGGAAATATATTTATAGGAAAGTTTTTTTGGTGTGTGTGTGTCCCCTCTGTTAGTAATCACATTGGCCAGATGGAGATGCCTAGTGAAGCATATAAGGGATAATAATCCATTACTTGTAATCTACTTAATTATTATGAAGATTATGCCAATATGTAGTCTGTAGTCTATCAATGCAGGTTGGATTTGATCAGGATACATCTTTGTTCAATCAGTACATGTTCTCACTCAGAGAAATGGTTTCTTTTGGGAGATTTTGATTTACTTGAATATTAATGCACCCTCCACCAACCTTGATAATTTAAACTTTGTGAAAATTTTGATTATGACAAAATAAAGATATATTTTCAGCATTAGGTGTTATTTTAATTAACAAATGTATAACATTTTTATAACTATCTTTTTTTTTTTTTGGCAATATGATTATGAAATTTATTATCAAATACATTATCTCTACAGTGATTTATCCTCTCAGTGGTTTCACCAAATTAATCTCTAGAAGCTCTAATATTGTATTGGATTGTTTTTCTTATAGACATAGTATAGAAGAAATCCAATTTTTATTATATTGCAGTAAGGTCGAAAAACTTGAATTATAATTTAATAAAGCACAATTTGGATTATAGATACAATAAAATAACCTAATCCAAATAATTTAATAGTGTGTGCCGTTTTGGCAACAGCATTGTTACCATTATCAGACAAAAGAATAAATGAGAAAAAATATCACAGAATGTTCTTAAACAGTACTGTTATAATAGCATACATTATTAAATTATTTGGATTAGGTCTTATTTTCTTGTATCTTGAATTATAATAGTTTAGTGTTGAATTCAGCTGATTTAAATATGGAATGTAGAAGAAAATTTTTGGGATTTGAAATGGATGAATTTAAGATGAATTGATAAGGCACAATTTGGATTATAGATTATAAACACAAGGTAATAAGACCAATCAAATTAGACCAAATTCCACTTTTAATTCTAAGAATAATATTCTGTGTTTATCAGATAAATATCTTCTTCTTATCTGTTATCTTGTTTACACACTTGATAACAGTAACTATTTAAACATGCTGTGGTAAAATTTTTCATTCAGTACTTTTGTCTGAAGATGGTAACAACCTGTTACCGAAACGTCACACACTATTTATTTATTTGGATTTGATCTTATTAACTTGTGTTTAAGATGAAATTATAATATACATAAAACTACACAAATATCCGAAAAGACAAATGTTTATTTTATTTTATATATTTTTTATCACTTGGTATAATGTGTCCTCTAATAAACCTTTAACCTATAGTCAAATATTAATAAATTGCTTGAATAAATTAAAAATACTTATTGTATAGTTTGTGCTTTATTTACTGAAACTAATACAGTAAAACCTCTTTGAGAGGAACACTGCTTTACAAAGGACAGTTTTCATCGCCAAAATTGCCATTTTTACTATCTAACGACTCTCCGGTAAAAGCAAACATCTCCCTAAATGACACTTTTCATATGCATTCAGGTGTTGTCCTTTACAGAGAGGTTCTAATGTATTCTACAACTTCTTTTTAAAGTAGATCCTCTATGAGAGGATATTCTTGCTAGAGGACATCTCTCTGCAAAGGACAATTTTTATCTTTAAAATGACCATTTTTGTTAATTAGCAACACTTGGTTAGAAGACAGTGTTCCCTAAAATGCACTTTAGCTCTGCAGAGGTTCTACCGTACTCTATATGTATGGGGATCTTATTTAAACTAAGGATGCAAATAAGTTATTTTATGTAATGTTTATTAACAGTGTGACAATAATCAAGCTAGAGAGTATGAAATGAGAAAAAAACTTTGCAAATGTTTTCAATAAATAAATGAGGGGAAAAAAAAACATTCATTTGACTCGTGCAATTACTCTTAGTTAGATTTATTAACTGACGTTTCAGTGAATTCTGTGGCCATTTTCAAGGTAAAATGTTTATCTGACCGGTGACACTGGGTTTCCGAAACATTCGTTAATAATCTTATAAAACAAGTTTGATGAATGTTCAGTAATTTACATAGTTATTTTCAGTGTAATGTTAATATGGTACGATATGCAAATATATACAAAGAATTTAATGGATGATTAAATATCTGATTGGAAATTTTTGATTTGAAAGTCATCGAGAAATATCTGTTCGGTACCTTCATTATCATTCTCATGAATTTTCTTATGAAGTTGGAATTTGATCTGTTCATCAGTCTGAAATAAACATTCCTTACATTTTAAGATATCATGACATTTCATATGTTTGGTCAGAGCTGTTCTTGATGCTGAGCTGTAGTTACAAAGTTCACATATGAACGACTCATTTCTAAAATGAATTTTTTCATGTTTCTTAACATCAGACTTATTATTGGAACTGTAATCACAATGTTCGCATTTCACACTTTTCGAAGTGTGTTCCTTTACATGATTCTTTAGATATCTTTCAATGGGTGTTTTGAAACTGCAGCCATTAAATGTGCATATATATTGTGGGATATTGCTATGCCTGACTTCGATGTGTCGTTTGAGAGAGTTAAGTTCTAAACTGCTATGCTCGCAATATGGACAATGGTGATTTTTGATTCCCAAATGTGTTAGTTTATGTCGGTTAAAATTAGATTTTTTTGTGGTTTGGTAACCGCATTCGCAAATATGATTAATTTGTCCTTTATGTTCTTGGAGATGTTTCTCCATCAGGGTGTTATATTGAGTTTGGAAGTTACATTCATTGCAGCTGAACGAGTGTAGCCAAAGTCCAGCTTCTTTTTCATGTTCGAACATGTGGTTCTGGTGTCTGTTCATATTCTTGGTGGTATGGCCGCAGATAGTGCAAGTTAGTTGCAGTTGTTGTTGTTTGTGGTGCTCCATATGTGGCACGTAGGCAGTTTCAGAGATAAAGTCGCCACAGATCTCGCACTCCCTCCTTGGTCCTATTGGATGACTTCTTATATGGCTACTTAGTGCAGCCTTGGTTGACGTATGGAAATTGCAGTTTTCGCATTGGAATTTTAAAGAAGCATTTTGAAGAGTCTCATGGGCCTTTAGGTGTTTTTTAAGCATTGACCGTGTAGGACAATTATATCCACAAATTTGGCATTTAAACGGCTTGTTTTCTGTATGTTTTCTCATGTGAATATCTAGATTTGATTTGTGCGCTGTTCTATGTTCGCAAAATTGACATTGATATGGTTTTTCCTTTGTGTGAATTCTTTTGTGTTTTTCTAAGTCGGGTTTTAGGCAGGCTCTATATGAACATTTATCACAATGGAAGGGCTTCTCTCCGGTATGAATTCTCATGTGGCCTTTTAAAATGGACCTGGATACGGCTCGATACTGGCAATGATTGCAGATAAACGGACGCTCCACATTCGGAAAATTGAATTTCCTCTTCTTAAGTGTGGAAGGATTTACATTTTGAGGGATGATTTGAATAGGGTTTACAATATTGTTCTGATCATATTGGGGTAAAAAGGATATACCGTTATTCCCATTATCCACATATTCCCAGTCTCCTCCCTCTTGCAACTGTATTGAGAAGTCCTCTTGAGGTATTGTTTCTTTCATCAGTTCCCAATAGGCCTCTTGGAATGACTGATTATTGCTGTCTAGAGTATCCATCTCCCTGAACAAAATCCAATCAACTTTAGTGAAAAATTAGGAAGGCATTATCTAACTAATATATTTCTCATTTATACCTACACTAGAACAACCTCCATGAGAGGACAACTCTCTACAAAGGACAGTTTCCATCACCAATACAGTAGAACAACCTCCATGAGAGGACACCTCTCTACAAAGGACAGTTTCCATCACCAATACAGTAGAACAACCTCCATGAGAGGACACCTCTCTACAAAGGACAGTTTCCATCACCATCTCTAAAAGACACTTTGGTTCTGTAACTAGGTGTTGTTCTTTATTGTTACATATATCAAGTTTATTGTTACATAAACCAATTTTATTTTTACATTAACCAAGTTCATTGTTACATAAAACAAGTTCATTGTTACATATATCAAGTTTTTGTTACATATACCAAGTTTATTGTTACATATACCAAGTTCATTGTTACATAAACCAATTCCATTGTTACATAAACCAAGTTCATTGTTACATATACCAATTCATTGTTACATATTACCAATTTATTGTTACATATATCAAGTTCATTGTTACATATACCAAGTTCATTGTTACATATACCAATGAAGGTTTCATTATGAATGAAATATTTCACTACTCTGCAATAAAGTATCTTTATTACATTAAATAAGGTTATCAATACTTGATTTATATGATGTAATAAAAGTACAAGGTAATAAGACAATCCAAATATATAGTGTTACATAGGGAGTCTTATGATATATTTATAGATTTAAAAAAAAAAAGAAATATCCAAACAGCTCACATAAGCTTTCTTAGATAACAGAGCGTCATCTAGTGAAAAATAAAAAATCAACTAAACAAATGGGTTCTTAATATTTGGTCAACCCATTTTCTTCATAAATCAAGAAAAGGCAACAATATATGTACATGTTTCAGGCTGTGGGCATTTGTCAGTGTAGTGCAGGCTGTATCTTAGCAATCAAAAAGTTGGTTCTATATTTATATTCTCTATTGTTCTCCCTCCCAAAATCCTACAGCCTTAAAGTGGCAGGAGGGTGTAAACAGGACGTCGGGAGTTTAACTCCTGGTAGGGCCACCGTGTACCCGGCTAATGTATCAATTGTCTGTTCTCCATAGGAGCGGCTCCATGTCAGGAGACCAAAAGAAGTCAAACTGAGTTGTACTTCCAGGTCTTCAGACCAACAGCACCCCTCTTTCCTTCTCCATGATGTCTACTATTGTTCTGGAGTAAAAGTTTGCCGTCATATATAAATATATCTAAAGAGACAAAGGGTCGCCTCTCCCATCAAAATAGACGTCTAAAACCAGACGCCATCTATTGACCGTCGCTGCAACTAGCGGCCTCGGGTCGGTGACAAAGCCACAACACCAGCTTTGGCAAACTGAAAAGTGTCCACCTAGAGACCATGGTTTCGGGCTAATGGCCCTCGTCAGTCTAGGGTGGACTTTATTCCATGAGATCCACACGGGATCTAATGGAATCTTGACAATCTGCCAAAGAGGTGTTTAGTTGGCAAAGTCTATTTATTATATTAGACGTCTATTTTGACAGGAGAGGCGACCCTTGTCTCTTTAGATCAATTTCCTCCCAGCAAAATTTCCATCTATATATATATATTTATGAGATGTGTTTATACATGAATAAATTTCTTTCCATTTCCACACTGATTGATTTTATATATATATTGGGACTCCAATGTGAAACATACCAATAAAGATATCATATACAGGTTCCATTGCCTTAGCTCTACCAATTTTGAGGTATTTTAAGAACTGGTCAGATGATATTTTAAGGTATTATTACCACAACTTCCAGGTCCCAAGCCTGGATGAAAAAAGAGAAGGGGTAGCAGTAACAAGCTCGCTAAAAAACTGGGCTCAGTTGGCCCGGCTGATAGTACACTGTAAGGGCTCTAGGGATACAGGATGAGCAGCGTCTGTATTCCACGTTAGGAGCGGCTGCACATGGCGTCTGTTCCTCATGTCAGGCGGCCATTTCATTTGGAGCTAAGTCGGCCTGCTACCGAGCAGTGCTGCTAGTCTTTCTGACACATTCTACTTCACCTAATGATGATGGTTGTTGGGAAGAAATCCTATTGGTTTTTTCCAACTTTGATTTGCGAAAGGAATTATCAGCTATCTTACTCCCCCTCCCCCAGAAAAACAGACTCAATGAATATTGAGGCTGCCTGGCCGGCATTTATATTTCTTGAAAATAAAGATAGAAAGATTTTTAACGCCTTGCTAAATGTTTAATTTTTGTTTGCTCCTGACGAGGACAAAAGATTTTTGTCGAAAGGTCGAGGTAATAAAAAGATTTACTGGCCGAAGTATCTTTATTTTCAAGAAAGACTCAATGAACACACACTATGAATACTTATATGCGCCAAAAACTAAAGAATGTTTATTGTCCAGGAGGAAGATGAAGAATCCTCAAGAGGAACCAATGATGAGGTAAGACATGCAAATATAGTTGCCAATATGCATGCATGTTTATATGCAAATAATAATTTGTATTTTTATAAATTTAAATCGCCATTGTTAAGTTTTTAGAATGCAAGGTGATGTAGTTTCATTTTTTATTGAAGCATCAAAGATATGTGCCATGGTCCGGAAATAAATAAAGAGATTCAAACAGTAATTTAAAAAATCTCTTTTGAAGAGGGGGAAAACTGCAATAGAGATTAAGAAGAAGAAAGTTAGATACCGTTCTGAGCCATCGCCATCATTTAAAACCTTTCACAACTGTGCGGTGCTGAATTGAAATGTAGGCTGTGAAGTCATCAACAAGGAAATGATCGACAGAATGGTCCTCGTTGATTGACATTTGAGGCTTAGATAAAAGCTGATTATTGTAGTAGGGAGGGTTACATCAACATGGACATTTAATCATTAAAAAAACTATGCAAGAATGATGGGCTTTCTGCAGATTTTGGGTTAAAAAGTCAGCAATCTTATGTTACAACTGAGAATTTGACATTGTTTTGGTGTAATCCAGATGAATTTTTTCAACTACCACATTATTGACTGCATTAGCTCATTCATTAAAGAACTCTACTCATCCCAAGAAAGCACCATCAAAAATCTCAAGCTCTATAGGCTTTATTTATACCTTAATATGATAATGAGTGGAGATAAAGTGACAAAGCCACATTTTATTCAGAAAAAAAGAGCCCAATGCAGGATTTGATCCCGGGTAATGGCTTACAAAACCGTTTCTTCCACTCGTCCACCAATCCCCAGGTCTACAATTATGTAGATCTTTTAAACATAATATGGAGAGATCAAAATAAACTTGACAAGTTTTGGCGACCCATTATTATAATAACAATCACTTTTGTCAAAATATTATTATTAAAAATAAAGAAGGCATTTCCTGACCACGAGCACATGTGCTTTTTAGATGGCAGAGTGCCATCTAGTGGAGCAAAAATAAACTAAACGTTTATTTAACTTGCTCCATGATATTATTACAGGCTGTGTTAAAATTTCTCATTCAGTACTTTTGTCTGAAGATGGTAACAATGCTGTTGCTGAAACGTCACACACTATTTATTTATTTGGATTTGGTCTTATTATCTTGCGTTTATTATTATACAAGTTATTTAATTTTCAAAAGAATCATACGCATCTATAATAGTTTCGAATATTCATAAAATATGGCGCGCTATGCATTATAATTATACAAGTTGTTTATAAGATACACAGAGATTATTTTTGTTGGTTGTACGCATTGGTTGGGCTTGTACAAAATTCATGCAGGTTTTACAAAACATTATCTCTTATAAAACATGAAAAAGCAAGGCAAATGTTTTTTATACCCACAGATATATTTCTAATATTCTCCATAAGAGGATACTCCCATTATAGAGGAGCGCTACAAAGGACAATTTTCATCGCCAAAATTACCATTTTTACTATTAATCAACTCTTCTGTAAGAGGATACCTCTCTTTGAGAACACTTTGGCTCTCAGCAACTAGGTGTTGTCCATTACAGAGAGGTAGTTCTTCTGTATAGGATTGTACAACTTTATTTTTTGTTTTGTTCAGGAATCTGACTCAACCTTATCCCAATATAACACTCCAAAGGTAAGTTTTTATTTTCATCATATTCACTTTACATCTACTTATATATTTGCCTTATTCTGTCTGTTTGTCTGTCTGAAGCTCACGGATGGGATTTTTCATAACCATCGGTGGTTCAGTGGTAGAATGCTCGCCTGCCACGCGGGCGGCCCGGGTTCGATTCCCGGCCGATGCATTTTTTTTTTTTTTTTACAATTTTTAAAACTCATTTATATATTATACAAGAATGACATCCACGGCGCCAATTTATAATTGTAACGAATAGTATTTGAATAAAAGCATTTAATCGGGTAAAACCCGGGCGTTGCCCGGGTCATTCGTATATAATAATTGTATAAACGAATGCAAGACAAAATCACCGCGAATGTTTCTTTTTTTAAAGCAATTATCGTTATTTATCGTTAATTTTTGTTTCGATTTTATTGAAAAAAAAAACGATATGGTGCCTTTAAAAAATGATCTTTATTACTATGCAGTTTTCTATTTAGTCAATATACCTAAGTTCATGTTGCAAATGTAATTATCTCTATCAATTTAGTAGGTGAAATGCAAAAAAAAAAAAATCTACATGATGAAATCTTTATGAAAATTTACATTTTTATTTTTATATTTTCAAGACACACACAGTTTGGGGCGGGACGTTTCACAAGAGAGACATCCACGGCGCCAATTTATAATTGTAACGAATAGTATTTTAATTAAAACATTTCAAAAACACACAGTTTGGAACGGAACGTTTCACAAGAGTGACATCCATGGCGCCAATTTATAATTGTAACGAATAGTATTTGAATTAAAACGTTTTTAAAATATATACGCACTCGGGTAAAACCCAGGCGTTGCCCGGGCCATTCGTCTAAGTACAGTATATACATATTTACCCAGAAATTTTATATCAAAAGTATATCTTGAAAAGAGAATTAGGTTAATATATAAAAAATAATTTTTTCCACTATGGAAATATTGCATTCACAGAAAATATTTTTTAATATCTGAGACATATTTTGATTCTGTATGTGAAACTTTTTTATTTACTCCAAATAAAACTCCAGTTCACCTATTGCCACTCCACTATACATCTAATTTATTAAAAATATATATTGTGGCACAAAATTAAATTGGTTAAAATAATCTAAGATATAGTTTCAATTTTGAAAAAAATAAATAAATAGGAATATCCCTCTAGAGATAAAAATAAAAAGCTTGTGACTTTCTAAATTTCCCAATTCAAGGCGTCTGGGCGTCTCTGCACACCAGGGGAAAACTGGTGCTGCACTCCAACACTCCAGAGGCCATTCCTTCCGTCAGCTCTGCCCTGGACAACAAGCTCCAAGGCCTGAAAGTCTGCGAACTGAGGCAATACCTCCCAAGAATCTGCCTCTTCAACATGGAGGCGGAAACCGCGGATGAGGACATTGTCAAGGCCTTCCTTTCCACCGATGCCCTCAGCCAGCTTCCTGGAGACAAGTCTGTCTGAGTGGCACACAGATCTCCAACCAGAAATGGCACCTGCACGGCCTTCATCGAGCTGGGCTTGGCTTCCTACAAGGATCCTGAACTACGAGGAGTCTGTCTACGTCTGCTACCGCTGCTATGGCTACGGCCACAACGCCAATAAGTGCACCAAGGCTACAGTCACCTGCTTCCACTGCGCTTCTGGTGACCACCAAGGCCGAAGCTGTCCAACTCTCGCCAACCCGTGCAAGGCCAAGTGCGCCAACTGCTCATCCAAGGGCCTCTCTGCCGACCACGAGGCAAGATCAATGTCTTGCCCAACTGACAGAGCTAGAGCTGCAAAGTTCTAGTCCTCCCGCCTTCTTCCTGCCTCCTGACCTCCGCGGTCCCGGTCCCAATCCGGCCAAACCTGCATCTTCCCTAACAGAGATCCTGTCCCTAGCCTCTCCAGCCTGGTCATAGTGGTTTTATATATTCCGCTTTACTCGGCCATTGGAGCGCAAAAATCATTTTATTTTGGTTAGCAGCCCCATAAATAAAGATATTTACTAAATTTCCCAATACGAGCCGAGATAGTTGGCGATCTATGGAGCCTTTATGTTACTACATTCATAATACCTTATTAAGAGATGTATTCATTCTAAATGCATAACTTAAAAATAAATTATAATTAAAAACAATATATAAAATGTTAGGGTTTTAAAATTTCTTTAAAATAAGAGAAATATTTATAACCCAGGTTTGTGGAAGCGCCAACTACCCGATAAAAATACATTTTTCTTTAATCATATAATGTAATAAATGAGGCGTTTCTCTCTATTTAGTTTTAATTTTGAACAAATAACGTCGTAGCATCATTGTGTGTAAAGACGTTAAGAATTTATTTAAAAGCTTTTTGTATAAAACGTGATTTTTTTTTTGTTTAAAAAAAAAATTAGTAATGATATATATATTAATACAATTTCTCTAAACAACAGCCATTCTTAGAAAATAAGCATGAGCTCTCTTCTATCAATTCACAACCAAATATAGGAGCTCAACACGTGTTTTAAAACAATAACAATCCCTTGGGCGAGTGAAGATGATCTCTCGAAAAAAAGAAAATATATATTTTAATTTATCAAAAGAGATAAAACTTACAAAACTACAAACGAATATATTTTTGAATAAATTATATTTTTATAAATAAAATTTCTCTAATAGGTAAGCTTGTCTTTACGCTTCTAGAACATTAACTTGCACATTGTGAAATGAATTTAATTGATTAGTTTTATTTACCTGATATCATTAGCGAATAGACCTTTTAAAAACAAAAAATATATATATATACACCTATCCCCCGATTTACACGGTAGATACGTTCCTGAGAAAAACGTGTAAATCGAGGGGATAGGTGTACACAGAAATAAAATTGTAATTTAGGATTAATAAGTAAAACCTATTCTTTATATCTCTCTGATATTTAATAATATATAAAAAAAATTATTCCTACTTAGGCAAATATAATATTGACTTTTCTGGCCAATAAATCTTTTATCTAGAACTTTATCTCTTCAAATGGAGATAAGCCTAGAGCGCTAAAAACAATAAATTATTAATTTGCCTTATTTGTTAATTTTTGACTTTTCGGTAACTATAGCCGAAAATTCTAACCTAGTTTGTTTTCAAATTTCTTTGTATCGTAATTCTCAAGAAATCAATGATAGCCATTTACATAATTCTTTGAAAAATCACGATGTTACTGCTGCCATGAACTTAGTTATTTCTTATTTTATCAGCATCATCATATTTTATCAATCATTTACCGATTTTTATTTTTCAGTTACTAAATTTGATGATTCATCTTTTGAATGAATGAAAAAATTCTACACAAATAACCTTACTTGAAATAATAACGATATTTAGAATCTAGAAAGCCCTAGAATCAGCTGAATACAAACCAACAAATTTGTCGCTAACCTTGTTCCATACCATGAACTTGACATCATAGCCTAAAAAACAGAGATCGCTATTTCGGCTAAAAGGCGATTCATTAAGCATTTATATTAAAAAAGCGTACACCTATCCCCCGATTTACACTGTACTTTTTTTACACGTTTTCGCTTTTATATGGTTTTCCAAATAAGTTTTTTTTTTTGTTTTTATTGCACTATACTAAATGCTACTGTGATTAAACACATGCGCTGTGTAACACATCTCACGAGGAATCCCGAGCTTATGTGCTGACTACATATTTTAACCTGTCAATGCATTTTATTTCTATTTCTGTGTTCACCTATCCTCCCATTTACACTTTTTCTCAGGAACGTATCTGAGAAAAAAAAGGTAATACAGTATGCATTTTTTATATAAATTTATAAATAGAGGCCACTATTTTGGTGATGGACTAAAACTGCCTTTGACAAACAAGAATAAATGAATAAATTAGTCACAAATTACACTTTATTTCTCCTGCTTTTACCATTCGCTTAGCTTTATGCTGACATCACATCAAAGTACTTTTGGCATCAATTTTATTGTGTTTAGTGACAAATAATTGGTTGATTTAAAGGTTCTTTTATAAACCATAAACCAATTTTTATATTATCTCTTTGTAGCCAAAATATGTCTTTAATGTTTGGGGAAAAATAAATAAAATAATGAGATAAAGTGTCAAAAAATGAAACTTACTTTTGATATTAAAAGGATTTATATCCCTACTTGAAGAGAGCTCACCTAAATATAAATTATAAATATTTCATATGTGGAGCCAATTTCTAAATAAGTTAAATTTAAATTAAACAGATTATTTTATATATAGGTTTAAGCAAACAAAAATATTTTAAATTGATTTTTTTTAAACCTGGGGTGAATAAATACAAATATTCACAAAAATTGTTATAGAGATCAAACATTATATAAAACAAATCATTTTTATTTTTTTTTGATAATATATACTATATATAAAATTACTGGCAATTCCCAGTTTTATTCTTTTAATACTGACTTTTTGTGGCCTTTGTGCTTACATGAGCGAAAATCAGGCTCATTATTAACTAGCTGAATGACCCAGACCTGATTAAATGCTTTTATTCAAATACTATTCCTTACAATTATAAATTGGCGCCGTGGATGTCATTCTTGTGAAACATCCCGCTCCAAACTTTGTGTCTGAGAAGCGATATTTTTTATAAAGAGATGATCTGGCTTTGTGTCTTCTGCTCAAATGAACGTTTTTCTGTTAGAATTTTGTGTGTTCCTGCTTACTAAAAATGAACTGGCTTCACCGTGGTCTCTGCTTTTTGGAATTTTTCCGATATAATTTTGTATCTGATAAGCAAATATGATACAGCAATATTGTCATAATCATTTTCTGACTAAAAAAAAAAAACAACTATTTTTGCCCAAAACCTGTCAATTTCAATTTTTCTTGGCTAAAAATGCGACAAATATCTCTTCCATATTTTTTTCTATGTCCTGTTAAAACACGTTTTACATGTACATTAGGTCAGCTGATATTACCTCCCATCTTCTCCGCTAGAGGCGCTGCTTGCGAGCGAAAGAGCAAATTTGCAACTCAAATTTGCAAATAACTCGAAGAATATTGGGATAGAGACCTGAAATATTCAATATAAGTTACGTACTTTAACTTTACCTAAAAGCATTCCATTCACAAAAGCAAACGATGACAGAATTGTTGATTGATTGTTGATTGATGACTCTGATAACTGTATATTTTAATTAGCTTATCATTTTAATCATTATTATTTATGATATCCCTTATGATATTTGCTTCATCTTTTCAAAATATAAGTGGGTTGTGATTGAACCAATCCACCTACATACATCCTCTTCAAGCATTTCTTCACATTTATATTTCTTATATAAAAGGTTTTCAAAACTCTTCTTTGATATTTGTCTCTATGCATTCAGTTTCCCAAGTTGGAAGTTCGAATAATTTAATTATCTAAACCTGCTTGCGCAAACCGTGTGATGATAACTATTTGGTGTCTATGTATAAAAAGTGCAATCCTTCGAAATATTTTGATTTTTTTTCACTTATCCATATAAGCACTTTTTATATATTTACTAGCCAAATGACCCAGGCAACGCCCGGGTTTTACCCGATTAAATGTTTTTATTCAAATACTATTAGTTACAATTATTAATTGGCACCGTGGATGTCACTTTTGTGAAACGTCCCGCTCCAAACTTTATGTCTGAGAAGCGATATTTTTATAGAAAGATGATCTGGCTTTCGTTTTCTGCTCGAATGAATGTTTTTCTGTTAGAATTTTGTTCCTGCGTACAAAATAATGAACTGGTTTCACCCGTGGTCTCTGCTTTTAGGAATTTTTCCAGATTTAATTTTGTATCTGATAATCAAACATGATACAGCAATATCCTCATCATCATTTTCTGACTAAAAATATATAGTTTTTTAATAATTGATTTATATATTTTTAAAATAGCCTATTGTCTTCCCCGTATTTTTTTACCTATGTATGGAAATTTTGGTTTGAATTAGTGAACTACTGCGAATTTGTATACTGGACATACAAACAAACATACAAACATTCATTTATATATATATAGAAGATATTGCTATATATTTTCAATAGAGATCACTTTAAACAAAAACATTTGGTGTATTCTTGTACTTGATATATCGCCAAAAATAAGATATTAACACTCAAATTTTAAAACACATTAAAAACCGGCCACAATAGATTATTAAACTATCCATTTCAACTGACTTACTCTATAAAAGCAAAATACCTTTACATATAGTTAAAATATTTTATATATATTCCCACTTTAAAAACTAAAAAAATTGAACTACAAATAATTTGAAAAAATAAATTAGTCTACTTAATTATTATAAAATTTCAAAAAATATATATATTTTCAATCATCATCCTTTTCATGAGTTCTTTAACGTAAAAGAGTTTGACTTCTAAACACGTTTGTTTTGAAAATTTTACGGACTTTCTTTTGGGATTTTTAAAGTTATTTAAATAAATAAATATGTTCAAACGACAACAACGATTAAGAAGAGAGTTTATTTATCGAAAGAACATCGAAAATCGAGTTAAGTCGATCAAAGAAGGTAAAGATGCAATACGGAAAGCATTAGATGAAGAACATGCGATACCAACAGAACTACAAAAAGATGCCCTGAAAATTCAAAAGTCGCTCAAGTTTGACGACGAGGGTGGTGAGGGTTATACCACAAGTAGAGATGACGAATATAAATGGGCTAGCGTTGCGGATCCAAAGATTTTTTTAACAACTAGTCGCGATCCAAGCGCCAAATTGAAGAAATTTGCTAAGGAAATAAAACTTATGGTACCCAATACCCTACGTTTAAATCGTGGTAATTTAACAGTGAAGGATATTGTTGGTGCCTGCACAGCCCAGAATTTCACTGATATTCTAATTTTGTGTGAAACAAGAGGTGTACCAGACGGGATTATCATAAGCCATTTGCCATTTGGACCCACAGCATATTTCAGTCTAAGTGACGTAACAATGAGACATGACATTCCTGATAAAGATGGACATATGCCTCAAGCCTACCCACAGCTAATATTCCACAATTTTACCTCAACACTTGGTAAAAGAGTTCAAGATATACTGAAGTATTTGTTCCCGGTACCAAAGGCAAATAGCAAGAGGATTGTAAGCTTCTTCAATCGTAACGATGTGATCACATTTGAACATTTGAGGAAGGATAAATTTGAAGGAAAATATAACCTATCCACGTTGGGGCCAAGATTCAACCTACGGCTCTACAAACTGATCCAAGGCACCATTGACATGGAGGGCACATCAGATGTGGAATGGGTGCTGCGGCCCTACATGAACACAGCTCACAAGAGGAAGTTTTTGAGTGAGGACTAATTTGTTTTGTTGTATTATAAACATTTCTGAACCCTGTATATTATTGTCTTGTTCTAAAGTAAGATACTTTAAATAAACTAACCGTGTAAAATATGTAAGATAATAAAACATATATTTTGTGTATTTTTTGAAAATACTCCCAATATTTCTGTAGTTTTGTTTTTTTATTATTATTATCTCATTATATAATTATACATGGGTCATGAAGACTGAATTTATGGATTAAAAATACAATCTTGGTAAGGTTGGAATATAAGTCTTGTCTTGAGGCTCCCATACATTCTAAGAGGTGCCCTGCTTGGAGAATCTGTATAAGACTAAAAGGTCTTAATAAAGCTTTTTGTTTTGAAATTAGAGCAATCCATAAATAAATCTTTAAAAAGGGCATATATTAGATCAAAAAATCATTTATTTTACCAATATTTTGATCCAATATATGCCTTTTTATAATAAAAGAAAACAAGACCTAATCCAAATAATTTATTAGTGTGTGACATTATAGATTATAATAAAAGAAAACAAGACCTAATCCAAATAATTTATTAGTGTGTGACATTATAGATTATAATAAAAGAAAACAAGACCTAATCCAAATAATTTATTAGTGTGTGGCATTATAGATTATAATAAAAGAAAACAAGACCTAATCCAAATAATTTATTAGTGTGTGGCATTATAGATTATAATAAAAGAAAACAAGACCTAATCCAAATAATTTATTAGTGTGTGGCATTATAGATTATAATAAAAGAAAACAAGACCTAATCCAAATAATTTATTAGTGTGTAGCACAATTTGGATTACACACTAATAAATTATTTGGATTAGGTCTTGTTTTCTTTTATTATAATCTATAATCCAAATTGTGCAACACACTAATAAATTATTTGGATTAGGTCTTGTTTTCTTTTATTTTAATCTATAATCCAAATTGTGCTTTAACATATGCCTTTTTAATTAAAGCATATTGTAGTTATTCCAAGAGATGGTCTGGTGAGGTCTCTTTGGTCCTGTAGATGTTACATTGTCTTGACACCATTCTGGAAAAGGAGCAGTCTTGTATGGCTGCCAGTTTTAAGCCTGGAAATATATACAAGGTGTTTATTGTCGGTTCATCGCACTTTCCAGAATAGCTCCAGGGTTCAGATACCAATGATGGGATGTTCACTCCTGTGCCTGGATGTTTGAAGACATCATTGAGTGCAATTTAAATGAATGACCAGACTCCCTGATTGAAATTTTGTCCAATTTTATTTTTTTTTTTACAAAGATTTATTTATTATCATTATTATTTTTTGCTTATCCCTAGTACACGTGATACAGGCCATGATAATCATGGTAGGTAGTTAGCGACTGCTTTTACTGTAAGCGCACCACATGTCTACACATGTGAAAAGCAGAAAAGATTTATTATTGGGTAGATTGTACAAGTCATTATCAAAATGATGGTTTGAAATACTTTTACTTTATAATATAATATAATGCGGCTTATAATTGTAGAACGATATTTGAAAATTATCCCGCATGTGTTTCTTTTGAACGAAAAATCGAAATTTATTTTAAGGAGAAATAACAATAATTTCTAAACTTTTCCCATCCCTGGACACTTTTATTTTTCCGTTTATCATTACTCTTCACAATTCATTCTTTCATACTTCATCCCTAAGGTTAGAAATAATAATTATTTCTCCTTAAAATAAATTTTGATTGTTCATTCAAAAGAAACACATGGTGGATAATTTTCAAATGTCGTTTTACTTTAGTGTTGCATTTTTTTTTTCTTATAAACAAAGAGGAATATTGCACAAGTATTATCTACCAAATAATTTTTGAAAATCAAATAGATATGGCACAATTTGGATTATAGATTATAAACACAAGGTAATAAGACCAAATCCAAATAAATAAATAGTGTGTGACGTTTCGGTAACAACGTTGTTACTGAAACGTCACACACTATGCATTTGGTCTTATTACCTTGTGAAAATCAAATAGTTATTTCCTATATGTTTAGAACCCTATTAGGAAAAACCAGCAGCCAGCACATAATATATGACCTATGTACAGTAGAACATCATTAATTTGCCCATGTTTTCCCTATCTACAGCCTATCAAAATATTGAATTAGACACGATTGGTAAATTGACCAAATTTTGACCATCTAATTCTGAACATGTTGAATCTTTTGCATAGCACCTCTATAGGGATACACCCAGCTAGATGACACCAGCTTTCATCACCAAAACGACCATTTTTGCTATCTAGCAACTCACCAGTAAAATATTAGAGCTAAGTCAGTGGCCTGCCACTGAGTAGTGCTCCCAGTCTTAATGACAAAGGCAGATGCATTCTACTTCACCCAGTCATGATGGTTGTCAAACAGACACCATCAAGGGGCACAACTTGATACCCTAATACGATTGAGTGGAGATAAGAAAGAAGACCAGTAGGAGAAAACTTAAGCTTTGTAACTGGGTGTTGTCTTTTACAGAGAGGTAGTTGTACTGTGGTGAGATTTGTGGGAATGTCAGCTTAGCAGTAGGAAAGCTCTTCTTTCTTATCTCCACTCAATCACACTAAGGTATCAAGCTTGTAAAGTTTGAGAGTTTTGATGGTGTCTGCTGGGGAAGAGTAGAGCTCATCAATGTATGAGAGAGATTTGACAACCATCATGATTAGGAAAGCTAGAAGTCATTCAGCCAAAACAAAGTCTATAAAGAGAGACCACCTCCGGGACAGATTGGGTTTAAGCTATGGCCTGTCATGGAAGACTACAGTAGAACCTCCCTTTAGCAGACACCTCTCTACAAAGAAGAGTTTTCATATGAAAAATTACCATTTTTACAATTTAGCAACTCTCCGGTAAGAGAACACCTCTCCCTAAAGGACACTTTGGCTTTGCAACTAGGTGTTGTCCTTTACAGAGAGGTAGTTCTACTGTACAATTAGCTAAATATTAGCCCTATCTC
>CP092868.1:81067-105784 GCA_030710605.1 Cordylochernes scorpioides
TCTCTCTACTCTGAGGAATCATGATAAAGCACAATTTGGATAATTATTAAAATAAAAGAAAATAAGACCTAATTCAAATAATATATTAGTGTGTGACGTTTTGGCAACAGCATTGTCACCATCATCAGACAAAAAGAATAAATGCCCCACTTATTCTTTTGTCTGATGATGGTGACAATGCTGTGCCCAAAACATCACACACTAATACATTATTTGGATTGCATCTTATTTTCTTTTATTATAATCTATAATCCAAATTGTGCTTTATCATGTTATTTAGATAGTATCTGTGATTTCGGATGGTCTCCCCCCCACATTGTAAGTTTTACAATACCTTTATTGCTTCTTCTTCTTCCTTATCTCCACTCAATCATATTAGGGTATCAAGTTGTGACCCTTGATGGTGTCTGTTTGACAACCATCATGACTGGGTGAAGTATAATGTGTCTGCCTTTGTCATTTAGACTGGGAGCACTACTCAGTGGCAGGCCGACTTAGCTCCAAAAGAAATGGCCGCCTCTGACATGAGGAACAGACGCCATGTGCAGCTGCTCCTAACATGGAGTACAAACGCTGCTCATCCTGTATCCCTGGATAAGGAGCCCTTACAGGGCCAGCTGAGCCCAGGTTTTTTAGTGAGCTTGTTACTACTCCCCCTCCTCCTTTTTCATCTGGGCTTGGGATCGACAAAGGCGGAGTTACCTTTATTGATGAAAATTGGAAATACACTAGTCTCTCCTGAGCTACTCATCCAATTAGTGACCAGTCTTGTAAAGCATGAATGAATTTCTCATGTAAGCCTACTATAGTGAGCTCTCATGAACAATTATCTCTGTAAATGACCAGTGACCACTAAAATGTTGATTTTTTAGTCTCTCGTGAGAAGCTGTCTCTCCTTGAGAAACCAGGGTTTGTCCTATTTTTTGGGCTGTCTTTCATGAGAGACTCTACTGTATTTTTTAATGCTTACATTTCTTTTTTTAATACAGTAGAATCTCCCTGTAAAAGACACCTAATTGCAGAGTCAAAATGTCTTTTAGGGAGAGGTGTCCTCTTACCAGGGAGTTGCTAATTAGTAAAACTGGTAACTGTAAAAACTGTCCTTTGTAAAGAAGTGACCACTAGCATGAGTGTCCTCTCATGGAGGTTCTACTGTTTATATAATTTTAAAACCTATTAGGTATTAACCTTTTATGATAATTCACTTTTTCTATAATTTTTCTTCTGTGTTCCATATACAAATCCTTTTGATTAAAAGTGGTATAAATTTTAAACAAGAGTTAGATGGACATTCTGTTGAGACTTTCAACCACCAGACTTAATGCGTCTAAGAATGCGTCTTCCTTTGTCATCAAGACTGGGAGCACTACTCAGTGGCAGGCCGACGTAGCTCCAAAAGAAATGGCCGTCTCTGACATGAGGAACAGACACCATATGCACAGCCGCTCCTAACATGGAGTACAAACGCTGCTCATCCTGTATCCCTGGATTAGGAGCACTTACAGGGTACTATCAGCCAGGCCAGCTGAGCCCAGGTTTTTTAGTGAGCTTGTTACTGCTCCCCCTCCTCCTTTTTCATCCGGGCTTGGGACCGGCAAAGGAGGAGTTAATTCCACTAGTGAGTGCAAGTAACCAAACAGGGCTCTGGTACCTTGTAAGGCCAAAAGTTGAAATGCTGTCTACCTATGTAGACATGTCCCCACAATGATCGTCATGGCTGCTGTACTGTGTGTACTTTAGATAACTAACCACAAACATGTGATGATGATGTTTATATAATAACAGTAGAACACAAGTTAATAAAACCAAATACATAAATGGTGTAAAGTAACAGTGTTGTTACCAAATATCACACACATTTATAAAACAAGGTAATAAGACCAAATCTGAAGATGGTAACAACGCTGTTACCAAAACGTCACACACTATTTATTTATTTGGATTTGGTCTTTTTACCTTGTTTTTTAATATATAATCCGAATTGTGCCATATTAATCACACACATTTATTTAGACTTGGTCTTATTTCCATATGTCCCTAATCTATAATCTAAATTGTGCCATATCATACCTCTCTGTAAAAGACAGCACCTAGTTGCAGAGCCAAAGTGTCCTTTAAGGACAGATGTCCTCTAACTAGAGAATTGATGATTAGTACACATGGTAATTTTAATGATGAAAACTGTCCTTTTCAGAGAGGTGTTGTCCTCTAGCAGGAGTGTCCTCTCATGTATTGATTCTACTGTATTATAATACTTTTTTTACCCAAATAATTGGTACAATTTGGATCATAGATTAGATTACAAGAAGTAACAAGATCAAATATATAGGAAGCGGAAAGTCTTTGATGCCGCCAGTCATCTTTTTATTTGAAATAGACAGAAGTTTTTCACACTTGGTTATCTCGTGTGTCTTCAATAAAGGTCACTGTAATAGCTTTCAGAGTTATTGTCTTGATATATATGCTAAAAGGTACAACTTTCTTAAGTGTTGTCCTATGGGTGTGAATTATTGAAATTTCACTACCCCCACTGCAATGATAAAATATTGGGAGGGCCTGGCTCATCAGTGGTGAACCCTCTCAGCAGTTTCACATTTCTTAGTTTAATATACCATACCCCTATAGCCAAAGATTGTAGGTTCGATTCCCATCAGAATCGACAATATAGTTGAACCTTGTTATAACAACATCATGTGGAACCAAGATTTTATGTTGGTTTTCGAACCATAGTTAAAGCACTTGGGGGACTTTATGATGTTTATAAAGAGACTTTTATAACGAGGTTCTATTGCAAGTCCATCTACTTGTGCCATTATGCAAATAAATATTATAATGCAACAGTCTCCCATGAGAGACTGCCTAAAACATTCTAATATTTTTAAAAATGTTAAATTCTTAACAAGAAAGATACAAGACCACCACAAGACAGCGAACAAAACTCTTTATCTTTTGCATAATCTCTTCCTACTTGCATATGCAAATCAGCTTTTGAAAAAATTAATAAAATTGAAAATGTCACATATTTACATATTGGTGTAAGTTGCATAGCATATATGTACATATATTCTTGTATCCTTTTCATGGAATGATCACAAAAGAGATGAACCTTCTCTAGTCAAACCTATTAATTAGCATATAAAAATCACAAGACCAAATCCAAATAAGTGATTTTTGTGCAACATTTCAGAGTATCACCATTGTTTATCATCTTCAGACAAAAAGTTCAAAATAATTTTCCAAATGAACATTCAGTACTTTTGTCTGAGGATGATGGCAATGCCGTCAGTATATATATGACATCATTTCTATAATTTACATATTAGCCTTCATTATCATGGGATTGCAGATTTTGCGACAAATTATACAGAAAAAGCATAAGGCACCTGTTATGTATTCATAAAGTTAATATAAATATTCTAAATTTCATTATGTAAATAAGTAACATCATCACTGAGTATCCATTCTATCAACATAGATATGTAATTATCTAATATGTAAATAGCTTAAAAAAGACTATGCAAATTGATATGTTTAATAATAAAATTAAATCTTCAATATAAGACCAACGAGCAAACAATTCCTTCTCTTACATAAACAACATAACAGCACCACAACTCTTTTTATTTTATTTTTCAGCGTCTCATGCCTTTTTGTAATATTTGTCCTTATTACCTTGTGATTCTACCCTACAATCCAAGTTGGACCCTTTCATCAAAATGTTGATTCCAATCGCACTAACAGACGACGGTATGTCCATTACAGAAGAAGGTGTCGTCTGAAGATGAGAAGCCAAAAGTTTCTGTAAGTTTAAATTTCTGTTTCTTCAATTCTGTCAAATTACATTTTATATATACAGTATAGTTCGTTTCCTATTCCTGGACATTTTTATTTTTCCATTCATCATTACTCTTCACAAATCATCCTTTCATACTTCATCCCTAAGGATAGGAATAGTTGTTATTTCTCCTTTAAATAATTAAAATTATGATTTTTTCGTTATGTAAAAAGAAACATTTGCGGTAAAACTTGTTAAACCTCGCTCTATAATCATAGCCATATTATATTGTATTATAAATATGCAGTATATATGTGTGAAATATATTCTAAAATTATGAAAGCATATTTGCATAGTGTCGGTAAACATCATCATCATGAATAAACCTTCAATACAGATATATAGAATCGTAGGCACTAGGAATCATTTCTTCCAGGTATGATTTCTTGTACATAGATGTGTTGTGTTGTTGCCTCAAGTTGTTTGGCTTCTCACAAACAGATTTAATAACAGTTGAATCCCTGCATTTGGTGAATAAACTGGTACTGAGAACAGTCCTGTTTGTTTGTAATGACAGCTACATCTTTTTTTTGCTTATTCCTAGTACACGTGGTACAAGCCATGCTAATCATGGTGGGTAGAAGTAGGCAACTGCTTTTACTGTAAGTGCACCACATGTCTACACATGTGAAAAGCAGCACGACTTTGCACTTACAAATGTGTGCCAGAGCCCCGTTTGGTTACTTGCACTCGCTAGTGGAGTTGGATTTTTGCAAGAATCGGGGGCCATTAAAGCATTTTTTTAAATCAGAAAAAAATGCCCAATGAGGGAATCGAACCCTGGTCGTAGCAGTCGAAAACCAACTGTTTAACCAGCCTTCCACCGACCCCCTTCATAGATGGCACATGATGTTCACATTTATTTTGATGAATAAGTTGTTGTGTTTTTATAAAAATCTCAAATCACATTTTAGAAACAATTCCCCAACTGGAGAAGTATACACTCCCCTTCCATGCTGTCAACACTAACTAACCTACTGTGTTGTTTACAGAAAAAGCTGAAGTTCTCGCCTGATGATGAGAAACCACAAGTAAGTTACACAACCATTTTCACATTTGTTGATGTTTTATTCAACAACAACAACAACAACAAAAAAGCCTTTGTTTAGGGTCACTGACCCTATACAGGATTCACCAGAGGTATGCATAAGAACAAAGCAGTGAGACAACGGAAATAGCGATATATACAGAGTAAAAAGAGAAAGAAAAAAAAAAAAACAAGAAAAGGAAAAAAAAAATAATAAGAAGAAAGAGGGAAGCAAGAAATCAACACAAAAAGAGTAGCAGTAAGAAAGTGAGGAGTGAGTATCACTTGGCCTTCTTCTGAGATATGGACTTGTGGAAACCATAAAACGCCGTAGCAATATACTTATTCTGGGTCATATTGTCAATTATTGATGGAAGTGAAGCACAGAGTTGCCCAGTTTTGAGCATAAGGGTTCTTCTTTCTTCTTTCAGAGCAGAGCAATCAAAAATATAGTGAGTGATTTCATTTTGTAGTTTTGAATTACAGAAGGTACAAGTCGGGTCCTCACCGCAGAGCATCTTGGTGTGGTTTTCTCTAAAAAAACTTGAAAGTATTCTAACTTGTGCGAGTAGTCTTACAACCGGGAAAGGAAAATCCCCTAAATAAGTAACATCATCACTGAGTATCCATTCTATCAACATAGATATGTAATTATCTAATATGTAAATAGCTTAAAAAAGACTATGCAAATTGATATGTTTAATAATAAAATTAAATCTTCAATATAAGACCAACGAGCAAACAATTCCTTCTCTTACATAAACAACATAACAGCACCACAACTCTTTTTATTTTATTTTTCAGCGTCTCATGCCTTTTTGTAATATTTGTCCTTATTACCTTGTGATTCTACCCTACAATCCAAGTTGGACCCTTTCATCAAAATGTTGATTCCAATCGCACTAACAGACGACGGTATGTCCATTACAGAAGAAGGTGTCGTCTGAAGATGAGAAGCCAAAAGTTTCTGTAAGTTTCAGTTTCTTTTTCACTTTAATTCTGTCAAATTACATTTTATATATACATAATATTTACAGTATAGTTCATTTCCCATTCCTGGACACTTTTATTTTTCCATTCATCATTACTCTTCACAATTCATCCTTTCAAACTTCATCCCTAAGGATAGGAATAGTTGTTATTTCTTCTTAAATAATTAAAATTACGATTTTCCGTTATGTAAAAAGAAACATTTGCGGTAAAACTTGTTAAACGTTGTTCTATAATCATAGCTGCATTATATTGTATTATAAATATACAGTATATGTGTGAAATATATTCTAAAATTATGGAAGCATATTTGCATAGTGTCGGTAAGCATCATCATCAAGAATAAACTTTCAATACAGATAAACAGAATCATAGGCTTTAGGAATCATTTCTTCCAGGTATGATTTCTTGTACTTAGATGTGTTGTGTTGATGCCTCAAGTTGTTTGGCTTCTCACAAACAGATTTAATAACAGTTGAATACCTGAATTTGGTGAATAAACTGGTACTGAGAACAGTCCTGTATGTTTGCAATGACAGCTACATCTTTTTTTTGCTTATTCCTAGTACATGTGGTACAAGCCATGCTAATCATGGTGGGTAGAAGTAGGCGACTGCTTTTAATGTAAGTGCACCACATGTCTACACATGTGAAAAGCAGTTCGACTTTGCACTTACAAATGTGCCAGAGCCCTGTTAGGTTACTTGCACTCGCTAGTGGAGTTGGACTTTTGCAAGAATCGGGGGCTATTAAAGCATTTTTTTGAATCAGAAAAAAAAAAATTCCCAATGAGGGAATCGAACCCTGGTCGTAGCAGTCGAAAACCAACGGTTTAACCAGCCTTCCACCGACCCCCTTCATAGATGGCACATGATGTTCACATTTATTTTGATGAATAAGTTGTTGTGTTTTTATAAAAATCTCAAATCACATTTTAGAAACAATTCCCCAACTGGAGAAGTATACATTCCCCTTCCATGCTGTCAACACTAACTAACCTACTGTGTTGTTTACAGAAAAAGCTGAAGTTCTCGCCCGATGATGAGAAACCACAAGTAAGTGACACAACCATTCTCACATTTGTTGATGTTTTATTCTTGTGTTTTTGTTTCTCCACCCACAAAACATTTTTGTAATTGTAAATTCATATACAGTAGAACATTCATTAGAGGACACCCGCGCTAGAGGACACCTCTCTATAAAGGACAGTTTTCATTTGCAAAATTACCATTTTTACTATTTATCAACTCTCTGGTAAGAGGACACCTTTCCCTTAAGGACACTTTGGCTCTGCAATTAGGTGTCCTTTACAGGGAGGTTCTATTGTATTTTTATACACTCATTAACAAAAATTAAGGAAGTTTTACCTTTAAGTACGTATATCGGGATTAGGACAATAACTCTGAAAGATATTACAGTGACCTTTATTGAAGACATACGAGATAACCAAATGTAGAAACAAATTCCTTAAATCTCTTTTAAAAAAATAGACGATCGGCAATATTAAGACTTTCCACTTCCTTAAGTCTTGTCCATGAGTGTATATGACAATTTAAAATACTTTATCAGATGTTTACTGATTCTAAGATATAATGGAAGGGTTCTAAACGGTTAACCAATTGTTTACTGTTCCATATTGTGTGTTCACAGAAAAAGTTGAAACTGTCCTCTGACGATGAGAAGTCTATTTGCGTAAGTCCCATATTTGCATATTGGTGCAAGTTGCATAGTATATATGCATATATATATATCGTAATATATCCTGTCGACTTTCAATATAGCTATCGTAATATGCTATGCTGGGAAACCTTACTCTTGGTGTTGATGATTGTTGAAGTGGTGGCGCAGTCGTGGTGGCTGAGTAAGAAAGGTTTACACACAAGGGAAATAAGCCAGGACACGTTTTTGGGGTTGGGAAATAAAAGGCAACTGGTCGGAGGAAAGAAAGGCTTGAGAAGGCGGAGCGGGTTTTGACTATTGGCCTATCGATTCACATGGCGATGATTGGACTTAGCTATGGGATGAGCGTAGAGAGAGAGATCTCTAGAGCAGGTGTTACCTCGTTGGGAGCGAAGCGACTACTATAGGTCCTATCTCAGTGGGAGCGAAGGAGCAACTAGGTCCGAACTCGGTGGGAGTGAAACGACAACTGACAATCCTTGCTTCTCGATTTAACACGAAGACCTATCTCCTTTCCCATTGGAGGAAAGCTGTGACGTCGCCTTTTTCTATTGGTTGACCTTTGGGAAAGTGTTCCCTCATTGGTCCTTGCTCATTTCTTTGTCTTTTGGACTTGTTCTGACACGACCAGGAAATGCTGTGTCGTTGAACTCAACTTTTATTATTTCCGCGATCATAAAATCGGCTGTAATTTTGCTAATGGTGCTGCTGACTTTTAAGCCTTCTTTCTAGGCCTCGCTTCTCTAAGGCGTTCTAACCTCCAGTTACCTTATTCTTTATTAAGTCTTTGAAACATACATTGCATACATATTGGGTCGGGGTTGCATACAACTATTTACAAATTATGACATATATTCTTGTATCCTCTTCATGAGATGATCACACAAAAAGAGGTGAATTCTCTGGTGCTGATGGTGGTACTGTTGTTGTTTCTTATCCGCTTGTGCAAAGATACACAAATTCCATGCTCTCATGGAATGAGAGTGCAGCTTTCGTGATCATATCACCATGTGCCACTTTGGTGAAAGTCTGACTTTGCCTGTTATTTTAATCATAGCGACTGCTTTTACTGTATATGCACCACAGGTTGAAAGCAGTTTGACTTTTTCAATTACCAGAGCTCTGTTTGGTTACTTGAACTCACTGGTGGGATTGGACTTTTTCAAGGGTCCAATGAAGCAATTTTTTGTTAGAAAAAAGAATGCCCAATGGGGGATTTGATCCCGGGTCATGGCTATTGAGAATTGTACTTTTGTCTGTTGATGATGGCACTACTGTTACCTGAAATGTCACGCACTATTTATTTATTAAGATTTGGTCTTATTACCTTGTGTATATAACTTATAATCCAAATTGTACAATATCATATTTACAGTAAAATATTTCCATTTTTCAAATCAATTTGCATAGCAACATGTTTCCGCATTAGTGAATTACCTTCTATAGGCAATACTTATTTCAATTTAACATGTTGTAAATTGCAGAAAATGTTTTAAATACTTATCATTATATTGAAATGTTTATACTTTGAAGAAACACCAGTGGAAGAGTTGTTTAACTCAAAAACTTGCTAATGCCGATAAATTATCTTCTTTCTTATCTCCACTCAATCATATTAGGGTGTCAAGTTTGTAAAGCTTGAGACTTTTGATAGTGTCTGCTGGGGATGAGTTGTTGTTGTTTCTTATCCCCTTGTGTAAAGCTTACACAAATTCCATGTGCGTGACGAGCGATGCAGCATGTAAATCAACATTTGATCTCATGGAATGGGGTGTAGGGGCACATCTTTCGTTGATCATGGCACCATGATCCAGGCACACTTTGGTGAAAGTCTGACTTTGCCTTTAGTTTGAGGCCGTTCCTAACATGGAAGCAGATGCCTTTGCTGCCGACTCTAACATGAGTACAGACGCAGCTCCTCCGTATCCCTGGAGTGGGCCCCTTGCTGAGGTCTATCAACCGGGTTAGTTGATGTCAGGATTTTTAAAGAGGTCTACTCCTCTTCTAACAATGCTGCTGTTGGTCCGCAACTGCTTATTCGTCAGAGTTATTCTGCTTGTTTCCCAGCTGGCCTTCATATCTGAAGGTCGTTCCCCTATCCACCACCTGGGGACGCGCCCTGTAGCAGTTGGCTCTGCTGAGGGGATGAGTAGAGCTCATCAATGATAAATTATAAAATAAACTTGTTTCGGAGTCCTTAAGTATTTAACTCATTTCAATATTAGCAAGGTATGTTGGAATTGTCAGATGTGAAGGGATTTTCTCCACACACCCTAATTACATATTTACACAATGAGACTAATATGTAACTAATGTGTGTGGTTTTCAGAAATTGCCTGCTGTATTCTCCGGCATCAAGATCTACTTGCCTGAATCCCTCGACCAGCGTGAGATTCTGCGCCGCTATCTCATCGCGTATCCTTATGTTGTTGTGTTGTCCACGCAGAATTGTCCAGTATGGTGTCTCGCTGCTTCATTCCTGTGACAACCTACTTCATCATTCCACTTAACTATTTGTCAATCTAGAATGTTCTCTGCTTTTTTTTTCCACGGCATTTGGAGGTTCTGTGTGGAGAGATATCTCAAACTATATAAAATTAAATTCTTCAATTATTTAATTCCTGATATTTCAATGACTTCTCAGGGAGTCACCAAAACATTGGGAATTAAATACAGTAGAACAACCTCCATGAGAGGACACTCCTGCTAAATCTCTCTACAAAGGATACAGTAGAACAACCTCCATGAGAGGACACCTCACTTGACAGGCTCTACTGTACAACTCCAGCTTCAGCCAATTTGGAAGATGACTGATACATCTGACTGATACAATTTTTGCCTCACACAAAAAATATTATTTGCCAATATATCTATGAATATTTCAATCGTATTTGACCCTTGACTACCCCCCAGGTATGACATGGACCTGTTGGACAGCTACCACAGGTCCCAGGCCACCCACTTCCTGCAGGGGGATGATGATGGGGACTCCAGTCCTTCTGTGAGTAACATCATTGTTGTTCAATCTAAACAACTTTTAAGTTGTACTGCTTGTTCAATTACAGCTGGAAACTTCATCAACATCTTTTAAAGTTTGTATTATGTATAAAAGAAACATTCATGCTTTTAAATCATTCATTTTATATGTATAGATGGCGCGTTATTGTTTGTGTTAATCTTTTAAAGAGTATGATAAGGCACAATTTGGATTATAGATTATAAACACAAGGTAATAAGACCAAATCCAAATAAATAGTGTGTGACAGTAAATGCGTTGTTACCATCTTCAGAGAATCTTCATTCAGTACTTTTATCTGAAGATGGGAACAACACTGTTACCGAAATGTCACACACTATTTATTTATTTGGATTTGGTCTTATTACCTTATGTTTTTAAAGAGTATATTTTTAATTACTATCTCTAGTACACGTGGTACTTAGAAATAAACCTATATAACCTCAGACAGCACCAAACAATAAGATTTAGAACATCTCAAGCCATTGAAGATAGAAAATAACAAAATCTACTCCATGTGAAAAAATGTAATATTGTACTGGGATAAGGTGCATAAATAAAAAAAAAGGCATCTCCTTATCGTGCAACTGAAAGATGCTGATGGCTTGCGCCATCTATCAGAATAAATATCAACTATTCTCGTTGATTTTTAATTATTCCAGAATTGGCCAAATACCCATTCTTGATTAATCAAGAAAAGCTAACCACGGACGCGTTTCGGGCTGTTAGCCCTCATCAGCGTGGTGCAAGCTGTACCTCAACGACCAAAAAACTGATCATTTGGACATCCTGAAAAATCATGAAATGGGTAGTTAAGGCCAGAATTGCGTGAGGACGCTACACAATGTGAAAAAATAGTACAAATGTAATATTGTACTGGGATAAGGTGCATAAATAAAAAAAATAAAAAAGGCATCTCCTTATCGTGCAATTTTTAAAAATCTACTCCACACTTGTCCAAAATGTAGCTTGGCACCTGCAGCTCCAGAACACATTTTGGCTTGTATTAGATACACTAAACAGGACCTTTGGGAGAGGCTGCTGCTTATCATAAAACAACTTGAGGAGAATGAACTCATGGAATTTGTGTAATCTTTACACAAGGGGATAAGAAACAACAACAACACGTGGTACTGGACATGATAATCATGGTGGGTAGTAGTTGGCAAACTGCCTATACTGTAAGTGCACCACATATTTACACATGTGAAAATCTGTTTGACTTTTGCACTTACAAATGTGCTAGAGTCCTATTTGGTTACTTTCTCTCTGGTGGGGTTGGACTTTTTTAAGAATTAGGGACCATTCGAATATTTTTTTATCATTATAAAAAAGAAAAGTACCCAATGTGGGATTTAATCCCAGATCGTAGCGGTTGAAAAACCAATGGTTTAGACCACACTTGTCTATAGACCTTTGTATAAAAAAGTTGAGGAAGTTTCCAAACCTACAATTCTGGTGTTTTCTATCTCAACTACTGGCTAACACTGCCTATCTTCTTACCTATTGTTCTTTTTCAATTTGGGTTATGATAAGGCACAATTTGGATTATAAATACACCTATCCCCCAGATTTACATGGTACTTGTTTTACACATTTTCGCTTTTACACGGTTTTCCAAATAGTTTTTTTTTATCGCACTATACTAAATGCTACTGTGATTGAACACATGCGCTGTGTACACATCTCACGAGGAATCCCGAGTTTATGTGCTGACTACATATTTTAACCTGTTAATGCATTTAATTTTTATTTCTGTGTACACCTATCCCCCGATTTACACGTTTTTCTCAGGAACGTATCTACCGTGTAAATCGGGGGATAGGTGTGCAAGGTAATAATCTAAATAAATAAATAGTGTGTGACGTTTCAGTAACAGCGTTGTTATCATTCAGTACTTTTGCCTGAAGTAACAACGCTGTTACAGAAACATCTCACACTATTTATTTATTTAGTCTTATTACCTTGTGTTTGGATTAAAGGGATTCAGTAATTATCTAGATGTAGAACTTGTGAAAACTGTGTCAATACACTAATGGACAAAACTTAAGGAAGTTGTACCTTTTAGCATGTTTATTGGGATTTCAGACAATAACTCTGAAAGATATTACAGTGACCTTTATTGAAGACACCAGATAACCAAATGTGAACAAAATTGCTTCTGTCTACAAAAAAAAAAAAAAAATAATAATAATAGAGGACCAGGGACATCAAAGACTTTCCACTTCCACTTAAGTTTCGTCCATGAATGTGTAAGGTCTATGCCACTATGTTTGTCTACATGTGTCACACTCCAGGATTTGATCTCTGAATTGGTATTTATATTTTGGTTCTCTGTAAACTTCCCTCATATTGACTTTGGTATTTTATCAATGTTGTTTTTTTTTTTTTTGCTTATCCATAGTACACGTGGTACAGGCCATGATAATCATGGTGGGTAGAGGTAGGCGACTGCTTTTGCTGTAATTGCACCACATGTCTACACATGTGAAAAGCAGTTCGACTTTTGCACTTACAAATATGTTGTGCTTGCATTATGTAAATTACATCCTGAAGTTTGTCTTTTTTAATTTTCTATGTGACAATATTTATATTCAATGGATCGTCTTTTAACTCCCAACCATTCCATCCTGACTTGACCAAGACTCTCTCTCTGCCAGGCTCTATGGTACTCCAGGTGTTGTCCAGACAATGTGATTGGTTGCGCAGAAACCTCGGCTGAATGCTGATTGGCTGTGGGACTCCATCAAACTGCAGAGACTCCAGGCTCCATCTCTCTACGTTGTCTCCTGATTCTGTTACAGCTACCAATTAAATCTTTTTTTTCTATAATTTGTGGCTCTCCTGTCTCTTGATTTGCATAACTCTTATTGGATATGCAACTATGGATAAACATTGTGCAAATTGACAATCCTGCTGTAGATTTTAATATATTACCTATGGTGTCACACATACACAATGAAGTCTTTATTCCTATATTTGTAGTTTGTGGCTCTCCTGTCTTTTGACTGATTTGCATAACTCTTGTGGATATGCAACTATGGATAAACATTGTGCAAATTGACAATCCTGCTGTAGATTTTAATATATTACCTATGGTGTCACACATACACAATGAAGTCTTTATTCCTATATTTGTAGTTTGTGGCTCTCCTGTCTTTCAACTGATTTGCATAACTCTTGTGGATATGCAACTATGGATAAACATTGTGCAAATTGACAATCCTGCCATAGATTTTAATATATTACCTATGGTGTCATACATTCACAATGAAATAAACACAAGGTAATAAGACCAAATCTAAATAGTGTATGACGTTTCGGCAATAGCGTTGTTACCATCTTCACACAAAAGTAAAGACAAGTATTAAAAATAACGTTGTTACAAAAACGTCACACACTGTTTATTTATTTAGATTTGGTCTTATTACCTTGTGTTTATAATCTATAATCCAAATTATGCCTAATTTTAAATACAAGGTAATAAGACTAAATCCAAATAAATAAATATTTGGTCTTTTTTTTTTTTTGCTTATCCCTAGTACACATGGTACAGGCCATGATAATCATGGTGGGTAGTTAGCGACTGCTTTTACTGTAAGTGCACCACATGTCTACACATGTGAAAAGCAGTTCGACTTTGCACTTACTAATGCCAGAGCCCCGTTTGGTTACTTGCACTCGCTGGTGGGGTTGGACTTTTGCAAGAATCGGGGGCCATTGGAGCATTTTTTTTTTTTTTTTAAACAGAAAAAAGTGTCCAATGCGGGAATCGAACCCGGGTCCTAGTGGTCGAAAACCAAACGGTTTAACCAGCCTTCCACCGACCCCCTAATATTTGGTCTTATTACCATGTGTTTATAATCTATAATCCAAATTGTGCCTAATTATAAAATGTCAGTTATAAAATACCTATTTGGTTTTGTTCCCTAGTGATACCTTGTGTGTACCATGTTTCAAGTACAGTAGAGAAACCTCTCACACAACTATGTAATAGCAAAACAACACACAGAGTCTAACACATGGAAAATCTCCCGGAGAATGTTGTGTTGGTTTAATTTTGATTTTACAAAGATTCTATATAGAAGATAAATCCTTTAGCAATAACTTGATTTAATTAACTTAACCACAAGCTTTCAATTATTTTCTCTTTAATTAATCTTCATTTTTATCTCAACTCAACAATCACTCAGAGTATCAAGCATGTAGAGTTTGTTGATGGTGTTTGTCCTTCTGGGGATGAGTAGATCTCATCAATAGATGAGTCAATACAGTCAATGATGTGGTTTGGGGTTGTTGCAGGTTGACACTTAGTACATAGTACCTTGCAAGTCATTGTCCATAAACACAAGGTAATATAAGACCAAATCTGAATAAATAAATAGTGTGTGACACTATGACGTAACAACGCTGTTACAGAAATGTCACAAACTATTTATTTATTTGGATTTGGTCTTATTACCTTGTGTTTATCTTCTATTATCCAAATTGTACCTTATCATTATCTGTAGTATCTACATCACCAAACCAAATCTTTAATTAATGAAAAGTTATCTTGAAGCTTGCGGTTAAAATTAATAAAAATAAATTTATTTCAAAAATAATTATCTTTTATATACGGTAGAACCTCTATTAGAAGTCACTCTTGCTAGGGGACACTTCTCTACAAATGACAGTTTTCATTTGTTAAATTACCATTTTTTACTATTTAGCCACTCTCCTGTAAGAGGACAGCTCTCTCTAAAGAACACTCTGGGTTTGAAACTAGGTATTGTACTTTACATTGGGGTAGTTGTACTGTAGTATAATATATTTAATGAAATTTCTTTATTAAAAAAAAAAAAAATTGATTTCTCTCTTGGAGGTGGTTTCTCATTGGACACCAATCAGGGAGATGGTCACTCAGGTAGGTGACCAATCAGAGAGATGGTCACTCAGGTAGGTGACCAATCAGGGAGGTGGTCACTCAGGTAGGTGACCAATCAGGGAGATGGTCACTCAGGTAGGTGACCAATCAGGAAGTGGTCACTTGGGTAGGTGACCAATCAGGGAGATGGTCACTCAGGTAGGTGACCAATCAGGGAGATGGTCACTCAGGTAGGTGACCAATCAGGGAGGTGGTCACTCAGGTAGGTGACCAATCAGGGAGATGGTCACTCAGGTAGGTGACCAATCAGGAAGTGGTCACTTGGGTAGGTGACCAATCAGGGAGATGGTCACTCAGGTAGGTGACCAATCAGGGAGATGGTCACTCAGGTAGATGATCAATCAGGAAGTGGTCACTTGGGTAGGTGACCAATCAGGGAGATGGTCACTCAGGTAGATGATCAATCAGGAAGTGGTCACTTGGGTAGGTGACCAATCAGGGAGAAGGTCATTCAGGTAGGTGACCAATCAGGAAGTGGTCACTTGGGTAGGTGACCAATCAGAGAGATGGTCACTCAGGTAGGTGACCAATCAGGAAGTAGTCACTTGGGTAGGTGACCAATAAGGGAGGTGGTCACTCAGGTAGGTGACCAATCAGGGAGGTGGTCACTCAGGTAGGTGACCAATCAGGAAGATGGTCACTCAGGTAGATGACCAATCAGGAAGTGGTCACTTGGGTAGATGACCAATCAGGAAGTGGTCACTTGGGTAGGTGACCAATAAGGGAGATGGTCACTCAGGTAGGTGACCAATCAGGAAGTGGTCACTTGGGTAGGTGACCAATAAGGGAGATGGTCACTCAGGTAGGTGACCAATCAGGAAGTGGTCACTTGGGTAGGTGACCAATCAGTAAGTGGTCACTTGGGTAGGTGACCAATCAGGGAGATGGTCACTCAGGTAGGTGACCAATCAGGGAGATGGTCACTCAGGTAGGTGACCAATCAGAGAGATGGTCACTGAGGTAGGTGACCAATCAGAGAGAAGGTCACTCAGGTAGGTGACCAATCAGGGCCTAACAACACGATTCTAAGATGTCAAGGTCTATGGAAGTTATCACGTGACCTACTGCCTGTTGTTATCACTTCCTGTTCCTCCATCTTGGCAGCAATCGGACGTAGCGCGGCGGTAGGAAGGACTTCAAGGTTTGATTTGCATCTTCCTGAGTCCACTGCAACAACAGACAAATTTTGTTTGAAGAATGTGGATCAAATAATCAAACAGAATATGTTTCCTTTTTGCATATTGGCAGGCTTTCGACCATAATATCATTAGCAGGTCTAAAACAAATTCGACTCACGCAACTAAGTGTAAAGAGATTTTTTACTCTATCTAAGAAAGGTTCACTCTTAAAAGATTTTGAAAATAAAATCAAAGATAATAAATTTTTGTAAAAATAAATACGATTGTTTATCTAAAGTACAGTTTGAAGTAAAGAAAGAATCTTATAAAATGTGTATCTTGATACAAAATAGGCATGTTTTCAATATACGTTTTAATTCTCTCGTTGCGGACTTTGTATATATTTATATTAAAAATAAAAATTGCATATCCTGACCCTTTACATTTTTATTTCATTAAAGCCTCTTGGCCCAAATTTTTGGTCGTAGAGGTACCACGTTGACGAGGGCCAGCAGCCCTACAATTCCACTTGTTATGATGAAGTTTGAGCCACAACACCACTCTTTTATCATCACTAGTAAAGATTTTACCAGGGTGATGAACATAATACATCGTTCTGGTGTATAATTAAAGGGAGAGGTGCCCCTCTATGTAAATGAAGATATATATTAAGAAAAAAAAAAAAAGGCATCTCCTTATCATTCAACTGAAAGTTCCTGATGGCTTGCACCATTAATCGGAATAAATATAAACTACTAGCGGACGTACCCGGCTTCGCCCGGGTTTTACCCGAGTAAAGGTTTGTCTAACGAATCTCTCGATAAAGTGAACATTTTTTCCCGGTCCCTTGAAAAATACTCGATAAGTTGAATAAAATCAATATTAATTGGTTCCCTCGGTAATTGGAAGTTAAAGGAATAGTATCTTGCCTTGGAATTGTATCATTATTCTTGTCTCAAATAAATTGCCGTGTCATCCTGAATTTTGTCTTTTCTAATTTTCTACATTACAAAATCATCGTATCATCATGATAATATTTAGAGCAGATTGTTGAATTATAACAGATAAATTAGAATATTTATCTTGATTATTTTAAAGCGAAAAGTTATTTCAAAAATTTTATTTGCTAGAAACCTTCCCAGTACTATACTAAATAACTACCCAAAGTTTCATGGCGTTCCAATAAGTGGTTTGGTCAGGCATAAAGGACAAACAGACACACACACACATACATTCATTTATATATATATAGATTCGTTGATTTTGAATTATTCCAGAATTGTGCAAATACATATAAATATATATAAAGAACACCACATATATATATGTGTTCATTCTAAAAGTATCGGCACTTTGGTAGGTAGAAAAGAATATTTGGAAGAACAAAGCTCCCTCAAAGTGGTTTCCATGGTATTGTACGTACTTCTTTCTCTTAGCGCTCTTGGAGACATTTCTGGAACACGTCGAATCGCTGTCGGTCTTCAAATCATTGACCCAAATGGGTCCTTTCAGAAACATTTCCAGCTTGGGAAATAATCAAAAGATACATCAAGCCATATCGGGGGAATAGGGAGCCTGTCGAATACGGAAATGTTTCGCGAAAATATCTTAATCACACACATACACAGCTTTATTAAGATCACCGGTCTTATACAGATTCACCACAGGAGGGAAGCATAGATAGAGCCCCTATACTTCAGACAGCGCAGAGCCCAACAACCTCCCGGTCAGACGCATGTCCAGTGTCCACAGATTCCACTGTGTATAGGTTAGCGTATCACTGAAAAGACGAGTGTGGAACCAGCCACGTTCTAGTCTTCGCCTTCCTCATCTAAATAAACCACGACATTCGGCGATTCTATTAATCTCCTCCGAACGGTGACTGCGGTCTTGTAGAATTTATATAAACCAAAGACCTTGATCAAACATCATTGTATTCATACAATTATATATTAACTAAATCAGAGAGATATGCAAAATGGACAGATGCGTTATCACGATGAAGTTACCAAGTTTTTCTATCGACAGATCCGGCTGTTTACGTGGCACAGTGCAACAAAGGATCTCCCGGCTGTGATGTCCTTGTGGAACCTCCACTGCCCCACGGGAGTCCAGGCCAATGTTGCTGTGAACCTACTGTTACCTCGGAGATATCGAACGTTGTCGCACACCGCATCTTGGTCGCACAAACCTCATCGCTTGTATTTACGGTGTTCAGAATGTTGGGGTCACTGTTTGTCTAGTCCAGCATGTCTTTACAGATTTCCATCTAACCTTGCTCTTTATTCATATTGTAAGCGCAGTTTTGGTACGTACACTTATGGACAAAACTTATAGAAGTGGAAAGTTACTGATGTCGCCGGTCGTTTGTGTTTTTGAAGGAGACAGAGACAATTTTGTTCACACTTGGTTATATCGTGTATCTTCAATAAAGGTCATTGTAATATCTTTCAGAGTTATTGTTCCGATATAAACATGGTAGAAGACAAAACTTCTTTAAGTTTTGTCTCCATGAGTGTATTTCGTGGACTCTTCTCTCCTCATGCTCAAATCCTCGGTCAAAATGGAACATACCGTTTTAATGCCTAACTATATTTCATCCGTAAGTTCTCAGAATGTCGCTGTTCCTCCATCTGATCAAGTCCCCACTCAATGACATACCGGTGTGTCTGAACGCTGCCTACTGATGTGTCGCCATCTTTGAAGCGGTTTATAGCCTTTCTTAATTCCTGAGTTGTTCATCCATCACGAAGCCTGTTGGATCTTTCGAACATGTTACATTCCGTGAAAAATAGCACAAATGTGAAATTGTACTGGATTAAGTTAGATAAATTAAGAAAAAAAGGCATCTCCTTATCGTGCAACTGAAAGTTACTGATGGCTTGCGCAATCTATCGGAATAAATATCAACTATTCTCGTTGATTTTTTTTAATTATTCAAGAATTGGCCAAATACCATTTCAAGTTAAGTATTTGTCTAATTGTGGAATAATTAACAATCAACGATTAGTGGATATGTATTATGAATTAATATGTTACACTCTGTCAACATTCTGGCTGAATTTGGTGCGATGTCGCCGCTCATGCCGCCAATATGTAAAATTGTAACATTACTGGAAACTACACGTCCAGCCACTGACGTAACTACATCTACGCCCCCTTCTCTACATCTACCAAGGAAACTTTACCGAGCTTCTTCATCTGCTGGAAGGAAGGAGTTTCGGTACTTTTGAACAGATCTCGTATGTATTCTGTGTGTTTGTACTTTCTTCTTGACGTATTCATATTTTACTGTGTATACAACACATTGTGTGTACTTTCTCTATATACATACTTTATAACTATACTTAATGCATATATAATGACTATATGTATTCTCTGTGTGTTTGTACTTTCTTCTTGAAGTATTCACACACATTCCTTACTGTGTGTATAACACACTGTCTACACACACTCTCTCTCTCTCTATATATATATACACACATATATATACATACTGTATACCTATACTTACTGGGGTTACTGTTCATGGCTATATATGTATTCTGTGTGTGTTTGTACTTTCTTCTTGAAGTATTCACACACATTCCTTACTGTGTGTATAACACACTGTCTACACACACTCTCTCTCTCTATATATATATACACACATATATATACATACTGTATACCTATACTTACTGGGGTTACTGTTCATGGCTATATATGTATTCTGTGTGTGTTTGTACTTTCTTCTTGACGTATTCATCTTTTACTGTGTATATAACACACTGTGTGTACTTTCTCTATATATATACATACTTTATACCTACTTTACTGGGGTTAATGCCTATATAATGGTTATATATGTATTCTGTGTGTGTGTTTGTACTTTCTTATTGACGTATTCATCTTTTACTGTGTATATAACACACTGTGTGTACTTTCTCTATATATATACATACTTTATACCTACTTTACTGGGGTTAATGCCTATATAATGGTTATATATGTATTCTGTGTGTGTGTTTGTACTTTCCTATTGACGTATTCATCTTTTACTGTGTATATAACACACTGTGTGTACTTTCTCTATATATATACATACTTTATACCTACTTTACTGGGGTTAATGCCTATATAATGGTTATATATGTATTCTGTGTGTGTGTTTGTACTTTCTTATTGACGTATTCATCTTTTACTGTGTATATAACACACTGTGTGTACTTTCTCTATATATATACATACTTTATACCTACTTTACTGGGGTTAATGCCTATATAATGGTTATATATGTATTCTGTGTGTGTGTTTGTACTTTCTTATTGAAGTATTCACACACATTCCTTACTGTGTGTATAACACATTGTCTATACTCTATATATATATACATACTGTATACCTATACTTATTAGGGTTAATGCCTATATAATGGCTATATATATTCTCTGTGTGTATTTGTACTTTCTTCTTGAAGTATTCAAACATACTTCACTGTCATAAAATTACGATTACTGCATTTCCATTGCAGTAAGGGCAGTAGAAATTGTTTTATTTTAAAAAGAATATTACGCGTCTAAAATAGTTTCGTAATTTGATAACAGATGGCGCGCTAGTGCATCGTAATATACTTCACTGTGTATATAACACACTGTATGTACTCTCCATATACATACACACTTTATGCCTATACTTATTGGGGTTACTGTTCATGGCTATATATGTGTTCTCTGTGTGTTTGTACTTTCTTCTTGACGTATTTACACATCCTTTACTGTTTATATGTGTATTCTACACAGATATTCTACAGTATATATGCATATACTTTAGAAATTTAGAATCCCTGCGTTATATTATTTGACAAAAATCGTTCAAGGAGAAGTTCCTTTAAATTCACCATTTACTTTTTGAATGAACATTGTATGTATTCTCTGTTTGTGCTTCCTTCTTGAATTACTCATTCTTTACTGTATAAAAAATGGGGCTATGATTCATGTAATCACTGTATATGGGGCTTTATGTATAACTTGTTGAGGATATCAATCTACGTGAGTGGAACAAACATTGAAGCTATGGTTGAACTTAGAGAAGAAGGACCGTACAATAATGAAGCAGACGTGTTGAGACCTGGGGTTGGTTTCCAGGTTTATTTCCAACTTAACGCCACCTTAAATGGGCAATGCAACATTCCTTTTATCTCAATATGTCGACTCATCAATCCTCAAACTTTTTATCGTCTTTGAAATATAGATAAACATAATACAGTTAAACCTGTCTATAGCGCCCTCTCTAAATAGCGCCTTCCTCTCTATAGCGCCCAATTTTAAATACGTAGTACGATGCGATTTACAATAAAAGTGACCTGTATATAGCACCCTATTTTGGTGAGGTCCAAGAGGGGGCGCTATAGACACTGTATTATAATAAAATTAAATAAATACAAAAATATTTGCAGAGTTTCTTTTATTCAGAAATTGGGAGACAAGCTTTCACGCGGTCACGCTTCATCAGTCCACTGGCTCCGTGCAACACACATGTAATAGAGATTCACAGAAATAAATTTTTAAAAAATTATGAATCTATGGAGATTTTTTCCTGTGAAAAATAGTCACTTCGGCCAGTTAGAGCTTTTTTTTTCTCAACGTTTCGACAAAAATCGTTTGTCTTCCTCCTGTGTATTCTTAAAGGAACTTCTCCCTGAATGATTTTTTTGTTAAATAATATAACGCAAGGATTCTAAATTTCTAAAGTATATATAGAATACACATACATACAATAAAGGATGAATACTTCAAGAAGAAAGTACAAACACACACAGAGAATACATCTCTCCTGTCAGGAGAAGTGAATAAAAATAAAGTATTTGGCAAGGTGTTAAAAATTGTTCTGAGGTTGCAAGGGCGTTCTCATGCGATTTTTCGAATTTAGTACAACATCTAAAACACGAGTCAAAAATTGGAGATTGTTATTTAGAATAAATTGTTTGTTATAAAACACTAGCCGAATGACCCGGGCAACGCCCGTGTTTTACCCGATTGAATGTTTTTATTCAAATACTATTTGTTACAATTATAAATTGGCGCCTTAAATAAATGCATATATTAGTTAATAACTATAGCCTATGTGCTTTATCTGTCTATGTACTGTTGGCTTCCGTAGGCATCTCTTACTGGGTAAAAGAAAGAGAGGATTCCATTTAGTTATTAACTAATATATGCATTATTTAAGGAGCGACCTGCTCCAACACAATAGTTACAAAAAAACAAAGCGAGTGGGGGGGGGGGAAGGCGGCGTGATCGTAGCCAACCAATAGGAGAGCGCCATTCCAAAAAAAAAAAAAGCAAACGGTGACAGAGATGAAAAAAAATTGATGACGCTCGTAACTGTATATAGAATAATTGCATATTGGTTACAAGCCATTGGAGAAGTAGAGGGAGAAAACACATCCACAATGAAGATACCAAAATAACTCAATAGATTTACCAAGACTGGAAAGCAAAACCTTACGAATTTCAAGAGAAAGACATCTGATTGTACAACTACAAGTTTCTGATTGCTTGCGCCATCTATCGGAATAAATATCAACTGATCGTTGATATGTAATTATTCCAGAATTTGCCTGAAATACCCTTTCTTAATTAATCAATTTAAGTATTTGGAAAATTTTATGGAATAATTTATAATCAACAATTATTTGATTTACAAAACTGTAAAAGTCGCCGCAACTATTTTTTATTAATTGTATAAATTATTTTTCAATAATGTAAATCCCTAAATTCTTATGTCATATATTTGCATAGATATATCTTCAAAATGTTATATAATCTCTCTCCATTACCTTTTTTTATGTTTTAGTTTGCTAAGGAAAAGCTAATCCGAAATCTACTTTATACAATTAATTTAAAAAAATTGCGGTGTCTTATGTCTTTTTTGTAATTTGTCGAAATCTGCAAACCTGGGGGATAATGAATTAGTTGATATTTAAATTAAGAAAAAGGCATCTCCTTATCGTGCAACTGAAAGTTGCTGATGGCTTGCGCCATCTATCGGAATAAATATCAACTATTCTCGTTGATTTTTAATTATTCCAAACTGAAAGTTGCTGATGGCATGCGCCATCTATCGGAATAAATATTAATACGATAAGGAGATGGCTTTTTCTTAATTTATGCACCTTATCCCAGTACAATATTACATTTGTACTATTTTTTTACATAGTTGATATTTATTATGATAGATGGCACAGGCCATCAGCAACTCTAAGTTGCATAATCAAGGAGATGTCTTTCTCTTTATGTATCCACCTGATCCCAGTACAATTCCAGTTTTGTAACATTTATTTCTTGATTTTGTTTCATGCACAGTAGAACTACCTCTCTGTAAAGGGCAAAGTTACAGAGCTAAAGTATGTCCTTTAGGGAGAGATGTCCTCTTACTGGAGAGTTGTTAATTAGTAAAAATGGTCATTTTGGCGATGTGAAAACTGTCCTTTATAGAGAGGTGTGTTCACATATGGAGGTTGTGCTGTATATATATAAGAAGAAAATTATCGCGATTTTTTTCTGTTTCAAAATAAAGTGAGGCGAACGCACCCCCCAAAATTGGTACCTAGACAACCGCATCGATTGGCTGACGTCACGAGGGTGTGTTGCCACGTGGCAGCTTCTCATTGGCTGGTAGCGGGGGCGCGGCCGACCTTGGGAGCGACCTTGCAGCATCATGTCGGGCGGATACCTGGCTGTTCCTACTGAGGGTCCTCCGGAACCTGGGGACTTGGGGTCCCCCGCGGACTCCCTCACGTCATTGTCCACGGACCTCTCTACCTTCCCTATAGGTGGCCGGGGATCCAAGCCGCGCGCCTCGGACTACGTGAGTTGTTGCACTCCACGCTGTGTTGACACCTCACCCCAACATGTTGTCCTCTAAACACTTAACTCCATTCTTCCTTAATTCGTCAGTTAACAAAATAATAAGCGTTCTTTTTTTAATCAAAATATTGATTTTAGAACAAAATTTGACAATTATACCGCAAATGTTTCGTTTGAACGAAAAATCGAAATTTAAGGAGAAATAACGATTATTTCTAACCTTAGGAATGAAGTATGAAAGGATGATTTGTGAAGAGTAATGATAAACGGAAAA
>CP092868.1:105884-253004 GCA_030710605.1 Cordylochernes scorpioides
GTGACAAAGCCACAACACCAGCTTTGGCAAACTGAGAAGCGTCCACTTAGAGACCAGGGTTTCGGTCTAATGGCCCTTTTCAGCCCAGGGTGGATTTTAATTCCATGAAATACACACGGGATTAAATTGAATCTACACAATCTACTAAAGAGGTGTCTAGCTGGTATAGTGGCTAGGCCAAATCTATGGCTGAAATATAAATAGAAATTTCTTACAGGCAACACTGGAGGAATTTGATTCAATTATTTACATATTTACGATCAAACAAACCTACTTTATACAATCTTCATATAATTCTACTGTCTTAAAAACTTATGTCCATAGTTTGCTTGAATACCATTTCTGAGATTCTACCATTCACAGTGTAGCATATTATAAACAGAATCGTCCAATACAGTATTACATCTCTAAAAGCCACGGTATAGTAGATTGAATTGGCGAAACCGCTGGGAGGGTTCACTATTGATGAGCCAGGCCCCCCTAAAATGTTTTCATCGCAGTAAGGATAGTATAAGTTTGTTTTATGTGTAAAATAGGTTTTCATTTCCTATATAAATCTGATATAACACACCTCTACGCCATCTTTTACAGAACTGGTTGTGAAATCCAACAAACCGAGTTTATACAGAAACACTGTTCTATATAACTAGCATCCAGAAAGACAAAATTATTTGGAAAAATAAAAAGACTTTTCAAATCTAAAAGCTTGGGGGATGAGTTTCTTTTGCAAATAAATTTATTTCGAGCTTTCGGGCAACGCCCTTCTACAGGAAAATTTAAAAAAAAATTCTTAGTCCGATTCTATGTCAGTTCATATTTTAGACATTCAAATTCGCTAAATATATACACAAATATCAAACAATTTCAGTTTATTGATTTATTCATATGTATCTGACGCACGAGTAGTCTCACATGTGTTTGTTTCTGATATTTATTTTATATAGTTTGTTATACATTTGCCTCTCTTAATCTCAGTGTAATATAATTTAATTTACTTTATTTTTAATTTTCCTGTAGAAGGGCGTTGCCCGAAAGCTCGAAATAAATTTATTTGCAAAAGAAACTCATCCCTCAAGCTTTTAGATTTGAACATTCTATTAAGGGATTAGCCTATTAATTAAAAAGCCAATTGTTACACGCCAGGTTGGGGTAAGTTCATCGACCTTTCTTTTCACTCATACGTTGCATTAGCGTGAAATCTGTTATAGCAAATTGTAACTATTTCATACACGTATGATTCTTTTATAAATTAAACCATTTTTCTCTACTGCCTTTACTGATATTAAAAATTAATAGGAAGGCCTGGCTCATCAGTAGTGAACCCTCCCAGCAGTTTCGTCAGTTTATAACTCAGGTTCCAGGAGCGCAGAACGCCAACTACCTGGTTAAAATGTGATAGAATATGATAGAAGTTACAATAAATAAATGGAGGGAGCATCAAACATGAGGCAACAATACAAACCTCTGACTCTGTCTATAATTTTTTTTTTTTTTGATTATCCCTAGTACACGTGGTACAGGTCATGATAATCATGGTGGGTAGAAGTAGGAGACTGCTTTTACTGTTAGTGCACCACATGTCTACACATGTGAAAAGCAGTTCGACTTTGCACTTACAAATGTGCCAGAGCCCCGTTTGGTTACTTGCACTCGCTGGTGGGGTTGGACTTTTGCAAGAATCGGGGGCCATTGGAGCTTTTTTTTTTTTAATCAGAAAAAAAAGTGCCCAATGCGGGAATCGAACCCAGGTCGTAGTGGTCGAAAACCAACGGTTTAGACCATCCTTCCACCAACCCCCTATTTATATTTGTGAAACAATGTAAATATCAACATCCGGGAAAGTTAACACCACCAAGTAAAGTGGTACAACATGGCACCACATATTTACATCGTAAAGATAGAGGCTGCCTGGCCGGCATTCATAGTTCTTGAAAATAAAGATACTTCGGCCAGTAAATCTTTTTATTACCTCAAAAATCCTGAATACCTCGGGATCAAAATTGGTCTTGATTATCGTAAAGATTTACTGGCCGAAGTATCTTTATTTTCATGAAACATATTTACATACCTACAGCAAAAGATTTTTTAATAAAGACATTTCATCCTACATAGACTCGTACTTAAGTCCAAGAAAGAGATAAACAAAGAACCAATATGTAACTAGGTAACCAACTATATACATACAGTCTTAATGGAGAGACATAACAACCACTGTATGTCTTCTAGTCATCTTCTCTTTTTTATCATTTTTCTAACAATATTCTCAAATTTTCAACTTTAGAATTGGTAGTACAATAGAACAACCTCCATAAGAGGACACCTCTCAACAAAGGACAGTTTTCATCACCCAAAATTACCATTTTTACTAAATAACAGCTCTCCGGTAAGAAGGCATCTCTCTACAAAGAACAGTTTTCATCGCCAAAGTTACTATTTTCATTGATTTAGCAGCTCTCCGGTAAGAGGACACCTCTCAACAAAGAACAGCTTTCATCGCCAAAGTTACTATTTTCATTAATTTAGCAGCTCTCCTGTAAGAGGATATATCTTTACAAAGGACAGTTTTCATTGTCAAAATTTCCATTTTTATACTAAATATCAAATCTCCAGTAAGAGGACACCTTTCCTTAAAGGACACTATAACTCGGAGTTGTCCTTCACAGAGACGTAGTTGGCTACTGTATAAGTAGCTCTAATCGGTCAACGACTCAGAGAAATGTTTTTTTTTTTTTTTTTTTTTTGACCTTTTTCTGTGTTAGGCAGAGAGAGAGAGGTGAAACAGACAAATTTTGACAACATGCTTACATATGCCAAAGACAGTTTGAATTTACAAGATGTCAGAGTCCCGTTTGGTTACTAGCATTGATCTACAAATATAAAGATCGCCTCTCCCGTCAAAATAGAAGTCAAAACTAGATGCTATCTATTGACGGGAGAGGCAACCTTTGTCTTTGTAGATGATTATACTCCCGGCAAAATTTCCATCTATACTAGCATTGGGGTTGAGTATTTTAGCAATATGGAGTGGAGGCGTCACAGAACTCTGTATTGATCAGATGACAGCTGTGTCAAACAGACAATATGGAAATAAGGATTGAGGGAAGTATGCAGAAGGCAAGCTACTCCGAGGCGAACATTTATACCACAACAGTACCTATAACTTACATAACATATTTTAAGAAAAAGGCATCTCCTTATCGTGCAACTGAAAGTTGCTGATGGCTTGCGCCATCTATCGGAATAAATATCAACTATTCTCGTTGATTTTTAATTATTCCAGAATTGGCCAAATACCCATTCTTGATTAATCAAGAAAAGCTAACCACGGACGCGTTTCGGGCTGTTGGTCCTCACTTTCAGTTGCTCGATAAGAAAATGCCTTTTTCTTAATTTATGCACCTTATCCCAGTACAATATCACATTTGTACTGTTTTTTCATATTTTTTACATAACATAGTACACTATTTATGTAAAATAAAGGATGCGATACTATTTATAACACATTTACATATAAACCAGACACATGGTTATTCAACTAATACAAAATAACCTATCAATTATATTCCAATCATAGCCCCTTAAGATAGAAACAGAACACTTTATTTATTTACTTAGATAATTATTTGAAATATAAACAAAAAAATATTTTATATCATTCATTTTAAATAAAAATTGTTTAATAAAATCGATATTAAAAAATTGGATTCGTCAGACGAACCCCACCAAACGATACATCTCAAGTTCCCGCCATATAATTCCGCGGCAGACGCCCCGCAGTGAATGAAATATCCGCCATTTTGGAATCGATAACTTCTGCTGACGTCATTGGGATGAGTGGTCGGCTGCTTAATGGTCACGTGACACTTCTTGTGGCTCTTTACCCGCCACTCCACACCTACATCAACAGTACTGTATGTGACACGTGTCAAATGTCAATGTAGTAATCCCAACTTCAATGAGAGACCAGACGACACCAGAAGTATCCATGTCTCTTACTTTAGTATAACGGTGGAGACAAAATATTCAATCTGACTTATTTACATATTAATGCAAAGCAATAACGTGCCCTCTATATTGTAAGAAAGTATTTATTAATTTTATTATTTTTATTAACAGTGGTCATTTTTATGTTTAAATTTGCTATTCTGTAAATTTCCCTCGTGGTTTATCTTTTGTTTACCATTCATAGTTTGTCCTGCCTGAAATAAATTGTCTCCTCCTGAAGTTTTTGTCTTCCCTAATTTTCCACCTGGCAATATGTAACAACTTATTTACTTATCTTAAGTATTTCTGGTATAAGTATGGCAATTTAGTTTCTCACCTTTTACATATGTTAGAACTTTTACACCGATGTCTTACAATGTGTCAACATGTGTTGAACAAGGGTATTTGATTCACATATAGTCGCTATACACACTGTCTATGTGTGTGTGTGTGTGTGTGTGTGTGGCGTTCTTACAGACAAGTATCCAACAAGTTATACATTAGCCATTGATTTGCATAGCGGCCGTCCATTTATATACCTATTTACATACTGTTCATGGGGGGATCTTACAAACAAGTATCTATCTAGTTGTACATTGGCCTTTGATTTGCATAGCGGCGTCCATGTATATATCTATTTACATACTGTCTATAGGGGGTCTTACTGACTTCAAGTATCCACCTAGTTGTTTATTGGTTCCATGATTTGCATAGAGTCGCTGCTAGTGTATTTACACATTGTCCAGAGCGGCGCTGACCTCCAAGTGGAGCGCAGCAGACAGTTTTAGAGTCTGGGGCAAAAATAGCGCGGTGGCGTGATGCCATTTGTGTCCAACTTTTGTCGCACGTGTCGCGCCGCTATTTAATTAGCCGTCTTACCTCAATCTCTACAAGTCAGAAACTGCTGAATCAATCAATACGCCACATGTAGGTGGTAGATCAAGATATAAATTAACATTGAGGCAATTCAAGTCTTATACAAATCATTCCAAATAACAAACTAATTTGCACATACACATCTTTTATTTGGGTCATACGTTCTAAACAGAGTTGGGCCGAAGAAGAGAATATATTAAAGAAGAAAAGAAAGAGAACATTTTAAAGAAATTTTCACAATTTAGTATCTTTATGCAAATTATAACTAATTTGCATATGTTTAGAGAGATATAAAATGATGATAACAATGATAGGATTTCCTCTCTCTATCATCACTACTACTAAAATATAATTATCTAATTGATATACCGCGCCATCTGTTATGATAAATTTAAACTATTTTTGACGTGTATGTTTCTCTTTAAAATAATAAGATTTTCTACTGCCCTTACAGCAATGATAAAATAATGCGAGGGCCTGGCTCATCAGTAGTGAACCCACACAGCGGTTTCGCCAATTCAATCTATCATACATCTGTTATATTGCATTTTGCTGTTTTCCTTTTATATACTGATACTGAAGCTAAACTCTTGGAACGGGTTTTTTAAATGAACTATGGACATATAGGGACAGTAGAAATACATATAATGATAAATATATAATATGCTTTTTTCAAGAATTGCTCTTCCGCATAATTTGTTATACAATATTCGATAAAATAATACCTTGAATCAAATTTAAAATAAGAACATTAAAAAGACACTTTTTTCCTGGATGCTTAATGTTCTTATTTTAAAACACAATATTCGTTGGACAAACAGTATTCACTCAGGAAGAACCCAGGCGAAGCCGAGTCATTCAGATAGTTGAATATGTAAATATAAAGGATTGATGACCTGGTAACGTGAAAGTCTCGAAGATGACGTGTAGATTTAAAATGTAGATTTAGAAATAAAAATATTGTAAGAAAATCTACAACTACCATCTTGAGGTGGGTAACACCAGCCATCACATCGACCTGCCCACTCTGTGGGAAAGAACGTTTGCAGTCCATCGGTGGTGGAGTCTTTCCCGCGGTGGGCGCCACCAATGAAGCTTTGTATAGATTTCATCCTTATTTTCAATATTACAGTTAAAACTGTCTATAGCGCACCCTCTTGGGACTCACCAAAATAGGGTGCTATAGAGAGAGGGTACTATAGACAGGTCACTTTTAATGTAAAATGTTTACATTTTAATGTTTAAAATCGGGCGCTATAGAGAGGAAGGCGCTATTTAGAGAGGGCGCTACAGATTTAATTGTTACACAGGTCTACAAAACTCAAAGTAGTTGTACCTTATAGCATATATATATCGGGATTCAGAAAAAAACTCTGAGAGATATTTGATGCACAGGGATATTTATCACTGTGCATCAAATATCTCTCAGAGTTTTTTTTCTGAATCCCGATATATATATGCTATAAGGTACAACTACTTTGAGTTTTGTAGACCTGTGTTATTTATTATTTTAATTTTCATTTAACACTATATAATATTGTATGAACGATATAATAAAAGTAAGAAAATATAAAAAGCGTTAAAATCGTTTCAATCAAAGATTTTTCGCAATATTTACATTCTTGTTGTAAAAATGTAGTTTACTGGTTCGCGGAGTTTAATGAAAAAAGAACACAGTTTCATAAATTAATCTTCAATTTCTTTATTTGTCCCGACATTTCGGTGACTTCCTGCCACCATCCTCAGGGGAATTGTAACACTGAGGAAGGTAGCGAAACGCTCGTGTGCACAATAAATAAAAGATTAGTTAAAGTAACTGTGTTTTTTTTTTTTCGATTTGGTTATCCGGATATAGGTGGGAATAGCTCTAATTGGAGGATACAGCTGTCCAATCAAAGTCGAGAACACATTTTTGAGATTGATAATTAGTATTTTATTAACATATGATAAGTAGTGAGAGAGATTAAATAGAATAACCGTGTGTAGAAATAATATTGTAGCGAAATATTTATTTTTATGAACACAGATAATTAATATTGATATCTCGCTGTATACTTCCTTTAGTGTTTCTCTTGTTTTTTTTTTTTTTTCTTCTGTCTATATCGTTGCTTCCTTTGTCTCACTGCTTTGTTCTTATGCATACCTCTGGTGAATCCTGTATAGGGTCAGTGACCCTAAATAAAGGCTTTTTGTTTTTGTTTTGTGTTTCTCTTGTATAAATTTTAGTTTGTCATTTAAATAAATTGCAGAGTCATCCTGAAGTTTTTCTTTCCTAATTTTATACGCGACAATATGTTTTGTTTAATTAAAAAGACAGATATTGGATCAAAATATCATTTCTTTTTACCAATATTTCAGAACGCCAACCTTTATCAAGACACACATTAATATTAGAAAGTAAAAAGGCAAATATTGGATTGAATAAAAGATTTATTTGCCAATATTTCGGCTGGCTGAACGCCAACATTTATCGAGGCATTACATACATAGTATACAAAAATGTAATGCTTTATTGATAAAGGTTGGCCTTCAGCCAGCCGAAATATTGGCAAATAAATCTTTTATTCAATCCAATATTTGCCTTTTTACTATCTAATGATTTAAATATGGATTGCTCTATTTTCAAAACACATTAAAATGTTATAACACCTTGATAAAGGTTGGCGTTCAGCCAACTGAAATATTGGTAAAATAAATGATATTTTGATCCAATAAATGCTTTTTTTAATTAAAGATTTATTTATGGATTGCTCTATTTTCAAATATGTTTTATAAATATAGTGTAGGATGGGAGAGACGGTGTTATGTAAAGTGGGCTTCATGATATCCAGTTGGTTGTGAGGGGAAACCTACTTCACAGGTATATCTCACTCACACATGTGCCGTCACGGAACACAAACAAAGTACTGGATACAATATCGCGCCATCTGTAGTTGTAAATGTGAACTATATAGTATCACCGTTTGAAAATATTGGGAGGGCCTGACTCATCAGTGGTGAACACTCCCAGCGGTTTCGCCAGTTTAATCTACCAGACTGTCATCAAAGTCTATGTCCACAGTTCATCTAAAGTATCGTTGCCAATAGTTGCATAGTTCATTCAGTAGTATATGCAGTACATATATAAAATAAAAACAGACGAATACAATATTAGAATGATATGATAGAATAAACTGGCGAAACCGCTGGGAGGGTTCACCATTGATGAGCACAGACCCTGCCAATAATATTTTGAACATTTCAGGTAAAAATTTTGTATTTGTTTTACTTTAGAAAAGAAAAGGCGAGTATAAAATGAGTAAATAATGAGTAAAATAAATAAATTTGCATAGATAGCAGCACCAATCTACTAAAACACAGTTTCCGCACAAATGTCCACAAATACCTCGCGACAATAATTGAAGTTTGTGCAATTCAACCACCAAGTTAAATAAGTGCAAACAAACTTGTTTTCAACTTTTATGTCAGCCGTGCTGAGACAAGTCCATTACGTGTATGCGAACAAATATGTAGTTACAAATGGTATGTAGAGATCATATCCTGGACATGTAGACAAACAGTGTAGTAGACCTTACACTCATGGACAAAACTTAAGTGGAAGTGGAAAGTTTTTGATCTCGCCGGTCGACTATATATATATATTTTTTTTAAGAAGACAGAGGCAATTTTGTTCACACTTGGTTATCTCGTGTGTCTTCAATAAAGGTCACTGTAATATATTTCAGAGTTATTGTCTGAATCTCCCGATATATATATGCTAAAAGGGACAACTTCCTTAAATTTTGTCCATGCGTGTAAGTTCTCTGTGTTTTACCCATATTTGTAGAATGTAGCATATTTGTATTTTTCTCTCTGCTTTTTTGAGAATATAAATTTATAAAATGAAATTATCAAAGAGATTTAAGTGTGTGTGTGTGGGAGTAAAGAAAAAAGAGGGAGTACACGTTCTATAAAATTAATAAATGATTAAATTAAAATTAAATAATCAAAATTATTTTGAGAAGAGCTTTAAATAGAATGTGATAGAAAAGAGAAAATAAATATTCCGGCTTTTCACAACAATTCAACAATGAATCTATGTGGGTTAAAATAAATATGACGGGGAACACGAATCATCAAGAATTTCTAACTTAATAGGATTTAATACACAGCAACTGACTAGCAAGTTTTCATGTTTCACTAATTTTTTTACCTCTTCACTCAATACACGATGATCATTCTCCGCCGATTTTACTAATAGCAAAAATATAAACAACTAATATGCAATTACATATTTATAAATAATATAGTAATATGTAAAATTGTTTTATATACGATGTGTGTTGGGAAGAATGAAGCTGAAATATTTATTTTCTCATTTTTTTATGTGTTTGTGTGTGCAAATTTTTAATAATGAATTTTTTTTTATGATTACTTAATTTAGTCATTAATTCGAAATTTTGACAATTGTAACATCCTCAAGTAATTTCTAAGCTGTCAAAACATCACAGAAGGGAAGCGACTTACCCCAGGCGTCTGCTCCTCCTGGATGTCCTAGCACGTCTGGCCCGAAATTTGCATAACGAGGAAATGTACATATGCAAATACGCCCTACATAGTTACGTCTTCTTTCTTTCTTTGTTGATATTATTTTTTTACTATTTATTTCCTTCTCTTTTTTCAGTTTAATTAGTCTATTAAAAACATTTGTTTTTTCTTTATTTAAAGAAAATATGGATATGATATAAAACATATTGAATGTTGGAATGCAATCTATTGAATAAATTTTACACTGTTTTGACATTAATTCTTTTCGTCATGTAAATATTTTACCCGTTTTATATATTCTATAATGTTTTATTCTATAATAAACCTTAATGTGTGTGATAACAACATAATGGTTAAGTTTAAAAAAAGCTAGACAGTAACTTCATTGTTGCTATAGTTGTTAAGTTCTTCATTATTATCGTTAAAGGTGTTAATAAAAGCTAATTTATAGATACACTCATGGACAAAAACTTAAGGAAGTTGTACCTTTTAGCATGTATATCGGGATTCGGAACAATAACTCTGAAAGATATTACAGTGATCTTTATTGAAGACAAACGAAATAACCAATATACACTCGTAGACAAAACTTAAGGAAGTTGTACCTTTTAGCATGTATATCGGGACAATAACTCTGAGAGATATTACAGTGACCTTTATTGAAGACATGCAAGATAACCAAGTGTAAACAACTTTTGTCTCCTTTAAAAAAAAACAGACACTACTAGCGATATCAAACACTTTACACTTCATTAAATTCCTGTTCTAAAATAACTTTATATTAGGTACAGTTCAAAAAGAGCAACCTAGCTTATGTTAGTTACAATGGATAATATTGTGGCAAAGAAATAATTTATTATTTAATTTAATTATTCAATGAAAATATTTGGAAACAGATTTGATATTTTATATTTGTTAAATCATCATTTAGTTACCTAGCTTGCTTGCTCGATATTCTCTAGCTGTAGATAGTTTGGTTGATCTGTTGATATTTGTCGACGGGCAACTCTGTGCTTCACTTCCATCAATAATTGACAATATGACCCAGAATAAGTATATTGCTACGGCGTTTTATGGTTTCCACAAGTCCATATCTCAGAAGAAGGCCAAGTGACACTCACTCCTCACTTTCTTACTGCTACTCTTTTTGTGTTGTTTTTCTTGCTTCCCTCTTTCTCTTTCTTGTTTTTTTTTTCTTCTGTCTATATCGTTGTTTCCTTTGTCTCACTGCTTTGTTCTTATGCATACCTCTGGTGAATCCTGTATAGGGTCAGTGACTCTAAATAAAGGCTTTTTGTTGTTGTTGTTGTTGTTGTTGTTGATAATTGTCGACTAGTCGTGGTGACGTCATCAATAAAACTTTCACACCTTCAGATATACAAAGACTTAATTTCTACGCTACAATATGAACAGGTTCTTCACATGCAAAAAAAGTGTACAATTCGGGATTCGATCCCTGTTCATGGCTGTCGACAGTTTAAACCTCTGGTCACCGAAGATTTCATGTTCCTTAAGTTTTGTCCATGAGTGTATTGGACAATTCCAAATACTTTATCAGAACGATGCATTTACTTAAAGGGAATGATGCCTTTTTAGATTACACACAAACACACACAAAAGCCTTTATTAAGACACACTGGTCTTATATAGGATTCTCCCCGAGATTACAAGAGAGATAGGCCTGTGAAAGTGGGGAATATACAGAAGAAGAAAAAGAAAGATTATGTAAGTATGATATATACATACACATACATATATACAACATACTTTTTTTAGATACATGAATATCATTTCGAGCTTTCGAGATATTCTCTTTATCAATCAACATTATAAACATGAATAATCAAGTGTGAGATATATTGAAAGTTTTAAAAACACTTATCGTTTATATTTGCATATCGATATATGAAAATTAAAATCAATATTTCCCATCCCTGGACACTTTATTTTTCAGTTTATCATTACTCTTCACAATTCATTCTATCATCCTTAATTCCTAAGGTTAGAAACAATCGTTATTTCTCCTTAAATTTCGATTTTTCGTTCAAACGAAACATTTGCGGTATAATTGTCAAATTTTGTTCTAAAAACAATATTGATGAAAAATGAACGTTCATTATTTTGTTAATTGAGGAACTTAGGAAGAATGGAGAGAAGTGTTTAAAGGACAACATGTTGGAGTGAGGTGTCAACACAGCGTGGAGTGCAACAACTCACGTAGTCCGAGGCGCGCGGCTTGGACCCCCGGCCTCCAATAGGGAAGGTAGAGAGGTCCGTGGACAGTGACGTGAGAGAGTCCGCGGGGGACCCCAAGTCCCCAGGTTCCGGAGGACCCTCAGTAGGAACAGCCAGGTATCCGCCCGACATGATGCTGCAAGGTCGCTCCCAAGGTCGGCCGCGCCCCCGCTACCAGCCAATGAGAAGCTGCCACGTGGCAACACACCCTCATGACGTCAGCCAATCGATGCGGTTGTCTAGATACCAATTTGGGGGGCGCGTTCGCTTCACTTTTATTTTGAAACAGAAAAAAATCGCGATTTCTTCTTATATATACAGCACAACCTCCATATGTGAACACACCTCTCTATAAAGGACAGTTTTTACATCGCCAAAATCACCAATTTTACTAATTAACAACTCTCAAGTAAGAGGACATCTCTCCCTAAAGGACACACTTTGGCTCTGTAACTTTGCCCTTTACAGAGAGGTAGTTCTACTGTTCATGAAACAAAATCAAGAAAAAAATGTTACAAAACTGGAATTGTACTGGGATCAGGTAGATACATTAAGAGAAAGACATCTCCCTGATAATGCAACTAAAAGTTGCTGATGGCCTGTGCCATCTATCATAATAAATATCAACTATGTGAAAAATAATACAAATGTAATATTGTACTGGGATAAGGTAGATAAATTAAGAAAAAGGCATCTCCTTATCGTATTAATATTTATTCCGATAGATGGCGCAAGCCATCAGAAACTTGTAGTTGTACAATCAGTAGATGTCTTTCTTTTGAAATTCGTAAGGTTTTGCTTTCCAGTCTTGGTAAATCTATTGAGTTATTTTGGTATCTTCAGGGTGGATGTGTTTTCTGCCTCGACTTCTCCTCCAATGGCTTGTAACCAATATGCAATTGTGTTTTATAACGAACAATTTATTCTAAATAACAATCTCCAATTTTTGACTCGTGTTTTAGATGTTGTACTAAATTCGAAAATACGCGTGAGTACGCCCTTGCATCCTCAGAACAAATGAGAAAATAAAAAGCTTTAACTGGCCGAAGTGACTATTTTTCGCGGGAAAATATCTCCATAGATTCATTATTTTTTTAAATATATTTCTGTGAATCTCTATTACATGTGTGTTGCACGCTTTTGCGGAGTCAGTGGACTGATGAAGCGTGACCGCGTCAAAGCTTGTCTCCCAATTTCTTAATGAAAGAAACTGCAAATATTTTTTTATATTTATTTGATTTTATTATAACACAGTTAGACTTGTCTATAGCGCCCCCTATTGGGACTCACCAAAATAGGGTGCTATAGAGAGGGGGTGCTATATACAGGTCACTTTTAATATAAATCGCATCATACTACGTATTTAAAATTGGGCGCTATAGAGAGGAAGGCGCTATTTAGAGGGGGCGCTATAGACAGGTTTAACTGTATTATGTTCATCTATATTTCAAAGACAATAAAATGTTTGAGACGTGATGAGTCGACATCTTGAGATAAAAAGGAATATTGTATGGCCCATTTAAGGTGGCGTTAAGTTGGAAATAAACCTGGAAACCAACCCCAGGTCTCAACACGTCTGCTTTGTACAGTATCTTCTGTAAGTTTAACCATAGCTTCAATATTTGTTCCACTCACGTATATCCTCAACAAGTTATACATAAAGCCCCATATACAGTGATTACATGAATTATAACCCTATTATACAGTAAAGAATTAGAAATTCAAGAAGGAAGCACAAACACACACACAGAATACATACAATGTTCATTCAAAAGTATATGGTGAATTTAAAGGAACTTCTCCCTGAATGATTTTTTGTCAAAAAAATAAAGCGCAAGGATTCTAAATTTCTAAAGGATATGTATATATAGAATACACATATATGCAAAATGGGGATGAATACGTCAAGAAGAAAGTACAAACACACACAGAGAATACATATATAGCTATGAACAATAACCCCAATAAGTATAGGTATACAGTATGTATATATAGAGAGAGTACACAGTGTGTTATACACACAGTAAAGGATGTGTAAATACTTCAAGAAGAAAGTACAAACACACACAGAATACATATATAGCCATGAACAGTAACCCCAATAAGTATAGGTATACAGTATGTATAGAGAGAGTATAGACAATGTGTTATATACACAGTAAAGGGGATGAATACGTCAAGAAGAAAGTACGAACACACACAGAATACATATATAGCCATGAACAGTAACCCCAATAAGTATAGGTATAAAGTGTATGTATATATAGAGAGAGTATAGACAATGTGTTATATACACAGTAAAGGGGATGAATACGTCAAGAAGAAAGTACAAACACACACAGAACACATATATAGCCATGAACAGTAACCTCAATAAGTATAGGTATAAAGTGTGTATATATAGAGAGAGTATAGACAAGGTGTTATATACACAGTAAAGGGGATGAATACGTCAAGAAGAAAGTACAAACACACACAGAATACATATATAGCCATGAACAGTAACCCCAATAAGTATAGGTATAAAGTGTATGTATATATAGAGAGAGTATAGACAAGGTGTTATATACACAGTAAAGGGGATGAATACGTCAAGAAGAAAGTACAAACACACACAGAGAATACATATATAGCCATGAACAGTAACCCCAATAAGTATAGGTATAAAGTGTATGTATATATAGAGAGAGTATAGACAAGGTGTTATATACACAGTAAAGGGGATGAATACGTCAAGAAGAAAGTACAAATACACACAGAATACATATATAGCCATGAACAGTAACCTCAATAAGTATAGGTATACAGTATGTATATATAGAGAGAGTATAGACAATGTGTTATATACACAGTAAAGGGGATGAATACTTCAAGAAGAAAGTACAAACACACACAGAATACATATATAGCCATGAACAGTAACCCCAATAAGTATAGGTATAAAGTGTATGTATATATAGAGAGAGTATAGACAATGTGTTATATACACAGTAAAGGGGATGAATACTTCAAGAAGAAAGTACGAACAAACACAGAATACATATATAGCCATGAACAGTAACCTCAATAAGTATAGGTATACAGTATGTATATATAGAGAGAGTATAGACAAGGTGTTATATACACAGTAAAGGGGATGAATACTTCAAGAAGAAAGTACGAACACACACAGAATACATATATAGCTATGAACAGTAACCTCAATAAGTATAGGTATACAGTATGTATATATAGAGAGAGTATAGACAATGTGTTATATACACAGTAAAGGGGATGAATACTTCAAGAAGAAAGTACGAACACACACAGAATACATATATAGCCATGAACAGTAACCTCAATAAGTATAGGTATACAGTATGTATATATAGAGAGAGTATAGACAATGTGTTATATACACAGTAAAGGGGATGAATACTTCAAGAAGAAAGTACAAACACACACAGAATACATATATAGCCATGAACAGTAACCCCAATAAGTATAGGTATAAAGTGTATGTATATATAGAGAGAGTATAGACAATGTGTTATATACACAGTAAAGGGGATGAATACGTCAAGAAGAAAGTACAAACACACACAGAATACATATATAGCCATGAACAGTAACCCCAATAAGTATAGGTATAAAGTGTATGTATATATAGAGAGAGTATAGACAAGGTGTTATATACACAGTAAAGGGGATGAATACGTCAAGAAGAAAGTACAAACACACACAGAATACATATATAGCCATGAACAGTAACCCCAATAAGTATAGGTATAAAGTGTATGTATATATAGAGAGAGTATAGACAAGGTGTTATATACACAGTAAAGGGGATGAATACGTCAAGAAGAAAGTACAAACACACACAGAATACATATATAGCCATGAACAGTAACCTCAATAAGTATAGGTATACAGTATGTATATATAGAGAGAGTATAGACAAGGTGTTATATACACAGTAAAGGGGATGAATACGTCAAGAAGAAAGTACAGACACACACAGAATACATATATAGCCATGAACAGTAACCCCAATAAGTATAGGTATACAGTATGTATATATAGAGAGAGTATAGACAAGGTGTTATATACACAGTAAAGGGGATGAATACGTTAAGAAGAAAGTACAAACACACACAGAATACATATATAGCCATGAACAGTAACCTCAATAAGTATAGGTATACAGTATGTATATATAGAGAGAGTATAGACAAGGTGTTATATACACAGTAAAGGGGATGAATACGTCAAGAAGAAAGTACAAACACACACAGAATACATATATAGCCATGAACAGTAACCTCAATAAGTATAGGTATACAGTATGTATATATAGAGAGAGTATAGACAAGGTGTTATATACACAGTAAAGGGGATGAATACGTCAAGAAGAAAGTACAAACACACACAGAATACATATATAGCCATGAACAGTAACATCAATAAGTATAGGTATACAGTATGTATATATAGAGAGAGTATAGACAATGTGTTATATACACAGTAAAGGGGATGAATACTTCAAGAAGAAAGTACGAACACACACAGAATACATATATAGCCATGAACAGTAACCTCAATAAGTATAGGTATAAAGTGTATGTATATATAGAGAGAGTATAGACAATGTGTTATATACACAGTAAAGGGGATGAATACGTCAAGAAGAAAGTACAAACACACACAGAATACATATATAGCTATGAACAGTAACCCCAATAAGTATAGGTATAAAGTGTATGTATATATAGAGAGAGTATAGACAATGTGTTATATACACAGTAAAGGGGATGAATACGTCAAGAAGAAAGTACAAACACACACAGAATACATATATAGCCATGAACAGTAACCCCAATAAGTATAGGTATAAAGTGTATGTATATATAGAGAGAGTATAGACAATGTGTTCTATACACAGTAAAGGGGATGAATACGTCAAGAAGAAAGTACAAACACACACAGAATACATATATAGCCATGAACAGTAACCTCAATAAGTATAAGTATAAAGTGTATGTATATATAGAGAGAGTATAGACAATGTGTTATATACACAGTAAAGGGGATGAAATACGTCAAGAAGAAAGTACAAACACACACAGAATACATATATAGCCATGAACAGTAACCTCAATAAGTATAGGTATAAAGTGTATGTATATATAGAGAGAGTATAGACAATGTGTTATATACACAGTAAAGGGGATGAAATACGTCAAGAAGAAAGTACAAACACACACAGAATACATATATAGCTATGAACAGTAACCCCAATAAGTATAGGTATAAAGTGTATGTCATAATTTGTATATAATTGTATGCACCCCCGACCCACTATGCATGTACAATGTATGATTTTCAAAGATTTAATAAAGAATAAGGTAACTGGAGGACAGAAAGTAGCAACAAGACATAGGAAGTAGGCTTAAAAGCGGGCACAATTATAAATAACTTGTACAGTCAATACTTCCTGACCGAGGCCGGACGTATCTGGTGACCGCAGAAGTTATAAAAGTGAGAGACCCCCAATATTTCCGGAGCAGGACCGGACGTATCTGATAACCGCGGAAGTTATAAGAGTCGGACTAACACCCAATACTTCCTGACAAGATCGGGCGTGTCTTCCGACAAAGACCTCAGTAAGGACCAATTAGAAAGTATCGCCTAAATAGGTCAACCAATAGAAAAAGGTCATGTGACATCTCTCGACCAATAGGAAAGAAACTAATTCTTGGTGTTAAATCGAGAAGCAAAAATTGTCAGTAACGCTTTCGCTCCCAGAGGAACAACACCTACAGTAGTGATTTCGCTTCCAACAAGGTAACATCTACTCTCGAGACCTCCCCGCTCAGCTCATAGCTAAGTCAATCACCGCCATGTGATCAGATAATTAACAATCAAAACCCGCTCCGCTCTTCTCAAGTTCTCTTTCCTCCAAACCAGTTGCCTTTTATTTTCAAACCCCATCACGTGTCCTGATTATTCCTAACTGTATGCTTCACTTGCCACTCAACGACTGCGTTTCAATCAAATCTCACCATTCTCATCGAACAACAAGAAATTCCGCAACGATATTGCCACAGAACGGTTAAGTCGACAGGATAAAGTATGTATATATAGAGAGAGTATAGACAATGTGTTATACACACAGTAAAGGGGATTAAATACGTCAAGAAGAAAGTACAAACACACACAGAATACATATATAGCCATGAACAGTAACCCCAATAAGTATAGGTATACAGTATGTATATATAGAGAGAGTATAGACAATGTGTTATACACACAGTAAAGGGGATGAAATACGTCAAGAAGAAAGTACAAACACACACAGAATACATATATAGCCATGAACAGTAACCCCAATAAGTATAGGTATACAGTATGTATATATAGAGAGAGTATAGACAATGTGTTATATACACAGTAAAGGGGATGAAATACGTCAAGAAGAAAGTACAAACACACACAGAATACATATATAGCCATGAACAGTAACCCCAATAAGTATAGGTATAAAGTGTATGTATATATAGAGAGAGTATAGACAATGTGTTATACACACAGTAAAGGGGATGAATACGTCAAGAAGAAAGTACAAACACACACAGAGAATACATATATAGCCATGAACAGTAACCCCAATAAGTATAGGTATACAGTATGTATATATAGAGAGAGTATAGACAATGTGTTATACACAGTAAAGGGGATGATATACTTCAAGAAGAAAGTACAAACACACAGAGAATACATATATAGCCATGAACAGTAACCCCAATAAGTATAGGTATACAGTATGTATATATAGAGAGAGTATAGACAATGTGTTATACACAGTAAAGGGGATGAAATACTTCAAGAAGAAAGTACAAACACACACAGAACACATATATAGCTATGAACAGTAACCTCAATAAGTATAGGTATACAGTATGTATATATAGAGAGAGTATAGACAATGTGTTATACACAGTAAAGGGGATGAAATACGTCAAGAAGAAAGTACAAACACACACAGAATACATATATAGCCATGAACAGTAACCCCAATAAGTATAGGTATAAAGTGTATGTATATATAGAGAGAGTATAGACAAGGTGTTATATACACAGTAAAGGGGATGAATACGTCAAGAAGAAAGTACAAACACACACAGAATACATATATAGCTATGAACAGTAACCCTAATAAGTATAGGTATAAAGTGTATGTATATATAGAGAGAGTATAGACAATGTGTTATATACACAGTAAAGGGGATGAAATACTTCAAGAAGAAAGTACAAACACACACAGAATACATATATAGCCATGAACAGTAACCTCAATAAGTATAGGTATACAGTATGTATATATAGAGAGAGTATAGACAATGTGTTATACACAGTAAAGGGGATGAAATACTTCAAGAAGAAAGTACAAACACACACAGAATACATATATAGCCATGAACAGTAACCTCAATAAGTATAGGTATACAGTATATATATATAGAGAGAGTATAGACAATGTGTTATACACAGTAAAGGGGATGAAATACTTCAAGAAGAAAGTACAAACACACACAGAATACATATATAGCTATGAACAGTAACCCCAATAAGTATAGGTATAAAGTGTATGTATATATAGAGAGAGTATAGACAATGTGTTATACACAGTAAAGGGGATGAAATACTTCAAGAAGAAAGTACAAACACACACAGAGAATACATATATAGCCATGAACAGTAACCCCAATAAGTATAGGTATAAAGTGTATGTATATATAGAGAGAGTATAGACAATGTGTTATACACAGTAAAGGGGATGAAATACTTCAAGAAGAAAGTACAAACACACACAGAGAATACATATATAGCCATGAACAGTAACCCCAATAAGTATAGGTATAAAGTGTATGTATATATAGAGAGAGTATAGACAATGTGTTATACACAGTAAAGGGGATGAAATACTTCAAGAAGAAAGTACAAACACACACAGAATACATATATAGCTATGAACAGTAACCCTAATAAGTATAGGTATAAAGTGTATGTATATATAGAGAGAGTATAGACAATGTGTTATATACACAGTAAAGGGGATGAAATACTTCAAGAAGAAAGTACAAACACACACAGAGAATACATATATAGCCATGAACAGTAACCCCAATAAGTATAGGTATAAAGTGTATGTATATATAGAGAGAGTATAGACAATGTGTTATACACAGTAAAGGGGATGAAATACTTCAAGAAGAAAGTACAAACACACACAGAGAATACATATATAGCCATGAACAGTAACCCCAATAAGTATAGGTATAAAGTGTATGTATATATAGAGAGAGTATAGACAATGTGTTATATACACAGTAAAGGGGATGAAATACTTCAAGAAGAAAGTACAAACACACACAGAGAATACATATATAGCCATGAACAGTAACCCCAATAAGTATAGGTATAAAGTGTATGTATATATAGAGAGAGTATAGACAATGTGTTATATACACAGTAAAGGGGATGAAATACTTCAAGAAGAAAGTACAAACACACACAGAGAATACATATATAACCATGAACAGTAACCCCAATAAGTATAGGTATAAAGTGTATGTATATATAGAGAGAGTATAGACAATGTGTTATACACAGTAAAGGGGATGAAATACTTCAAGAAGAAAGTACAAACACACACAGAGAATACATATATAGCCATGAACAGTAACCCCAATAAGTATAGGTATAAAGTGTATGTATATATAGAGAGAGTATAGACAATGTGTTATATACACAGTAAAGGGGATGAAATACTTCAAGAAGAAAGTACAAACACACACAGAATACATATATAGCCATGAACAGTAACCCCAATAAGTATAGGTATAAAGTGTATGTATATATAGAGAGAGTATAGACAATGTGTTATATACACAGTAAAGGGGATGAAATACTTCAAGAAGAAAGTACAAACACACACAGAGAATACATATATAGCTATGAACAGTAACCTCAATAAGTATAGGTATAAAGTGTATGTATATATAGAGAGAGTATAGACAATGTGTTATATACACAGTAAAGGGGATGAATACGTCAAGAAGAAAGTACAAACACACACAGAATACATATATAGCCATGAACAGTAACCTCAATAAGTATAAGTATAAAGTGTATGTATATATAGAGAGAGTATAGACAATGTGTTATATACACAGTAAAGGGGATGAATACGTCAAGAAGAAAGTACAAACACACACAGAATACATATATAGCCATGAACAGTAACCTCAATAAGTATAGGTATACAGTATGTATATATAGATAGAGTATAGACAATGTGTTATATACACAGTAAAGGATGTGTAAATACTTCAAGAAGAAAGTACGAACACATAGAGAATACATATATAGTCATTGTATGAACATTAACCCCAATAAGTATAGGTATACGAGTACAGTACAGTATAAGAGTGTATAGAGAGCACACACAGTGTGTTATGCACACAGTAAAGAATGTGTGAATACTTCAAGAAGAAAGTACAAACACACACAGAATACATATAGTCATTATATATGCAATAAGTTTAGGTTTAAAGCATGTATAGAGACACATACAGCGTGTTGTATACACAGTAAAAGATGAATACGTCAAGAAGAAAGTACAAACACACAGAATACATACGAGATCTGTTCAAAAGTACCGAAACTCCTACCTTCCAGCAGATGAAGAAGCTCGGTAAAGTTTCCTTGGTAGATGTAGAGAAGGGGGCGTAGATGTAGTTACGTCAGTGGCTGGACGTGTAGTTTCCAGTAATGTTTACAATGTTACATATTGGCGGCATGAGCGGCGACATCGCACCAAATTCAGCCAGAATGTTGACGGAGTGTAACATATTAATTCATAATACATATCCACTAATCGTTGATTGTTAATTATTCCACAATTAGACAAATACTTAACTTGAAATGGTATTTGGCCAATTCTTGAATAATTAAAAAAAATCAACGAGAATAGTTGATATTTATTCCGATAGATTGCGCAAGCCATCAGTAACTTTCAGTTGCACGATAAGGAGATGCCTTTTTTTCTTAATTTATCTAACTTAATCTAGTACAATTTCACATTTGTGCTATTTTTCACGGAATGTAACATGTTCGAAAGATCCAACAGGTTTCGTGAAGGATGAACAACTCAGGAATTAAGAAAGGCTACAAACCGCTTCAAAGATGGTGACATATCAGTGGGCAGCGTTCAGACACACCGGCCGGTATGTCATTGAGTGCGGACTTGATCACATGGAGGAACCATTCTGAGAACTTACGGATGAAATATAGTTGGGCATTAAAACGGAAAGTTCCATTTTGACCGAGTATTGGAGCATGAGAAGAGAGTCCGTGAAATACACTCATGGACAAAACTTAAGGAAGTTGTACCTTTCAGCATGTATATCAGGATTCAGACAATAACTCTGAAAGATATTACAGTGACCTTTATTGCAAACACGATATAATCAAGTGTGAACAAAATTGTCTCTGTCTCCTTCAAAAACACAAACGACCGGCGACATCAGTAACTTTCCACTTCTATAAGTTTTGTCCATAAGTGTACGTATCAAAACTGCGCTTACAATATGAATAAAGAGCAAGGTTATATGGAAATATGAAAGGACATGCTGGACTAGACAAACAGTCATCCCAACATTCTGAACACCGTAAGTACAAGCGATGGGGTTTGTGCGACCAAGATGCGGTGTGTGACAGCGTTCGATATCTCCGAGGTAACAGTAGGTTCACAGCAACGTTGGCCTGGACTCCCGCGGGACAGTGGAGGTTCCACAAGGACATCACAGCCGGGAGATCCTTTGTGACACTGTGCCACGAAAACGGCCGGATCTGTCGATAGAAAAACTTCATCGTGATAACGCATCTGTCCATTTTGCATATCTCTCTGATTTAGTTAATATATAATTGTATGAATACAATTATGTTTGATCAAGGTCTTTGGTTTATATAAATTCTACAAGGCCGCAGTCACCGTTCGGAGGAGATTAATAGAATCGCCGAATGTCGTGGTCCATTTGGATGAGGAAAGCGAAGATTAGAACGTGGCTGATTCCACACTTTCAGTGATACGCTAACTAATGCACAGTGGAATCTGTGGACACTGGACATGCGTCTGACCGGGAGGTTGTTGGGCTCTGCGCTGTCTGAAGTATAGGGGCTCTATCTATGCTTCCCTCCTGTGGTGAATCTGTATAAGACCGGTGATCTTAATAAAGCTATATGTGTGTGTGTTTGATTTAGACATTTTCGCGAAACATTTCCGTATTCGACAGGCTCCCTATTCCCCCGATATGGCTTGATGTATCTTTTGACTATTTCCCAAGCTGGGAATGTTTCTGAAAGGACCAGATTTGAGTCAATGATTTGAAGACCGACAGCGAAGTACCATTCAACGTGTTCCAGAAATGTCTCCAAGAGCGCTTAGAGAAAGAAGTACGTACAATACCGTGGAAACCACTTTGAGGGAGCTTTGTTCTTCCAGATATTCTTTTCTGCTTACCAAAGTGCTGATACTTTTAGAATGAACACCATATATATGTGGTGTTTTTTATAAATATTTATATGTATTTGCCCAATTCTGGAATAATTAAAAATCAACTAATAGTTGATTTTTATTCCGATAGATGGTGTAAGCCATCATCAACTTTCAGTTGCATAATAAGGAGATGCCTTTTTTTTTTTTCTTTCTTAATATATATATTCATGTTCTTTCCTGATTTATAATATTATAAAATAAATAAAGCTTCCAGGGCTAAGTTTCTTATGCAACTTTTATTTTCAAGCTTTCGGACTTGTCAGTGATAATCCTGTTGAAGGACTAACAAGTCCGAAAGCTTGAAAATAAAAAGATATACAAGAAACTTAGCCCTGGAAGCTTTATTTATTTTATAATATATATTAAAAAGTACCTAGAGAGGCACCTCTCCCTTTAAATATACACCAGAACGAAGCATTTTGTTCATCACCCTGGTAAAAAAACTTTACTGGTAATGATAAAAGTAAAGAAGGTTGAAATCCTCTAAAGAATCGTGAAGCTTCTTTTGAATTTCTTCTTGGCATGCTCAGGGCACGCGGATATTTCTTACTATTGTTTTTCTCACTGGTTTGCTAACATGTTTATTTTTCTTGTAAATATGATAATTTTTCTCAAAATGGATATGAATATATGATGCAAGTTTCTTCAGATATGATGTCCTGTAGAAGGGTTATTGACCCGAAAGCTCGCCTTTATTAAAACTTATAAGAAACGCATCCTCGTTCGCTTTAAATCTATCACTTAATGATAAAAGAGTTTGCCAAAACTGATGTTGTGGCTCATTCTTCATCATAACAAGTAAAGTTTATTACCAGCGTGATGAACAAAATGCATCGTTTTGATACATAAATCTAAATCTAAAAATCTAAAAAGCACATGTGCTTGTGGTCAGGAGATGCCTTCTTTATTTTTATATCAACACCTGACCCACTTATCTTTTATTTTATTTTTTCTATTGTTTTTTCATGTGTTAAGCGTCTTAACGCAAATTTGGCCTTATATACCCATTTCTTGATTTTTCGGGAAGCCATTGGGACCAAAAATCATTTTGGTCGCAGTGGTTACAGCCTTCTCCACGCTGACGAGCGCCAACAGCGCGAAACGCGTTCGTGGATGGCTTTTCTTGATTTATCAAGAAATTGGGTTGGCCAAATATCTCGGAGCAAGCTAAATAAACGTTTAGTTTATTTTTGCTCCACTAGATGGCGCTCTGCCATCTAAAAAGCACATGTACTCGTGGTAAAGAGATGCCTTCTTTATTTTTAATATATATATGTCATAATTTGTAAATAGTTGTAGGCAACCCCGACCCAATATGTATGCAATGTATGTTTCAAAGACTTAATAAAGAATAAGGTAACTGGAGGATAGAACGCCTTAGAGAAGCGAGGCCTAGAAACAAGGCTTAAGAGTCAGCATAACCATTAGCAAAATTACAGCCGATTTTATGATCGCGGAAATAATAAAAGTTGAGTTCAACGACACAGTATTTCCTGGTCGTGTCAGAACAAGTCCAAAAGACAAAGAAATGAGCAAGGACCAATGAGGGAGCAGCTTCCAAAAGGTCAACCAATAGAAAAAGGCCACGTCTCAGCTTTCCTCCAATGGGAAAGGAGATAGGTCTTCGTGTTAAATCGAGAAGCAAGGATTGTCAGTGGTTCACTCGCTCCCACCGAGACAGCACCTAAAAAAGTGGCTCTTTCGCTCCCACCGAGGTAACACCTGCTCTAGAGAACTCCCCGTTCATCCCATAGCTAAGTCCAATTATCGCCATGTGAATCGATAGGCCAATAGTCAAAAACCCCTCCGCCTTCTCAAGCCTTTATTTCCTCCCACCAGTTGCCTTTTATTTTCAACCCATCAAGTGTCCTGGTTTATTTCCCTTGTGTGTAAACCTTTCTCACTCAGCCATCACGACTGCGCCACCACCTCAACAATCACCAACCCCAAGAGTAAGGTTTTCCAGCATAGCATATTACGATAGCTATATTGAAAGTCGACAGGATATATTACGATATATATATAAGGATATAGATTACAAGGTTTTTAAATTTTTCCGAGAAGAAAATAAGCGAACAGCCTCGTCGAAATATTATAATTTAATAAATATTTTGATCCAAAAAATGCCCCTATTTTAATATTTATATGAGAAAAATAAGAGAAAAAATAGAAGAGGTGGAGATACACATCCTGACCGCGCACATGAGCATTTAAGATGGCGCCATCTAGTGGAATAAACATCAACTAAACGTTGATTTAGCCTTGTTTCATAATATTTAGCCAACTCATTTTCTTGATAAATATGGAAAAGCCAACCACACGTACGTGTCTCGGGCTGTTGGCCCTCGTCAACGTGGTACCTCTACGACCAAAAATTTGGGCCAAAAGGCTTAAATGAAGTAAAAATGTTCATGTAAAGGGTCAGGATATGCAAATTTTATTTTTTATATAAATATAAAGAGACTCTGCGCCGAGAGAATTAAAACATATATTGAAAACATGCCTATTTTGTATCAAGATACACATTTTATAGGATTCTTTCTTTACTTCAAACTGTACTTTAGATAAAACAATCGTATTTATTTTTACAAAATAGATTATATTTGTTTTTAATTTAAAATCATTTATCATCATGCACCTTTCTTTGATACAGTAGAACCTCTCTTTACACTTAGTTGCGTGAGCCCAATTTGTTTTAGACCTGCTAATGATATTATGGTCGAAAGCTTGCCAATATGCAAAAAGGAAACGTAATCTGTTTGATTCTTTGATCCACATTCTTCAAACAAAACTTGTCTGTTGTTGCAGTGGACTCAGGAAGATGCAAATCAAACCTTGAAGTCCTTCCTACCGCCGCGCTACGTCCGATTGCTGCCAAGATGGAGGAACAGGAAGTGATAACAACAGGCAGTAGGTCACGTGATAACTTCCATAGACCTTGACATCTTGGAATATTGTTGTTAGGCCCTGATTGGTCACCTACCTGAGTGACCATCTCCCTGATTGGTCACCTACCTGAGTGACCATCTCCCTGATTGGTCACCTACCTGAGTGACCTTCTCCCTGATTGGTCACCTACCTGAGTGACCACCTCCCTGATTGGTCACCTACCTGAGTGACCATCTCCCTGATTGGTCATCTATCTGAGTGACCATCTCCCTGATTGGTCACCTACCTGAGTGACCATCTCCCTGATTGGTCACCTACCTGAGTGACCATCTCCCTGATTGGTCACTTACCTGAGTGACCATCTCCCTGAATGGTCACCTACCTCAGTGACCTACTCCCTAATTGGTCACCTACCTGAGTGACCACCTCCCTGATTGGTCACCTACCTCAGTGACCATCTTCCTGATTGGTCACCTACCTCAGTGACCATCTCCCTGATTGGTCACCTACCTGAGTGACCATCTACCTGATTAGTCACCTACCTGAGTGACCATCTTCCTGATTGGTCACCTACCTCAGTGACCATCTCCCTGATTGGTCACCTACCTCAGTGACCATCTCCCTGATTGGTCACCTACCTGAGTGACCATCTCCCTGATTGGTCACCTACCTGAGTGACCATCTCCCTGATTGGTCACCTACCTGAGTGACCTTCTCTCTGATTGGTCACCTACCTGAGTGACCATCTCCCTGATTGGTCACCTACCTGAGTGACCATCTCCCTGATTGGTCACCTACCTGAGTGACCATCTCCCTGATTGGTCACCTACCTGAGTGACCATCTCCCTGATTGGTCACCTACCTGAGTGACCATCTCCCTGATTGGTCACCTACCTGAGTGACCATCTCCCTGATTGGTCACCTACCTGAGTGACCATCTCCCTGATTGGTGTCCAATGAGAAACCACCTCCAAGAGAGAAATCAATTTTTTTTTTTTTTAATGAAGAAATTTCAATAAATATATTATACTAGCGGATGTACCCGGCTTCGCCCGGGTTTTACCCGAGTAAGGGTTTGTCTAACGAACATTTGTTAAAACAATTCTCTATAAACTTATTAAAAAAATTAATAGATATATTTTGATAATTTGAAACTCGTAAATTTGAATCTCTCGATAAAGTGAACATTTTTTCCCGGTCCCTTGAAAAATACTCGATAAGTTGAATAAAATCAATATTAATTGGTTACCCCGGTAATTGGAAGTTAAAGGAATAGTATCTTGCCTTGGAATTGTATCATTATTCTTGTCTCAAATAAATTGCCGTGTCATCCTGAATTTTGTCTTTCCTAATTTTCTATATTACAAAATCATCGTAATCATGATAATATTTAGAGCAGATTGTTGAATTATAACAGATAAATTAGAATATTTATCTTGATTACTTTTAGGCGAAAAGTTATTTCAAAAAATTTATTTGCTAGAAACCTTCCCAGTACTATACTAAATAACTTCCCAAAGTTTCATGGCGTTCCAATGAGTGGTTTGGTCAGGCATAAAGGACAGACACACACACACATACATTCATTTTTATATATATATTATACTACAGTACAACTACCCCAATGTAAAGTACAATACCTAGTTTCAAACCCAGAGTGTTCTTTAGAGAGAGATTTTCTCTTACAGGAGAGTTGCTAAATAGTAAAAAATGGTAATTCAGCAAATGAAAACTGTCATTTGTAGAGAAGTATCCCCTAGCAAGAGTGACTTCTAATAGAGGTTCTACCGTATATAAAAGATAATTATTTTTGAAATAAATTTATTTTTATTAATTTTAACCACAAGCTTCAAGATAACTTTTCATTAATTAAAGATTTGGTTTGGTGATGTAGATACTACAGATAATGATAAGGTACAATTTGGATAATAGAAGATAAACACAAGGTAATAAGACCAAATCCAAATAAATAAATAGTTTGTGAGGTTTCTGTAACAGCGTTGTTACGTCATAGCGTCACACACTATTTATTTATTTGGATTTGGTCTTATTACCTTGTGTTTATGGACAATGACTTGCAAGGTACTATGTACTAAGTGTCAACCTGCAACAACCCCAAACCACATCATTGACTGTATTGACTCATCTATTGATGAGCTCTACTCATCCCCAGCCACAGACACCATCAACAAGTTCTACAGGCTTGATACCCTGATATGATCATTGGGCGGAGATAAAAATGAAGAATAATTAAAGAGAAAATAATTGAAAGCTTGTGGTTAAGTTAATTAAATCAAGTTATTGCTAAAGGATTTATCTTCTATATAGAATCTTTGTAAAATCAAAATTAAACCAACACAACATTCTCCGGGAGATTCTCCATGTGTTAGACTCTGTGTGTTGTTTTGCTATTACATAGTTGTGTGTGAGGTTTCTCTACTGTACTTGAAACATGGTACACACAAGGTATCACTAGGGAACAAAACCAAATAGGTATTTTATAACTGACATTTTATAATTAGGCACAATTTGGATTATAGATTATAAACATATGGTAATAAGACCAAATATTAGGGGGTCGGTGGAAGGCTGGTTATACCGTTTGGTTTTCGACCACTAGGACCCGGGTTCGATTCCCACATTGGACACTTTTTTCTGTTTAAAAAAAAAAAAAAATGCTCCAATGGCCCCCGATTCTTGCAAAAGTCCAACCCCACCAGCGAGTGCAAGTAACCAAACGGGGCTCTGGCATTAGTAAGTGCAAAGTCGAACTGCTTTTCACATGTGTAGACATGTGGTGCACTTACAGTAAAAGCAGTCGCTAACTACCCACCATGATTATCATGGCCTGTACCACGTGTACTAGGGATAAGCAAAAAAAAAAAAAAGACCAAATATTTATTTATTTGGATTTAGTCTTATTACCTTGTATTTAAAATTAGGCACAATTTGGATTATAGATTATAAACACAAGGTAATAAGACCAAATCTAAATAAATAAACAGTGTGTGACGTTTTTGTAACAACGTTATTTTTAATACTTGTCTTTACTTTTGTGTGAAGATGGTAACAACGCTATTGCCGAAACGTCATACACTATTTAGATTTGGTCTTATTACCTTGTGTTTATTTCATTGTGAATGTATGACACCATAGGTAATATATTAAAATCTATGGCAGGATTGTCAATTTGCACAATGTTTATCCATAGTTGCATATCCACAAGAGTTATGCAAATCAGTCGAAAGACAGGAGAGCCACAAACTACAAATATAGGAATAAAGACTTCATTGTGTATGTGTGACACCATAGGTAATATATTAAAATCTACAGCAGGATTGTCAATTTGCACAATGTTTATCCATAGTTGCATATCCACAAGAGTTATGCAAATCAGTCAAAAGACAGGAGAGCCACAAACTACAAATATAGGAATAAAGACTTCATTGTGTATGTGTGACACCATAGGTAATATATTAAAATCTACAGCAGGATTGTCAATTTGCACAATGTTTATCCATAGTTGCATATCCAATAAGAGTTATGCAAATCAAGAGACAGGAGAGCCACAAATTATAGAAAAAAAAGATTTAATTGGTAGCTGTAACAGAATCAGGAGACAACGTAGAGAGATGGAGCCTGGAGTCTCTGCAGTTTGATGGAGTCCCACAGCCAATCAGCATTCAGCCGAGGTTTCTGTGCAACCAATCACATTGTCTGGACAACACCTGGAGTACCATAGAGCCTGGCAGAGAGAGAGTCTTGGTCAAGTCAGGATGGAATGGTTGGGAGTTAAAAGACGATCCATTGAATATAAATATTGTCACATAGAAAATTAAAAAAGACAAACTTCAGGATGTAATTTACATAATGCAAGCACAACATATTTGTAAGTGCAAAAGTCGAACTGCTTTTCACATGTGTAGACATGTGGTGCAATTACAGCAAAAGCAGTCGCCTACCTCTACCCACCATGATTATCATGGCCTGTACCACGTGTACTATGGATAAGCAAAAAAAAAAAAAACAACATTGATAAAATACCAAAGTCAATATGAGGGAAGTTTACAGAGAACCAAAATATAAATACCAATTCAGAGATCAAATCCTGGAGTGTGACACATGTAGACAAACATAGTGGCATAAACCTTACACATTCATGGACGAAACTTAAGTGGAAGTGGAAAGTCTTTGATGTCCCTGGTCCTCTATTATTATTTTTTTTTTTTTTTTTGTAGACAGAAGCAATTTTGTTCACATTTGGTTATCTGGTGTCTTCAATAAAGGTCACTGTAATATCTTTCAGAGTTATTGTCTGAAATCCCAATAAACATGGTAAAAGGTACAACTTCCTTAAGTTTTGTCCATTAGTGTATTGACACAGTTTTCACAAGTTCTACATCTAGATAATTACTGAATCCCTTTAATCCAAACACAAGGTAATAAGACTAAATAAATAAATAGTGTGAGATGTTTCTGTAACAGCGTTGTTACTTCAGGCAAAAGTACTGAATGATAACAACGCTGTTACTGAAACGTCACACACACTATTTATTTATTTAGATTATTACCTTGCACACCTATCCCCCGATTTACACGGTAGATACGTTCCTGAGAAAAACGTGTAAATCGGGGGATAGGTATACACAGAAATAAAAATGAAATGCATTGACAGGTTAAAATATGTAGTCAGCACATAAGCTCGGGATTCCTCGTGAGATGTGTACACAGCGCATGTGTTCAATCACAGTAGCATTTAGTATAGTGCGATAAAAACAAAAAAAAACTTATTTGGAAAACCGTGTAAAAGCGAAAACGTGTAAAACAAGTACCATGTAAATCAGGGGGATAGGTGTATTTATAATCCAAATTGTGCCATATCATAACCCAAATTGAAAAAGAACAATAGGTAAGAAGATAAGCAGTGTTGGCCAGTAGTTGAGATAGAAAACACCAGAATTGTAGGTTTGGAAACTTCCTCAACTTTTTTATACAAAGGTCTATAGACAAGTGTGGTCTAAACCATTGGTTTTTCAACCGCTACGATCTGGGATTAAATCCCACATTGGGTACTTTTCTTTTTTATAATGATAAAAAAATATTCCAATGGTCCCCAATTCTTTAAAAAGTCAAACCCCACCAGCGAGTGCAAGAAACCAAACAGGACTCTAGCACATTTGTAAGTGAAAAGTCAAACAGCTTTTCACATGTGTAAATATGTGGTGTGCTTACAGTATAGGCAGTTTGCCAACTACTACCCACCATAATTATCATGTCCAGTACCACGTGTTGTTGTTGTTTCTTATCCCCTTGTGTAAAGATTACACAAATTCCATGAGTTCATTCTCCTCAAGTTGTTTTATGATAAGCAGCTGCCTCTCCCAAAAGCCGTTGTTAGTACATCTAATACAAGCCAAAATGTGTTCTGAAGCTGTAGGTGCCAAGCTACATTTTGGACAAGTGTGGAGTAGATTTTTAAAAATTGCATGATAAGGAGATGCCTTTTTTTTATTTTATTTATTTATGCACCTTATACACCCAGTACAATATTACATTTGTACTATTTTTTCACATTGTGTAGCGTCCTCACGCAATTCTGGCCTTAACTACCCATTTCATGATTTTTCAGGATGTCCAAATGATCAGTTTTTTTGGTCGTTGAGGTACAGCTTGCACCACGCTGATGAGGGCCAAAAGCCCGAAACGCGTCCGTGGTTAGCTTTTCTTGATTAATCAAGAATGGGTATTTGGCCAATTCTGGAATAATTAAAAATCAACGAGAATAGTTGATATTTATTCTGATAGATGGCGCAAGCCATCAGCATCTTTCAGTTGCACGATAAGGAGATGCCTTTTTTTTTATTTATGCACCTTATCCCAGTACAATATTACATTTTTTCACATGGAGTAGATTTTGTTATTTTCTATCTTCAATGGCTTGAGATGTTCTAAATCTTATTGTTTGTTGCTCTGTCTGAGGTTATATAGGTTTATTTCTAAGTACCACGTGTACTATATATAGGGATAGTAATTTAAAATATACTCTTTAAAAACACAAGGTAATAAGACCAAATCCAAATAAATAAATAGTGTGTGACATTTCGGTAACAGTGTTGTTCCCATCTTCAGATAAAAGTACTGAATGAAGATTCTCTGAAGATGGTAACAACGCATTTACTGTCACACACTATTTATTTGGATTTGGTCTTATTACCTTGTGTTTATAATCTATAATCCAAATTGTGCCTTATCATACTCTTTAAAAGATTAACACAAAGCAATAATGCGCCATCTATACATATAAAATGAATGATTTAAAAGCACGAATGTTTCTTTTATACATAATACAAACTTTAAAAGATGTTGATGAAGTTTCCAGCTGTAATTGAACAAGTAGCACAAGTTGAGAGTTGTTTAGATTGAACAACAATGATGTTACTCACAGAAGGACTGGAGTCCTCATCATCATCCCCCTGCAGGAAGTGGGTGGCCTGGGACCTGTGGTAGCTGTCCAACAGGTCCATGTCATACCTGGCGGGTGGTCAAGGGTCAAATACAATTGAAATATTCATAGATATATTGGCAAATAATATTTTTTTTGTGTGAGGCAAAAATTGTATCAGTCAGATGTATCAGTCATCTTCCAAATTGGCTGAAGCTGGAGTTGTACAGTAGAGCCTGTCAAGTGAGGTGTCCTCTCATGGAGGTTGTTCTACTGGATTTAATTCCCAATGTTTTGATGACTCCCTGAGAAGTCATTGAAATATCAGGAATTAAATAACTGGAGAGTTTAATTTTATATAGTTGAGATATCTCTCTCCACACAGAACCTCCGAATGCCGTGGGAAAAAAGCAGAAAACATTCAAGTTTGACCAATAGTTAAGTGGAATGATGAAGTAGGTTGTGACAGGAATGAAGCAGCGAGACACCATACTGGACAATTCTGCGTGGACACCACAACAACACAAGGATACGCGATGAGATAGCGGCGCAGAAGCTCACGCTGGTCAAGGGATTCAGGCAAGTAGATCTTGATGCCGGAGAATACAGCAGGCAATTTCTGAAACCACACACATTATTTACATATTAGTCTCATTGTGTAAATATGTAATTAGGGTGTGTGGAGAAAATCCCTTCACATCTGACAATTCCAACATACCTTGCTAATATTGAAATAAGTTAAATACTTAAGGACTCCGAAACAAGTTTATTTTATAATTTATCATTGATGAACTCAACTCATCCCCTCGGCAGAGCCGACTGCTACAGGGCGCGTCCCCAGGTGGTGGATAGGGGAACGACCTTCAAATATGAAGACCAGCTGTGAAACAAGCAGAATAACTCTGACGAATAAGAGTCGCGGACCAACAGCAGCATTGTTAGAAGAGGAGTAGACCTCTTTAAAAATCCTGACTTCAACTGACCCGGTTGATAGACCTCAGCAAGGGTCCCACTCCAGGGATACAGAGGAGCTGCGTCTGTACTCATGTTAGAGTCAGCAGCAAAGGCGTATGCTTCCATGTTAGGAACGGCCTCAAACTACAGGCAAAGTCAGACTTTCACCAAAGTGTGCCTGGATCATGGTGCCATGATCAACGAAAGATGCGCCCCTACACCCCATTCCACGAGATCAAATGTTGATTTACATGCTGCATCGCTCGTCGCGCACATGGAATTCGTGTAAGCTTTACACAAGGGGATAAGAAACAACAACAACAACAACAACAACTCATCCCCAGCAGACACCATCAAAAGCTTTACAAGCTTGACACCCTGATATGATTGAGTGGAGATAAGAAAGAAGATAATTTATCAGCATTGGCAAGTTTTGGAGTTAAACAACTCTTCCACAGGTGTTTCTTCCAAGGATATATATTTCAATATAATGAAAAGTATATAAAACATTTTATGCAATTTACAACATGTTAAATTGAAATAAGTATTGTCTATAAAAGGTAATTCACTAATGCGGAAACATGTTGCTATGCAAATTGATTTGAAAAATGGAAATATTTTACTGTAAATATGATATGGCACAATTTGGATTATAGATTATAAACACAAGGTAATAAGACCAAATTTTAATAAATAAATAGTGTGTGAATTTTCAGGTAACAGTAGTGCCATCATCAACAGACAAAAGTACAATTCTCAATAGCCATGACCCGGGATCAAATCCCCCATTGGGAATTCTTTTTTCTGAAAAAAATTGCTTCATTGGACCCTTGAAAAAGTCCAATCCCACCAGTGAGTTACCAAACAGAGCTCTGGTAATTGAAAAAGTCAAACTGCTTTCAACCTGTGGAGCATATACAGTAAAAGCAGTCGCTATGATTATAGTTACAGGAAAAGTCAGACTTTCACCAAAGTGGCACATGGTGATATGATCAACGAAAGCTGCACCCCTACACCCTCATTCCATGAGAGCATGGAATTTGTGTAATCTTTACACAAGGGGATAAGAAACAACAACAGGATAAGTACCCCACCACCAGCACTAGAGAGTTCACCATGATTTTTGTGTGATCATCTCATGAAGAGGATACAAAAATATATGTACATATATACATGCTATGCAACTCATTCCAATATGCAAATATGGGACTTACGCAAATAGACTTCTCATCATCAGAGGACAGTTTCAACTTTTTCTGTGAACACACAAAATGGAACAGTGAACAATTGGTTATCCGTTTAGAAGGAGAATCCTTCCATTATATCTTCAAATCAGTAAAAGTCGAGTAAAGTATTTTAAATTCTCATATACATTCATGGACAAGACTTGAAGAAAGTCTCTGATGTTGTCAATCATCTATTTTTTTAAGGAGATTTAGGAAATTTTTCTACATTTGGTTATCTTGTGGGTCTTCAATAAAGGTCACTGTAATATCATTCCGAGTTATTGTCCCGATATACATGGTAAAAGGTACAACTTCCTTAAGTTTTGTCCATGAGTGAATATATACAGTAGAACCTCCCTGTTAGAGAGAGATGTCCTCCTACCAGAGAGTGGCTAAATAGTAATTTGGGGAATTTTGCAAATGAAAACTGTCCTTTATAGAGAGGTATCCTCTAGCGCAAGTGCCCTCTCATGGAGAGAGAGGTTCTACTGTATATATGAATTTACAATTACAAAAATATTTTGTGTGAGGAAACAAAAACACAAGAGTAAAACATCAACAAATGTGAGAATGGTTGTGTCACTTACTTGTGGTTTCTCATCATCGGGCGAGAACTTCAGCTTTTTCTGTAAACAACACAGTAGCTTAGTGTTGACAGCATGGAAGTTGAGTGTATACTCCTCCAGTTGGGGAATTGTTTCTAAAATGTGATTTGATTTTAAAAAAACACAACTTATTCATAAAAATAAATGTAAACATCATGTGTCATCTATGTAGCTGTCATTACAAACATACTGTACTGGTCTCAGCGGCAGTTTATTCACCAAATTATGGTATTCAACTGCTAGTAATCTGTTTGTAGAACACAAACAACTTGAGGCATCAACACAACACATCAACTCCACCCAAGCCCGGATGAAAAAGGAGGAGGGAAAGCAGTAACAAGCTCACTAAAAAACCTGGGCTCAGCTGGCCCAGCTGATAGTACCCTGTAAGGGCTCCTAATCCAGGGATACAGGATGATCATCGTTTGTACTCCATGTTAGGAGCGGCTGCACATGGCGTCTGTTCCTCATGTCAGAGGCGGTCATTTCTTTTGGAGATAAGTCAGTGGCCTGCCACTGAGTAGTGCTCCCAGTCTTAATGACAAAGGCAGACTCATTCTACTTCACCCAGTCTTGATGGTTGTCAAACAGACACCATCAAGGGTCACAACTTGATACTCTGATATGATTGGGTGGAGATAAGAAAGAAGAAGACATCTATATACAAGAAATCATACCTGGAAGAAATGATTCCTATGATATATCTGTATTGAAGGTTTATTCGTGATGATGATGTTTACCGACACTATGCAAATATGCTTTCATAATTGTAGAATATATTTCACACATATACTAAATTTAAATTTTTTAAATATATTGGATCAAAATATCATTTATTTTATCAATATTTCAGTTGGCTGAACGCTAACCTTTATCAAGGTGTTATAACATATTAATATGTTGTAACACCTTGATAAAGGTTGGCGTTCAGCCAACTGAAATATTTGTAAAATAAATTATATTTTGATCCAATATATGTCTTTTTAATTAAAGATTTATTTATGGATTGCTCTATTTTCAAAACATATACTGTATATATAAAATGTAATTTGACAGAATTAAAGTGAAAAAGAAACTGAAACTTACGGAAACTTTTGACTTCTCATCTTCAGACGACACCTTCTTCTGTAATGGACATACCATCGTCTGTTAGTGCGATTGGAATCAACAATTTGATGATAGGGTCCAACTTGGATTGTAGGGTAGAATAATCACAAAGTAATAAGGTCAAATATTACAAAAAAGCATGAGACAGTGCAAAATAAAAAGAGTTGTGCATCTTATGCTTTTTCTGTAATTTGTAGAGAAATCTGCAATCCCATGATAATGAAGGCCAAATATGTAAATTAATGAAGTGAGGTCTTAGTAGCAGCATTGTCATCATCTTCAGATAAAAGTACTGAATGTTCATTTGGAAAATTATTTAGAACTTTTTGTCTGAAAAAGATAAACAAACAATGGTGATACTCTGAAATATTGCACAAAAATCGCTTATTTGGATTTGGTCTTGTAATTTTTATATGCTAATTAATAGGTTTAACTAGAGAGGGTCCACCTCTTTTTGTGAACATCACATAAAAAGGATACAAGAATATATGTACATGCATGCTATGCAACTCCACCAATATGCAAATATGAGACTTACACAAATAGGCTTATCATCATCAGAAATAATTTTTCTCTGTGGGAGTTACTTGTCTTATATTTTTCTGTCTTGGGAGTATATTTTAGGTACACAACCATGTGTTTTGCATTAATATAGTTTTCTTAGGCATCTATGTCTAATTTGTTTACTTCTAATTTTTTAAGTCCCTATATGCAAATATGTTATAATATCTTTTATTAAGAGTGTGTTGTTAAATTTCAGTGAAAAAGAATAAATTTAAGTTTATTGTGTAGACATGTGGTGCACTTCCAGTAAAAGCAGTCGCCTACTTCTACCCACCATGATTATCATGGCCTGTACCAGGTGTACTAGGGATAAGCAAAAAAAAAAAGCATGTATATTGGGATCCAGACATCAACTCTGAAAGATATTACAGTGATCTTTATTGAAGACACACAAGATAACCAAGTGTAAACAACCTCTGTCTCCTTCAAATAAAAAGACGACTGGCAGCATCGAACACTTTCCACTTCCTTAAGTTTTATCCATGAGTGTAGATTTGGTCTTGTGACCTTTTTTTAATCGATAATCCAAATTGTATCATTTGTGCAATTTGTAAAAAAAATATATAATACAGTAGAACAAGAAAAGACACTCACGCTAGAGGACACCCCTCTCTACAAAGAACAGTTTTCATTGTCAAAATTACAGTTTTTACTATTTAGCAATTCTCCAGTAAGAAGACACCTCTCCCTAAAGGACATTTTGGCTCTGCAATTAAATGTCTTTTAGAGGAATGTTCTACTGTATTAAAAAATGAAATCATGAAAGACCACCTAACAAACATGGCAACCCCTGGTTTCTCAAGGAGACAGCTTCTCATGAGACAAAAAAATCTATTTTTAGTGGTTGCTGATCATTCATGGGGACAGTTCTTCATGGGAGCTTGCTATATTAGGCTTACATGGATCATGCCTTACAGGAGTGGTCACTCAGGAGAAACTATTTCCAATTTTCAGCAATAAAGGTTTTGTAAAACTTGCAATGGAAAAGAGACCATCCGAAAACACAAATACTATAATATCTAAAATCCAAATTGTACCTTATCATGATTCCTCAGAGTAGAGAGAGAGATAGGGTTAATATTTAGCTAATTGTACAGTAGAACTCTGTAAAGGACAAAACCTAGTTACAGAGCCAAAGTGTTCTTTAGAGTGAGGTGTTCTCTTACAGAGAGTTGCTAAATTGTAAAATAGTAATTTTGGCAAATGAAAACTGTCCTTTGTAGAGAGGTGTCTGCTAAAGGGAGGTTCTACTGTAGTACAGTAGTCTTCCATGACAGGCCATAGCTTAAAAACATAGTTAAACCCAATCTGTCCTGGAGGGTGTCTCTCTTTATAGACTCTGTTTTGGCTGAATGATTTCTAGCTTTCCTACTGATTCTTACTCATGATGGTTGTCAAATCTTCATCTATTGATGAGCTCTACTCATCCCCAGCAGACACCATCAAAACTCTCAAGCTTTACAAGCTTGATACCTTAATATGATTGAGTGGAGATAAGAAAGAAGAAGAGCTTTCCTACTGCTAAGCTGACATTCCCACACATCTCAACACAATACAACTACCTCTCTGTAAAAGACAACACCCAGTTACAAAGCCTAAGTTTTCTCCTACTGGTCTTCTTTCTTATTTCCACTCAATCGTATTAGGGTATCAAGTTGTAACCCTTGATGGTGTCTGTTTGACAACCATCATGACTGGGTGAAGTAGAATGCATCTGCCTTTGTCATTAAGACTGAGAGCACTACTCAGTGGCAGGCCACTGACTTAGCTCTAATCTTTTACTGGTGAGTTGCTAGATAGCAAAAATGGTCATTTTGGTGATGAAAACTGGTGTCCTCTAGCTGGGTATATCCCTATAGAGGTGCTATGCAAAAGATTCAACATGTTCAGAATTAGATGGTCAAAATTTGGTCAATTTACCAATCGTGTCAAATTCAATATTTTGATAGGCTGTAGATAGGGAAAACATGGGCAAATTAATGATGTTCTACTGTACATAGGTCATATATTATGTGCTAGCTGCTGGTTTTTCCTAATAGGGTTCAACAACAACAACAACAAAAAAGCCTTTATTTAGGGTCACTGACCCTATACAGGATTCACCAGAGGTATGCATAAGAACAAAGCAGTGAGACAACGGAAATAGCGATATATACAGAGTAAAAAGAGAATGAAAAAAAAAAAAAAACAAGAAAAGGAAAAAAAAAAATAATAATAATAAGAAAGAGGGAAGCAAGAAATCAACACAAAAAGAGTAGCAGTAAGAAAGTGAGGAGTGAGTATCACTTGGCCTTCTTCTGAGATATGGACTTGTGGAAACCATAAAACGCCGTAGCAATATACTTATTCTGGGTCATATTGTCAATTATTGATGGAAGTGAAGCACAGAGTTGCCCAGTTTTGAGCATAAGGGTTCTTCTTTCTTCTTTCAGAGCAGAGCAATCAAAAATATAGTGAGTGATTTCATTTTGTAGTTTTGAATTACAGAAGGTACAAGTCGGGTCCTCACCGCAGAGCATCTTGGTGTGGTTTTCTCTAAAAAAACTTGAAAGTATTCTAACTTGTGCGAGTAGTCTTACAACCGGGAAAGGAAAATCCCCTAAAAGGTATCCCTCCGTCATGAAAGATATGTGAATGTCTTTGTAGTGAGAGTATAGCTTAGATTTATCCATTCTTGTAAGGTCGTTTTGTATAGATTGGTCTGCCGCTGTTTTTAAGAGCCCTGTAATCGCGCTCCTCAGCGTTTCAGGGTCATCACAGGAAACAAGTGCAGGGGATCCATTATCGTTAAGCAGATTAGTGTAATAGGGTTCTAAATGTATAGGAAATAACTATTTGATTTTCACAAGGTAATAAGACCAAATAAATAGTGTGCGACGTTTCGGTAACAACGTTGTTACCGAAACATCACACACTATTTATTTATTTGGATTTGGTCTTATTACCTTGTGTTTATAATCTATAATCCAAATTGTGCCTCTATTTGATTTTCAAAAATTATTTGGTAGATAATACTTGTGCAATATTCCTCTTTGTTTATAAGAAAAAAAAAATGCAACACTAAAGTAAAACGACATTTGAAAATTATCCCGTATGTGTTTCTTTTGAACGAACAATCAAAATTTATTTTAAGGAGAAATAACGATTATTTCTAACCTTAGGGATGAAGTATAAAAGAATGAATTGTGAAGAGTAATGATAAACAGAAAAATAAAAGTGCCTAGGGATGGGAAAAGGTTAGAAATTATCGTTATTTCTCCTTAAAAGAAACACATGCGGGATAATTTTCAAATGTTGTTCTACAATCATAAGCCGCATTATATTGTGTTATAAAGTATTTCAAACCACCATTTTGATAATGACTTGTACAATCTACCCAATAATAAATCTTTGCTGCTTTTCACATGTGTAGACATGTGGTGCGCTTACAGTAAAAGCAGTCGCTAACTACCTACCATGATTATCATGGCCTGTACCACATGTACTAGGGATAAGCAAAAAATAATAATAATATAAATAAATAAATCTTTGTAAAAAAAAACAAAATTGAACAAAATTTCATTCATCATTGCACTCAATGATGTCTTCAGACATCCAGGCACAGGAGTCAACCTCCCATCATTGGTATCTGAACCCTGGAGCTATTCTGGAAAGTGCGATGAACCGACAATAAACACCTTGTATATATTTCCAGGCTTAAAACTGGCAGCCATACAAGACTGTTCCTTTTCCAGGATGGTGTCAAGACAATGTACCATCTACAGGACCAAAGAGACCTCACCAGACCACTTCTTGGAATAACTACAATATGCTTTAATTAAAAAGGCATATGTTAAAGCACAATTTGGATTATAGATTATAATAAAAGAAAACAAGACCTAATCCAAATAATTTATTAGTGTGTTGCACAATTTGGATTATAGATTATAATAAAAGAAAACAAGACCTAATCCAAATAATTTATTAGTGTGTAATCCAAATTGTGCTACACACTAATAAATTATTTGGATTAGGTCTTGTTTTCTTTTATTATAATCTATAATGTCACACACTAATAAATTATTTGGATTAGGTCTTGTTTTCTTTTATTATAATCTATAATCCAAATTGTGCAACACACTAATAAATTATTTGGATTAGGTCTTGTTTTCTTTATTATAATCTATAATCCAAATTGTGCAACACACTAATAAATTACACGTATTTGGATTAGGTCTTGTTTTCTTTTATTATAAAAAGGCATATATTGGATCAAAATATTGGTAAAATAAATGATTTTTTGATCTAATATATGCCCTTTTTAAAGATTTATTTATGGATTGCTCTAATTTCAAAACAAAAAGCTTTATTAAGACCTTTTAGTCTTATACAGATTCTCCAAGCAGACCACCTCTTAGAATGTATGGGAGCCTCAAGACAGGACCTATATTCCAACCCTACCAAGATTATAAATTTAATCCATAAATTCTGTCTTCATGACCCTTGTATAATTATATAATGAGATAATAATAATAAAAAAATAATAAAAACTACAGAAATATTGGGAGTATTTTCAAAAAATACACAAAATATATGTTTTTATTATCTTACATATGTTACACAGTTACTTTATTTAAAGTATCTTACTTTAGAACAAGACAATAATATACAGGGTTGAGAAATGTTTATAATACAACAAAGCAAATTAGTCCTCACTCAAAAACTTCCTCTTGTGAGCTGTGTTCATGTAGGGCCGCAGCACCCATTCCACATCTGATGTGCCCTCCATGCCAATGGTGCCTTGGATCAGTTTGTAGAGCCGTAGGTTGAATCGCGGCCCCAGTGTGGATAGGTTAAATTTTCCTTCAAATTTATCCTTTCTCAAATGTTCAAATGTGATCACATCGTTACGATTGAAGAAGCTTACAATCCTCTTGCTATTTGCCTTTGGTACCGGGAATAAATACTTCAGTATATCTTGAACTCTTTTACCAAGTGTTGAGGTAAAATTGTGGAATATTAGTTGTGGGTAGGCTTGAGGCATATGTCCATCTTTATCAGGAATGTCATGTCTCATTGTTACGTCACTTAGACTGAAATATGCTGTGGGTCCAAATGGCAAATGGCTTATGATAATCCCGTCTGGTACACCTCTTGTTTCACACAAAATTAGAATATCGCTGAAATTCTGGGCTGTGCAGGCACCAACAATATCCTTCACTGTTAAATTACCACGATTTAAACGTAGGGTATTGGGTACCATAAGTTTTATTTCCTTGGCAAATTTCTTCAATTTGGCGCTTGGATCGCGACTAGTTGTTAAAAAAATCTTTGGATCCGCAACGCTAGCCCATTTATATTCGTCATCTCTACTTGTGGTATAACCCTCACCACCCTCGTCGTCAAACTTGAGCGACTTTTGAATTTTCAGGGCATCTTTTTGTAGTTCTGTTGGTATCGCATGTTCTTCGTCTAATGCTTTCCGTATTGCATCTTTACCTTCTTTGATCGACTTAACTCGATTTTCGATGTTTTTTCTATAAATAAACTCTCTTCTTAATCGTTGTTGTCGTTTGAACATATTTGTTTATTTAAATAACTTTAAAAATCCCAAAAGAAAGTAGGTATAATTTTCAAAACAAACGTGTTTAGGAGGCAAAGTCTTTTACGTTAAAGATCTCATGAAAAGAATGATGATTGAAAAAAATATATTTTTGAAATTTTATAATAATTAAATAGACTAATTTATTTTTAAAAATTATTTGTAGTTCAATTTTTTTAGTTTTTAAAGTGGGAATATATATAAAATATTTAACTATATGTAAAGGTATTTTGCTTTTATAGAGTAAGTCAGTTGAAATGGATAGTTTAATAATCTATTGTGGCCAGTTTTAATGTGTTTTAAAATTTAGTGTTAATATCTTATTTTTGGAGATATATCAAGTGCAAGAATACACATTTTTGTTGTTGTTGTTTAAAGGTGATCTCTATTGAAAATATAGTAATATAAATATATAAAAAGTGCGTATATGGATCAGTGAAAAAAAATTCATAAAATTTCGAAGAACTGCACTCTTTATCAACTTATTGTACAAAAATCTTAATTATTTTATTTTCAAAAATCCAGGTACGCCTTTTTTTATACATAGTTATCACCACACCGTTTGCGCAAGCAGTTTTAGATAATTAAATTATTCAAACTTCTGAGATTAAGAGTTTAATCATAGGACACTAAATGCATAGAGACGAATATCAAAGAAGAGTTTTGAAAGCTTTTATATAAGAAATATAAATGTGAAGAAATGCTTGAAGAGGATGCATGTAGGTGGATTGGTTCAATCACAACCCACTTATATTTTGAAAAGATGAAGTAAATATCATAAGGGATATCATAAATAATAATGATTATAATGATAAGCTAATTAATAATAAGCCTGATTTTCGCTCATTAAAATATACAGTTATCAGAGTCATCAATCAATCAATAATTCTGTCACCGTTTGCTTTTGTGAATGGAATAAATACCCAAATGTGGCCATTTTTTATAACCATCGGTGGTTCAGTGGTAGAATGCTCGCCTGCCACGCGGGCGGCCCGGGCTTGATTCCTGGCGGGTTCGAGGCCGATGCCATTTTTTTTTACAATTTTTAAAACTCATTTATATTATTAAAATATACAAGTATCAGAGTCATCAATTCTGTCATCGTTTGCTTTTGTGAATGGAATGCTTTTACGTAATATACATACGTAAAATACTAACTAATGACTGAAATTTTAGCAGTATGTATAATAGAATCTGGAAAAACTTATATGGAATATTTCAGGTCTCTATCCCGAATATATTCTTGAGTTATTTGCAAATTTGCTCTTTCGCTCACAAGCAGCGCCTCTAGCGGTGAAGATGGGAGGTAATATCAGCTGACCTAATGTACATGTAAAACGTGTTTTAACAGGACATAGAAAAAAATATGGAAAAGATATTTGTCGCATTTTTAGCCAAGAAAAATTGAAATTGACAGGTTCTGGGCAAAAATAGTTGTTTTTTTTTTTTTAGTCAGAAAATGATTATGACAATATTGCTGTATCATATTTGATTATCAGATACAAAATTATATCCAGAAAAATTCCAAAAAGCAGAGACCACGGTGAAGCCAGTTCATTTTTAGTATGCAGGAACACACAAAATTCTAACAGAAAAACATTCATTTGAGCAGAAGACACAAAGCCAGATCATCTCTTTATAAAAATATCGCTTCTCAGACACAAAGTTTGGAGCGAGACATTTCACAAGAATGTAAGGCCACAAAAATCAATATTAAAAGAATAAACCTGGGCATTGCCAGTCATTTTCTATATAGTATATATTATCCAAAAAATAAAAATGAATTGTTTTATATAATGTTTGATTTATATCAATTTTTGTGAATATTTATATTTATTCACCCCAGGAGAGAGATTTAAAAAAAAATCAATTTAAAATATTTTTGTTTGCTTAAACCTATATATAAAATAATCTGTTTAATTTAAATTTAACTTATTTAGAAATTGGCTCCACATATGAATTATTTATAATTGAGCTCTCTTCAAGTAGGGATATAAATCCTTTTAATATCAAAAGTAAGTTTCATTTTTTTTTTTGACACTTTGTCTCATTTTATTTTTCTCCAAACATTAAAGTCATATTTTGGCTACAAAGAGAAAATATAAAAATTGGTTTATAAAAAAACCTCTAAATCAACCAATTATTTGTATCTAAACACAATAAAATTGATGCCAAAAGTAATGTGATGTTAGCATAAAGTTAAGTGAATGGTAAAAGCAGGAGAAATAAAGTGTAATTTGTGACTAATTTATTCATTTATTTTTGTTCAAAGGCAGTTTTAGTCCATCACCAAAATAGTGGCCTCTATTTATAAATTTATATAAAAAATGCATACTGTATTACTTTTTTTTATCAGATACAAGTACGCTTTTTTAATATAAATGTTTAATGGATCGCCTTTTAGCCGAAATAGCGACCTGTTTTTTAGGCTATGATGTCAAGTTCATGGTATGGAACAAGGTTAGCGACAAATTTGTTGGTTTGTATCCAGCTGATTCTAGGGCTTTCTAATTTCTAAATATCGTTATTATTTCAAGTAAGGTTATTTGTGTAGAATTTTTTCATTCATTCAAAAGATGAATCATCAAATTTAGTAACTGAAAAATAAAAATCGGTAAATGATTGATAAAATATGATGATGCTGATAAAATAAGAAATAACTAAGTTCATGGCAGCAGTAACATCGTGATTTTTCAAAGAATTATGTAAATGCTATCATTGATTTCTTGAGAATTACGATACAAAGAAATTTGAAAACAAACTAGGTTAGAATTTTCGGCTATAGTTACCGAAAAGTCTCAAAAATTAACAAATAAGGCAAATTAATCATTTATTGTTTTTAGCGCTCTAGGCTTATCTCCATTTGAAGAGATAAAGTTCTAGATAAAAGATTTATTGGCCAGAAAAGTCAATATTATATTTGCCTAAGTAGGAATAATTTTTATATATTATTAAATATCAGAGAGATATAAATAATAGGTTTTACTTACTAATCCTAAATTACAAGGGGAATTCAAAGTTGATGTAACCAAAAGATTCAGTACACGTTTTCGCTTTTACACGGTTTTCCAAATAAGTTTTTTATCGCACTATACTAAATGCTACTGTGAATTAATACATGCGCTGTGTACACACCTCACGAGGAATCCCGAGCTTATGTGCTGACTACATATTTTAACCTGTCAATGCATTTTATTTTTATTTCTGTGTACACCTATCCCCTCGATTTACACGTTTTTCTCAGGAACGTATCTACCGTGTAAATCGGGGGATAGGTGTATTTATATATATTTTTTTATGTTTTTAAATGGTCTATTCGCTAATGATATCAGAGGTAAATAAAACTAATCAATTAAATTCATTTCATAACGTGCAAGTTAACGTTCTAGAAGTGTAAAGACAAGCTTACCTATTAGAGAAATTTTATTTATAAAAATATAATTTATTCAAAAATATATTCGTTTGTAGTTTTGTAAGTTTTATCTCTTTTGATAAATTAAAATATATATTTTATTTTATTTCGAGAGATCATCTTCACTCACCCAAGGGATTGTTATTGTTTTAAAACACGTGTTGAGCTCCTATATTTGGTTGTGAATTGATAGAAGAGAGCTCATGCTTATTTTCTAAGAATGGCTGTTGTTTAGAGAAATTGTATTAATATATATATCATTACTATTTTTTTTTTTTAACATAAAAAAAAATCACGTTTTATACAAAAAGCTTTTAAATAAATTCTTAATGTCTTTACACACAATGATTGCTACTACGTGTTATTTGTTCAAAATTAAAACTAATTAGAGAGAAACCTCATTTATTATATTATATGATTAAATAAAAATGTATTTTTATCGGGAAACCTGGGTTATAAATATTTCTCTTATTTTAAAGAAATTATTAAAACCCTAACATTTTATATATCGTTTTTAATTATAATTTATTTTTAAATGTATGCATTTAGAATGTATACATCTCTAAATATCGTATTATGAATGTAGTAATATAAAGGCTCCATAGATCGCCAACTATCTCGGCTCGTATTGGGAAATTTAGTAAATATCTTTATTTATGGGGCTGCTAACCAAAATAAAATGATTTTTGAGCCCCAATGGCCGAGTAAAGCGGAATATATAAAACCACTATGACCAGGCTGGAGAGGCTAGGGACAGGATCTCTGTCAGGGAAGAGGCAGGTTAGGCCGGATTGGATCCACGGAGGTCAGGAGGCAGGAAGAAGGCGGGAGGACTAGAACTTTGCAGCTCTAGCTCTGTCAGTTGGGCAAGACATTGATCTTGCCTCGTGGTCGGCAGAGAGGCCCTTGGACGAGCAGTTGGCGCACTTGGCCTTGCGCGGGTTGGCGAGAGTTGGACAACTTCGGCCTTGGTGGTCACCAGAAGCGCAGTGGAAGCAGGTGACCGTAGCCATGGTGCACTTATCGGCATTGTGGCCGTAGCCACAGCAGCGGTATCATCGCGGATAGACTCCTCGTAGTTCAGGATCACTTGGTCCACAATGATCCTGCAGCGTCTTCCAATAGCCTTGTAGGAAGCCAAGTCCAGCTCGATGAAGGCCGTGCAGGTGCCATTTCTGGTCGGAGATCTGTGTGCCACTCGGACAGACTTGTCTCCAGGAAGCTGGCTCAGGGCATCAGTGGAAAGGAAGGCCTTGACAATGTCCTCATCCGCGGTTTCCACCTCCATGTTGAAGAGGCAGATTCTTGGGAGAAATTGCCTCAGTTCGCAGACTTTCAGGCCTTGGAGCTTGTTGTTCAGGGCAGAGCTGACGGCAGGAATGACCTCTGGAGTGTTGGAGTGCAGCACCAGTTTTCCCCTGGTGCGCAGAGATGCCCAGACGCCTTGGATTGGGAAATTTAGAAAGTTACAAGCTTTTTATTTTTATCTATAGAGGGATATTCCTATTTATTTATTTTTTCAAAATTGAAACTATATCATAGATTATTTTAACCAATTTAATTTTGTGCCACAATGCATATTTTTAATTTTTCTTTTTTGCTTATCCCTAGTACACGTGGTACAGGCCATGATAATCATGGTGGGTAGTTAGCGACTGCTTTTACTGTAAGCGCACCACATGTCTACACATGTGAAAAGCAGTTCGACTTTGCACTTACAAATGCCAGAGCCCCGTTTGGTTACTTGCACTCGCTGGTGGGGTTGGACTTTTGCAAGAATCGGGGGCCATTGGAGCATTTTTTTTTTTTTTTAACAGAAAAAAGTGTCCAATGCGGGAATCGAACCCGGGTCCTAGTGGTCTAAAACCAAACGGTTTAACCAATGTATAGTGGAGTGGCAATAGGTGAACTGGAGTTTTATTTGGAGTAAATAAAAAGTTTCACATACAGAACCAAAATAGGTCTCAGATATTAAATTCATTTTCTGTGAATGCAATATTTCCATAGTGTAAAAAATTATTTTTATATATTAACCTAATTCTCTTTTCAAGATATACTTTTGATATAAAATTTATGGGTAAATATGTATATATGTAAAGTGAATATGATGAAAATAAAAACTTACCTTTGGAGTGTTATATTGGGATAAAGTTGAGTCAGATTCCTGAACAAAACAAGAAATAAAGTTGTACAATCCTATACAGTAGAAACTACCTCTCTGTAACGGACAACACCTAGTTGCTGAGAGCCAAAGTGTTCTCAAAGAGAGGTATCCTCTTACAGAAGAGTTGATTAATAGTAAAAATGGTAATTTTGGCGATGAAAATTGTCCTTTGTAGAGCTCCTCTATAATGGGAGTATCCTCTTATGGAGAATATTAGAAATATATCAGTGGGTATAAAAAATATGTCTTGCTTTTTCAGGTTTATAAGAGGTAATGTTTTGTAAAACCTACCTGAATTTTATACCAGTCCACCAATGCGTACAACCAACAAAAATAAGCTCCGAGAACCTTATAAACAACTTGTATAATTATGACGCATAGCGCGCCATCTTTTATGAATATTCGAAACTATTATAGATGCGTATGATTCTTTTGAAAATTAAATAACTTGTATAATAATAAACGCAAGGTAATAAGACCAAATCCAAATAAATAAATAGTGCGTGACGTTTCAGCAACAGCGTTGTTACCATCTTCAGACAAAAGTACTGAATGAGAAATTTTAACACAGCCTGTAATAATATCATGGAGCAAGTTAAATAAACGTTTAGTTTATTTTTGCTCCACTAGATGTCGCTCTGCCATCTAAAAAGCACATGTGCTCGTGGTCAGGAAATGCCTTCTTTATTTTTAATAATAATAATAATATTGACAAAAGTGATTGTTATTATTATAATGGGTCACTGAAACTTGTCAAGTTTATTTTGATCTCTCCATATTATGTTTAAAAGATCTACATAATTGTAGACCTGGGGATTGGTGGATGAGTGGTAGAAACGGTTTTGTAAGCCATAACTCGGGATCAAATCCTGCATTGGGCTCTTTTTTTTTTTCTGAATAAAATGTGGCTTTGTCACTTTATCTCCACTCATTATCATATTAAGGTATAAATAAGGCCTATAGAGCTTGAGATTTTTGATGGTGTCTTCTTGGGATGAGAAGAGTTCTTTAATGAATGAGCCAATGTAGTCAATGATGTTGTAGTTGAAAAATTCATCTGGATTACACCAAAACAATGCCAAATTCTCAGTTGTAACATAAGATTGCTGACTTTTTAACCCAAAATCTGCAGAAAGCCCATCATTCTTGCATAGGTTTTTTAATGACCAAATGTCCATGTTGTTGTAACCATCCCTACTACAATAATCAGCTTTCATCTAAGCCTCAAATGTCAATCAACGAGGACCATTCTGTCGATCATTTCCTTGTTGATGACTTCACAGTCTACATTTCAATTCAGCGCCGCACAGTTGTGAAAGGTTTTAAATGATGGCGATGGCTCAGAACGGTATCTAACTTTCTTCTTTTTTTTTTTAATCTCTATTGCAGTTTTCCCCCTCTTGAAAAGAGATTTTTTAAATTACTGTTTGAATCTCTTTATTTATTTCCGGACCATGGCACATATCTTTGATGCTTCAATAAAAATGAAACTACATCACCTTGCATTCTGAAAACTTTATAACGGCGATTTAAATTTATAAAAACACAAATTATTATTTGCATATAAACATGCATGCATATTGGCAACTATATTTGCATGTCTTACCTCATCATTGGTTCCTCTTGAGGACTCTTCATCTTCCTCCTGGACAATAAACATTCTTTAGTTTATGGCGCATGTAACCATTTGCAGTGTGTGTTCATTGAGTCTTTCTTGAAAATAAAGATACTTCGGCCAGTAAATCTTTTTATTACCTCGGCGTTTCAACAAAAAATTTTTGTCCTCGTCAGGAGCAAACAAAAATTAAACATTTAGCAAGGCGTTAAAAATCTTTCTATCTTTATTTTCAAGAAATATAAATGCCGGCCAGGCAGCCTCAATATTCATTGAGTCTGTTTTTCTGGGGGAGGGGGAGTAAGATAGCTGATAATTCCTTTCGCAAATCAAAGTTGAAAAAAACCAATAGGATTTCTTCCCAACAACCATCATGATTGGGTGAAGTAGAATGTGTCAGAAAGACTAGGAGCACTACTCAGTGGCAGGCCGACTTAGCTCCAAATGAAATGGCCGCCTGACATGAGGAACAGACGCCATGTGCAGCCGCACCTAACGTGGAATACAGACGCTGCTCATCCTGTATCCCTAGAGCCCTTACAGGGTACTATCAGCCGGGCCAACTGAGCTCAGGTTTTTAGCGAGCTTGTTACTGCTACCCCTCCTCCTTTTTCATCCAGGCTTGGGACCTGGAAGTTGTGGTAATAATACCTTAAAATATCATCTGACCAGTTCTTAAAATACCTCAAAATTGGTATAGCTAAGGCACAAGGGAACCTGTATATGATATCTTTATCGGAAGGTTTCAAAATGGAGTCCTAATATATGTAAAATCAATTAGTGTGGAAATGGAAAGAAATTTCTTCATGTATCATAAATAATATATATGGCGGCGAACTTTTACTCCAAAACAATGGTGAATATAAATATAGGACCAACTTACATAGATATTCTGGCCTTTTTCTATTTAAAATCTCCTTCAACTTTTTTTTTTTGTAAAACGACATTTGAAAATTATCCTGCATGTGTTTCTTTTAAATGAAAATTGAAATTTATTTTTAAGGAGAAATAACGATTATTTCTAACCTTTTTTTCCCTTCTTTTTCTCTTTTCTGAGCGAGGATTAAATTTCTTTCCCTGCTTCTCATTTCTTTTTTAGATTTATTTCTAACAGGAGTCTGTATAAGACGGAATGTCTTAATAAAGCTTGTGTGTGTATATAGGACCAACTTTTTGATTGCTAAGATACAGCCTACATCACACTGACAAATGCCTGCAGCCCAACACATGTATATTGTTGCCTTGATTTCTTGATTTATGATGAAAATGGGTTGACCATTTATTAAGAACCTAAATCAATGTTTAGTTGATTTTTTTATTTTTCACTAGATGACGCTCTGCTATCTAAAAATGCTTATGTGAGCAGTCTGTTTTTTTTATTTTTAATTCATAAATATATCATCATAAGGCTATCCCCCTCTTGAATCTTATAAAATATAACCATTTTCATAGTTTTTTATTAAATATTGCAGCAGATTATTTTTTTTATCTTGAAGATGAAGAGGTTGCCTGGCCGACATTCATAAATCTTAAAAATAAGAGAAACTTTGGCCAGAAATTGTTTTTATTTTCTTGATGTTTCTTCAAGGCGTTAACACCTTGCCAAATGTTTCAATTTTTTTTTTCTGACAAGGACAAAGGATTTTTGACGAAACATTGAGAAAATAAAAATAATTTTTGGTTATAAGACACAATTTGGATTATAGATTATAAACACAAGGTTATAATTTTTGGTCTTTTATTTTTAAGAAGTATTATTTTTGACCTTTATAGTTTCCTACACTCTAAAATCCCATATTGCCTCTCTGCTATTTTATCAGTTTCAATTTGGTGTAGTTGATATTCTGCGCAATAGGAACCTGGGTTATAAATCTCTCTCTCTCTTTAATATGGCTACATCAAATAAATGTTCTGTCAATCCAAGGTTTATCTTTCTTAATTTTCTATGCAACAATTTGATGAAGATGCTGGGTAGATTAGGGAAGATAAACTGAAGATTGTTGAGCAGACTTTGAGGCCATGGGGGCTGTGTTCTACATTTTCTGTGACTGACTCCAGGATTCCACTGCCATATGAAAGCCAAGACTTCCCTCCAAGATCGCGATGTCCCAATAGACGGTATGATGACAAAGCCATTCTTCATGCCGCAAGGGAAAAGATGCAAAGCTATTAGCGACAGAGTTCCAAGACTCAGAGGGAATCCTTGAAAGAAACATCTCAGATCCATGTCAGTATCTACAAGATTTCCAAGTTGTGGGTCACAGCTCCCATAGGAAAGGAACTTTATAGGAGATTATTCCTTATTTTATGAACAGAATATTATTTTTTATATTTTGATATCTATATATATAAAAATCAATGTTTGTATGTTTGTTTGTTTGTATGTCCGGTATACAAATTTGCAGTAGTTCACTAATTCAAACAAAAATTTCCATACATAGGTAAAAAAAATACGGGGAAGACGATAGGCTATTTAAAAAATATATATAAATCAATTATTAAAACTATATATTCAAATTATTCTACTTAGCTCACGAACAGCGCCCTCTATCAAATATTAGATTAAATTATGCTGATGCAAACAAATAGATAATGCTAATAACAAACAATTATAAAAAAAAAATCTTATCTAAATATATATCACTCGGGTAGATATGCACACGGGTCAATCCCGGGGCGAAGCCCGGGTCACCCATCTAGTTCTATATATAAACTTCCCTCATTGTTTTTCTGTTATTTTATTAGTTTTTTTATTTGGTTTTCACATCAAATAAATTGCTGTGTCATTCCAAGGTTTGAATTTCCTAGTTTTCTATCTGTGAATATATCATGTATTTACTGTAATATCTGTGAATATACCATGTATTTACTGTAATATCTGTGAATATATCATGTATTTCATTGTAATATCTGTGGATATATCATGTATTTCATTGTAATATCTGTGAATATATCATGTATTCATTGTAATATCTGTGGATATACATATTATGTTTATTTGCATACACTGTAATATCTGTGGATATACATATTATGTTTATTTGCATACACTGTAATATCTGTGGATATACATATTATGTTTATTTGCATACACTGTAATATCTGTGGATATACATATTATGTTTATTTGCATACACTGTAATATCTGTGGATATACATATTATGTTTATTTGCATACACTGTAATATCTGTGGATATACATATTATGTTTATTTGCATACACTGTAATATCTGTGGATATACATATTATGTTTATTTGCATACACTGTAATATCTGTGGATATACATATTATGTTTATTTGCATACACTGTAATATCTGTGGATATACATATTATGTTTATTTGCATACACTGTAATATCTGTGAATATACATATTATGTTTATTTGCATACACTGTAATATCTGTGGATATACATATTATGTTTATTTGCATACACTGTAATATCTGTGGATATACATATTATGTTTATTTGCATACACTGTAATATCTGTGGATATACATATTATGTTTATTTGCATACACTGTAATAGGATGGATTAGCACGCCATCTGTTATAAAAAATTGAAACTATTTTTGACGAGATTCTTTTTAAAATAAAATTAGTTTCTACTGTCCTTACTACAATGATAAAAATAACCATTGGGAGAGTCACCACTGATAAGCCAGGCCCTCCCATTATTTTATCATTGCAGTAAGAGGGGCAATAGAAAATTATTTTAAAAAGAAACATACACGTTAAAAATCATAGTTCATTTGTGATAAAGCACAATTTGGATTATAGATTATAATAAAAGAAAATAAGACCTAATAAATTATTTGGATTTGTGCTGAGAAGATGTAAGAAAACATCTACCTATGTTTCCCCACGTGACGCAGCGGAGCGTGACCTCGGCTGCACGGGTGAGTCAGTTGTTGTTTGGCTCTCTGTATGAACGGACATTAAAACATGGTGGCAGCGATAACTGGATAAAATACGAACCCGTATATCGCAAAATATCGATTTTTGCGTACCTTGGAAGATAATTCAACATGGCTCAGATTCAACCTCCAGAAACTTTCGACTTCTCGACTCCCAACGAATGGCCCAAATGGAGGAAAAGATTCGAACGATACCTCGTGGTCAGTGGAATGAAGAAGAAAGAGGAGGCGGACAAGATAGATTTGTTCATGTACTTGATGGGCGACCGCGCGGATGATATATTCAGGACCTTCAAGTTCGAAAAGGAGGAAGAGGCAACGAAAATTGATTCCGTCCTCAGGGCGTTCGACAGCCACTTCTGTGTCAGGAAGAATATTATCTACGAACGTGCGAAATTTAATTCAAGAATCCAAGAGGATCGGGAGCCAGTGGACGAATTCATCACTTCATTGTACAAATTGGCTGATAGTTGCGAATTTGAGGGTCTTCATGAGCAGTTGATCCGTGACCGAATAGTGGTTGGAGTGAGGGACAAAGCTTTATCTGAAAGAATGCAGTTGGACAGCGAACTGACTTTGGAAAAGGCGGTGAAAATGGTTCGACAGCAGGAAGCCGTTCGACAGCAGCAAGTCGACCTGCAGCGTCCCTCAACAAGCCAAAAGGTCAATCAGGTGACGTTCAACTCGAAGAAGCAATCACCGAAACAACAACAGCAGCCTTCGAGGAAGAAGGAGAAGTCAGCCAAAACAAGATCACGATGTCCAAAATGCGGAGGTTTCACCCACAGGGAAGGACAGGCTTGCCGTGCTGAAGGACAAAAATGTAACCTGTGTTCAAAAACAGGCCATTTTGCAAATTGCTGCCCAGATAAGCAGGCGAAGACTGCGGAAGTCAAAGCTGTTTCTGAACTTGATGAAGAAATTGGTTTTCTCCTGGAGGTCTCAGCTGTGGAGGATTCATCTAATCTCGATGATGATGAAGGCGAGTGCAGGAGGCGATGGACAGCAGAAATCCAAGTGAACGGGAAAAAGGTGAAGTTCAAGCTCGACTCCCAGGCGGATGTTACATGTGTTCCTCTGAGTCTCTTCAAGAAGATAATGGGACAGCAACGACTAGTGGAAAGTGATATCAACCTTAGAGCTGCTGAATTCTCCGAACTTCAGACTGTGGGTATGTTTATATCAACGATGCGAAATGGCAATTATGAAATCAAGGAGAAGATTTATGTCATTCGTCGTTTGAGTGAACCTCTTCTGAGTCGCCGGGCATGTGAGCTCTTGAACCTGGCGAGGCGAATTGAAGTGGTTGCGACGAGAATTAACCCGATCAAGGAATTCCCTGAAGTATTTGAAGGACTGGGACAGATCGGAAACCCTTACGAAATCAAATTGAAACCTGGAGCAAAACCATATGCTGTGCATACTCCTCGACGGGTACCAATACCTTTGATGGAAAAGCTCAGAACAAGATTGGAAGAGCTCGAGAAGGCGGGAATCATAGCACAAGTTAACGTTGCGACTGAATGGTGTGCACCGACTGTGATTGCTGGTAAACCGAATGGCGACATACGACTCTGTGTGGATCTCTCAAGGCTGAACGAACATGTACAGCGCGAAGTGCATCCCATGCCAGTGGTGGAGCACATGCTGGGGCAACTGGGGGAAGCAAGATTCTTTTCGAAACTGGACGCGAACAGTGGCTTTCACCAGATTCCGTTGAGCCCGGACTGCCAGCATTTAACGACCTTCATCACTCCTTTTGGGAGATATAAATACTGCAGAATGCCATTTGGAATCTCACTCGCCCCAGAGTATTTTCAGAGAGTTATGTCAATAATCTTGCAAGGCATGGACGGTGTAATGTGTTACCTGGAGTATCGATCGACCCCTTTGGAGAACGGTTACAGCCCTGCTGAGCTTCTCATGGGACGTAAACTCCGAACGACCTTGCCAATTGCACCAGAGAATCTTAATCCAAAGTTGGTGGACTCTCAGGCCCTGAAAAGAAAGGAGGGGAGAAGGAGAAAGGATATGAAATCCAGATATGATCGACGCTGCAGAGCTACGGAAATGGAGGAGCTATCCGAAGGTGACACTGTTTGGATTACAGATATGCGAACCTGGGGGATTGTAAAGAAGAAAGCATCGACACCAAGGTCGTATATGGTTGATACTCCAGTTGGGACTTTACGTCGAAACAGGTTCCATCTACGAAAAGGAGTTACAGTGCAATATCCAGCCGACCCATCGACGCCGACCTTTTCGGGGGAGGAACTGGTTGAAAATGAAAAGACCCCAGTTGTGGATTATCCCTCTAACGACTCAGAAGACGGCCAGATAAGAACCCGGAGTGGACGAATTGTTAAACCTGTGGATCGCCTTCATTATTAATTATATTATGCATTTAAAGTTTGTAATGTATATATATATTTCAAGTCTTAAAAAGGGGGATGTGCTGAGAAGATGTAAGAAAACATCTACCTATGTTTCCCCACGTGACGCAGCGGAGCGTGACCTCGGCTGCACGGGTGAGTCAGTTGTTGTTTGGCTCTCTGTTAGATGGACATTAAAACAGGATTATTTTCTTTTATCATAGTTCATTTATTATATACACTTTATGATAAAGGACAATTTGGATTATAGATACAAGAAAATAAGACCTAATCCAAATAATAGTGTGTGACGTTTCAGTAACAGAATTAACAACAAGATAATGAGACCAAATCCAAATAAATAAATAGTGTGTGACGTTTCGGTAACAGCTTTGTTACCATCTTCAGACAAAAGTACTGAATGAAATGTGTTTATAATCTATAATCCAAATTGTACTTTATCAGTAACAGCATTGTTACCATCATCAGACAAAAGAATAAAATCTACATACACGAGTACATACACTTTAATTAAAAGGAAAAAGTCATTTCCTTATCAGGTAACTGAAAGTTGCTGATGGCTTATATAATAATATAAATGAATAGGAGATTCCTTTTTTCATTTAATTTATGAACCTTATCCCAGTACAATATCACATTTGTACTATTTTTTCATACACTTTAATTTTTTAATAACATGCCATTAATATACACAAGGTAATAAGATCAAATCTAAATAAATAAATAGTGTGTGACGTTTCGTTAACAGCGTTCAGACAAAAGTATTGAATGAGAAATTTTACCACAGCATGCTTTAAATAGTTACTCGTTAACAGCGTTCAGACAAAAGTATTGAATGAGAAATTTAACCACAGCATGCTTTAAATAGTTACTGAGTATAGTTATGATAGTTTTCTAAGAAACTCTTCCCTCAGCAAATGCTGAGTGCCATCTTGTTTACACACTTTATAATGTGGTAAAATTTCTCATTCAGTATTTTTGTCTGAAGATGGTAACAACGCTGTTACTGTCACACACTATTTATTTATTTGGATTTGGTCTTATTACCTTGTGTTTATAATCTACTAGCCGAATGACCCGGGCAACGCCCGTGTTTTAACCCGATTGAATGTTTTTATTCCAATACTATTTGTTACAATTATAAATTGGAGCCGTGGATGTCACTCTTGTGAAACGTCCCGCTCCAAACTTTACATGTACATTAGGTCAGCTGGTATTACCCCTCATTTTCACCGCTAAAGGCGCGAGCGAATTGACTTTTTGTAAATATACATAATTATAAAGATAGAAGCTTCTATAGAAGATAATGATCATAATGATGATGCGCGCGCATCCGTGACATGAGGAATTGAGGAAAGACGGTCGTGACTATATATGTTGATAATAATAATAATAATATAATAATAATTATTATTATTATTATCATTAGATAATGATATAATGATCATAATGATGATGCGCGCGCATCCGTGACATGAGGAATTGAGGAAAGACGGTCGTGACTATATATATTAATAATAAAATAATAATAATAATAATTATTATTATTATCATTAGATAATGATAATGATCATAATGATGATGCGCGCGCATCCGTGACATGAGGAATTCATGGTGGAAAGACGGTCGTGACTATATATGTTGATAATAATAATATAATAATAATAATTATTATTATTATCATTAGATAATGATATAATGATCATAATGATGATGCGCGCGCATCCGTGACATGAGGAATTGACGGTGGAAAGACGGTCGTGACTATATATGTTGATATTCTCCGCCAGGTGGCCAAAGGGAAAGGTTGCGTGAAACGACAGCTCCTGCTAGGTAATATATTTTTAAAGCTTTTTCGCCGTACTTTATAAAAAAGAGCTATTTTTTTATTGAGGTGATATTGGTAAATTTATATCTTCATAATATGAGGCCAATTGTAATTCTTATCATAATTTATTTAAATTTACAGCGAAACAAGCCTCGCTCAACTTTTATCTATGCAAATTTTGATTCGTGTGAAAATTGTGCAAATTATAGTTTGGCAGTGGATCTGGGTTATGTTGAGAATCTGAAATTCAAGATTCAGATTCAGTACAGAAGGCCAAAGCTTAGATGTATAATTTTGATGTTATTACTGATATCTGGCATAGAGCAAAACCCGGACCTAGGCCCACTAGGCAAACTACGCTCGAGTCATGTAAGGAAGGTGATATTCGACAATTGATTGGTGCAATCTCAAATAAAATGGATAACTGGGGGGATAAACTGATATCTGGCATAGAGCAAAACCCGGGACCTAGGCCCACTAGGCAAACTACGCTCGAGTCATGTATGGAAGGTGATATTCGACAATTGATTGGTGCAATCTCAAATAAAATGGATAACTGGGGGGATAAATTAGAGACAAGATTACTTTCTATAGAGCAAGGAGTTGATAAATTAAATCGACGTATACAACAACTGGAGAATACTATGGAAAACACGGTAAAATCTGTCTCGAAGAATTCTGAAAGGATCCAAGAAATTGAGAAAAGAATAGATTTCACGGAAATGAAAATGAGAGAAAGTAATTTAATTTTTTACGGAGTCGAAAAGAAAGAAAATGAAACAAGCGATGAATCTCTCGCAAAAATAAAACAGATAATTACGGACAATATGCAAATCTCCGAGAATATTAACATCCTTAAATGTCATCGATTATCTAAAAGGCCGAGCGCACCCCTACTGGTTGAAATACCCAAATATGAAGACAGAATAAAACTATTTAGGAATGCATTCAAGCTTAAGCAATTAAGGATTTACATAAATAAGGATTACACCTTAAAAGTTAGAGAACAGCGTCGACTGTTGATTAATAAGAGAAAAGAACTTTTGGCTAAAGGAATCTCATCTAGACTTCGAGATAGCAAGTTGATTGTGGGAAGTACTGTTTACCAAGTTATAAATGATAAGATCATGAGTTCAGAAGGAACTGAGATATAGCAAACACTCAGAAAGGAACTGGAAGGATCACATCATATCTCTTTTTACAGGCAAGAAAAGATCACCATCAATCACATATAGCTAATAGGAATGGAAAACTAAACTACTCGATTTAACAACTATTAAAACTTGGTCACAATTATGTAAATATTATGTATTGGAATTTTTCCAATTTATACGTTTTCCCTTTCATTAATTATTTAAAACAATCTGAAATATTTGCTATAACGGAAACTTAGTGCCAATTTTATCTAAAACTCGAGATCGAGAATTTCCAGGTTTACCAATCACTTGCCAGAAAAATCTCGGGTCAGGGAAGAAGCTCTGAAGACATCATTGTGGGAATTTATATCAAAAATAAACACATACTGGACAATGTTGAAGAGAAAACTAATTGGATTTCGGTTACTTAAAATGAACCCAAGCATAGATTCATTGCTGACTTGTATAACCTTCACGTATCTACCTCCTAACGAACTCCAACTAGAGAATATATATATCACCATTATATTCTTTATTATCCAACTTTATAGACAATAGTTCAGTAGCTCTAAATCTATATAACTTCCATAAAAATGCTGTAAAAAAGAAAGACTTAACCGAACATTCAAACATACCAAAAATTTCTGTTCGATGAGAAAGACAGAACCAACATCCAATTATTTGTTTAGGCAGATACGATAAGTTAACAATGATAAAACGGTGTTTACCTTACAACCCTGAACACGAGGATTTCCTGGGAAATCTCTTAAAGATTTCTTAAAAAATACATGGCCCACCTGTGCTGTGTGAGAGCTTAAATGGTCTTGCTTCATATGTAAATACCTGTTTTCTTTCCTCTTTTCGCTCTCCACTTCTCCCATCCATATTTCCAAATTTTTTTATTTTTTTTTCTTTTTTTGATTTTTTTTTTATTCTTCTTATTTTTTATTCTTTCTTATAATCTGTATATATTTACCAAATGTATATAATCTTTCCCCATTTTTTATTTTCCCACTTTCATAGGTTTCTCCGTTTTGTAACCCCAAGGAGAATCCTCTGTAAGACCTGTGTGTCTTAATAAAGGCTTTTGTGTGTGTGTGTGTGTGTGTGTGTGTGTGACTATATATGTTGATAATCCAAATTGTGCCTTACCATTTATATATAGCAAATGAAAACATTAAGACACAAATATCTCATTCCAGACATAAATCAAACTTCTACTGCCCTTACTGCGATGAAAAAATATTGGGAGGACTTGGCTCATTAGTGGTGAACCCTCCCAGTGGTTTTGTTTTCTTGAAATAATTGCATATTGATATATGCAACAATCTCATTACTCTACATGGTAAAATAAAATTATAGATTAGAAACACAAGGTAATAATACCAAATACAAATTAATAAATACAGTGTGATGTTTCAACAGGTAACAATGTTTTTTTTATCGAAACGTCACACTATATATTTGGATTTATCTTATTACCTTGTACTTTTATTACATTATATAAATTAAGTATTGAAAACCTTGGTTTATTTGTGATTTACTTGTGATAAAGATACTTTATTGCAGAGTAGTGAAATATTTATTGGTATACAGTATGTAACAATAAACTTGTGTGTGATGGAAACTGTCCTTTGTAGAGAGGTGTCCTCTCATGGAGGTTGTTCTACTGTATTGGTGATGGAAACTGTCCTTTGTAGAGAGGTGTCCTCTCATGGAGGTTGTTCTAGTGTATTGGTGATGGAAACTGTCCTTTGTAGAGAGGTGTCCTCTCATGGAGGTTGTTCTAGTGTATTGGTGATGGAAACTGTCCTTTGTAGAGAGGTGTCCTCTCATGGAGGTTGTTCTAGTGTATTGGTGATGGAAACTGTCCTTTGTAGAGAGGTGTCCTCTCATGGAGGTTGTTCTAGTGTATTGGTGATGGAAACTGTCCTTTGTAGAGAGGTGTCCTCTCATGGAGGTTGTTCTAGTGTATTGGTGATGGAAACTGTCCTTTGTAGAGAGGTGTCCTCTCATGGAGGTTGTTCTAGTGTATTGGTGATGGAAACTGTCCTTTGTAGAGAGGTGTCCTCTCATGGAGGTTGTTCTAGTGTATTGGTGATGGAAACTGTCCTTTGTAGAGAGGTGTCCTCTCATGGAGGTTGTTCTAGTGTAGGTATAAATGAGAAATATATTAGATAATGCCTTCCTAATTTTTCTCTAAAGTTGATTGGATTTTGTTCAGGGAGATGGATACTCTAGACAGCAATAATCAGTCATTCCAAGAGGCCTATTGGGAACTGATGAAAGAAACAATACCTCAAGAGGACTTCTCCATACAGTTGCAAGAGGGAGGAGACTGGGAATATGTGGATAATGGGAATAACGGTATATCCTTTTTACCCCAATATGATCAGAACAATATTGTAAACCCTATGCAAATCATCCCTCAAAATGTAAATCCTTCCACACTTAAGAAGAGGAAATTCAATTTTCCGAATGTGGAGCGTCCGTTTATCTGCAATCATTGCCAGTATCGAGCCGTATCCAGGTCCATTTTAAAAGGCCACATGAGAATTCATACCGGAGAGAAGCCCTTCCATTGTGATAAATGTTCATATAGAGCCTGCCTAAAACCCGACTTAGAAAAACACAAAAGAATTCACACAAAGGAAAAACCATATCAATGTCAATTTTGCGAACATAGAACAGCGCACAAATCAAATCTAGATATTCACATGAGAAAACATACAGAAAACAAGCCGTTTAGATGCCAAATTTGTGGATATAATTGTCCTACACGGTCAATGCTTAAAAAACACCTAAAGTCCCATGAGACTCTTCAAAATGCTTCTTTAAAATTCCAATGCGAAAACTGCAATTTCCATACGTCAACCAAGGCTGCACTAAGTAGCCATATAAGAAGTCATCCAATAGGTCCTAGGAGGGAGTGCGAGATCTGTGGCGACTTTATCTCTGAAACTGCCTACGTGCCACATATGGAGCACCACAAACAACAACAACTGCAACTAACTTGCCATATCTGCGGCCATACCACCAAGAATATGAACAGACACCAGAACCACATGTTCGAACATGAAAAAGAAGCTGGACTTTGGCTACACTCGTTCAGCTGCAATGAATGTAACTTCCAAACTCAATATAACACCCTGATGGAGAAACATCTCCAAGAACATAAAGGACAAATTAATCATATTTGCGAATGCGGTTACCAAACCACAAAAAAATCTAATTTTAACCGACATAAACTAACACATTTGGGAATCAAAAATCACCATTGTCCATATTGCGAGCATAGCAGTTTAGAACTTAACTCTCTCAAACGACACATCGAAGTCAGGCATAGCAATATCCCACAATATATATGCACATTTAATGGCTGCAGTTTCAAAACACCCATTGAAAGATATCTAAAGAATCATGTAAAGGAACACACTTCGAAAAGTGTGAAATGCGAACATTGTGATTACAGTTCCAATAATAAGTCTGATGTTAAGAAACATGAAAAAATTCATTTTAGAAATGAGTCGTTCATATGTGAACTTTGTAACTACAGCTCAGCATCAAGAACAGCTCTGACCAAACATATGAAATGTCATGATATCTTAAAATGTAAGGAATGTTTATTTCAGACTGATGAACAGATCAAATTCCAACTTCATAAGAAAATTCATGAGAATGATAATGAAGGTACCGAACAGATATTTCTCGATGACTTTCAAATCAAAAATTTCCAATCAGATATTTAATCATCCATTAAATTCTTTGTATATATTTGCATATTGTACCATATTAACATTACACTGAAAATAACTATGTAAATTACTGAACATTCATCAAACTTGTTTTATAAGATTATTAATGAATGTTTCGGAAACCCAGTGTCACCGGTCAGATAAACATTTTACCTTGAAAATGGCCACAGAATTCACTGAAACGTCAGTTAATAAATCTAACTAAGAGTAATTGCACGAGTCAAATGAATGGTTTTTTTTTCCCCTCATTTATTTAGTGAAAATATTTGCAAATTTTTTTTCTCATTTCATACTCTCTAGCTTGATTATTGTCACACTGTTAATAAACATTACATAAAATAACTTATTTGCATACTTAGTTTAAATAAGATACCCATACATATAGAGTACAGTAGAACCTCTGCAGAGCTAAAGTGCATTTTAGGGAACACTGTCTTCTAACCAAGTGTTGCTAATTAACAAAAATGGTCATTTTAAAGATAAAAAATTGTCCTTTGCAGAGAGATGTCCTCTAGCAAGAATATCCTCTCATAGAGGATCTACTTTAAAAAGAAGTTGTAGAATACATTAGAACCTCTCTGTAAAGGACAACACCTGAATGCATATGAAAAGTGTCATTTAGGGAGATGTTTGCTTTTACCGGAGAGTCGTTAGATAGTAAAAATGGCAATTTTGGCGATGAAAACTGTCCTTTGTAAAGCAGTGTTCCTCTCAAAGAGGTTTTACTGTATTAGTTTCAGTAAATAAAGCACAAACTATACAATAAGTATTTTTAATTTATTCAAGCAATTTATTAATATTTGACTATAGGTTAAAGGTTTATTAGAGGACACATTATACCAAGTGATAAAAATATATAAAATAAAATAAACATTTGTCTTTTCGGATATTTGTGTAGTTTTATGTATATTATAATTTCATCTTAAACACAAGTTAATAAGACCAAATCCAAATAAATAAATAGTGTGTGACGTTTCGGTAACAGGTTGTTACCATCTTCAGACAAAAGTACTGAATGAAAAATTTTACCACAGCATGTTTAAATAGTTACTGTTATCAAGTGTGTAAACAAGATAACAGATAAGAAGAAGATATTTATCTGATAAACACAGAATATTATTCTTAGAATTAAAAGTGGAATTTGGTCTAATTTGATTGGTCTTATTACCTTGTGTTTATAATCTATAATCCAAATTGTGCCTTATCAATTCATCTTAAATTCATCCATTTCAAATCCCAAAAATTTTCTTCTACATTTCATATTTAAATCAGCTGAATTCAACACTAAACTATTATAATTCAAGATACAAGAAAATAAGACCAAATCCAAATAATTTAATAATGTATGCTATTATAACAGTACTGTTTAAGAACATTCTGTGATATTTTTTCTCATTTATTCTTTTGTCTGATAATGGTAACAATGCTGTTGCCAAAACGACACACACTATTAAATTATTTGGATTAGGTTATTTTATTGTATCTATAATCCAAATTGTGCTTTATTAAATTATAATTCAAGTTTTTCGACCTTACTGCAATATAATAAAAATTGGATTTCTTCTATACTATGTCTATAAGAAAAACAATCCAATACAATATTAGAGCTTCTAGAGATTAATTTGGTGAAACCCCACTAAGAGGATACATCACTGTAGAGATAATGTATTTAATAATAAATTTCATAATCATATTACCAAAAAAAAAAAAAAAGATAGTTATAAAAATGTTATACATTTGTTAATTAAAATAACACCTAATGCTGAAAATATATATTTATTTTGTCATAATCAAAATTTTCACAAAGTTTAAATTATCAAGGTTGGTGGAGGGTGCATTAATATTCAAGTAAATCAAAATCTCCCAAAAGAAACCATTTCTCTGAGTGAGAACATGTACTGATTGAACAAAGATGTATCCTGATCAAATCCAACCTGCATTGATAGACTACAGACTACATATTGGCATAATCTTCCCATAATTAAGTAGATTACAAGTAATGGATTATTATCCCTTATATGCTTCACTAGGCATCTCCATCTGGCCAATGTGATTACTAACAGAGGGGGGACACCAAAAAAACTTTCCTATAAATATATTTCCCATACATTTTCCAAACATTGGCATTTTACGTCTTTCTTCTTCTTTCTTATCTCAAAGACATGATAATCATGGTGGGTAGTTAGCGACTGCTTTTACTGTAAGCACACCACATGTCTACACATGTGAAAAGCAGTTCGACTTTGCACTTACAAATGTGCCAGAGCCCCGTTTGGTTACTTGCACTCGCTGGTGGGGTTGGACTTTTGCAAGAATCGGGGCCATTGGAGCATTTTCCACCCTTCCACGGACCCCACGTTTTTGTGAAAAGTGCAATATAAAAATTACTCTCATGTGAGACTTCCTGTAAAACAAGATATTCCTGGTCTCAATCAGGGAATTATGTCAAGTCCATTTTTCATTTCATATAGGTCATCACTTGAAGAAGACTCATTATTCACTCACTAAATGTATTTAGTACATAAAATATATTTGAATTAATCAACCAAAACTTTATATATATATACTCTTGAGTTGAGTAAAATTAATCATTCCTCCAGGGAAAAGTGTCTTTTCATGCAAGGGATTATTTTATAGAATACTCTTGAGTCTGGAAAAAGTGGACTAGAGGCAGGAGAACTTTGTAGTGAAATTTGAAATTTTTATTGTGCACATAGATATTTAAAAAAAAAAAACCTTTTGGGAAGCCCACTTCAAGCCCAGTTATTGACCATTTATAAAAAATCTAAACCTCCAAAAAATTAAAAGACTCAAATTTTAAAAACCATCCCTAAAATTATTATTTTAAAAAATAAATAGCCCAAATAGTGTCAAGGGGGGCCTCATCACTAATTTATTATTAAATCAAGAACCCTTTTACGTGATTTTTTTATAAGTGCATAATTATACATCAATGAAATTAGGTATCAAAGTCAATTTTATGACCCCAGTAAGAATAGACTGCGCGTGAGGGTTTTTCTTAAATATTTTCATTAAATATAATATTAATACATCTCATAAATACTTTATTAAGGTTTACCCTGTTTTCTGCATTTTCAAATGTTTGATAGGTGCTCAGTAAAGCAGGTAAAATATTGTGGCGAAGAAATATTTTATTATTTAATTTAATATTATTCAATGAAAATATATTCAACAGATTATAAAAATATATATTAATCTGTATTTGCGAAATCATCTTTAAAATATTTCTTTGCTTGCTTGCTTAAGATTCTCTAGCTGTAAATAGTTTTGGGGGGCTGACCTGTTAATAATTGTCGACTCGTCGCTGTGACGTCATCAATAAATACTTTCACATCCCCAGATATACAAAGACTTCATTTTCTACGCTACAACTGGTGGAGAGACTGGACCGATACCCATTAAGAAATAAAAGAAAAATTGATTCTGTTGAACCAGAAGAAACTTCTATGAATGTAAAGAAGGAAGATACTCAGGTAAGCAACTACGTTGTTCAACATCTGCCAAGGAACCCTTCCATTTTCTCCGGGGAGGATGGTGAAGATCTCCAAAAATGGTTAAAAGGGTATGCACGTGTGGCAAGGTACAACCATTGGGACGAAACCCTTTGTCTTACTAAAGTTTATTTTTATCTGTCTGGAACTGCTCTCAAATGGTTTGAGAACAACGAAGAAAGCATACAGACTTGGAAGGAATTCACATCTCAATTAGAGAATGTGTTCGGAAAAAAAGAAAATTCAAAATTGCAAGCGGAGAAGAAACTTAAAACACGGGCACAATTAAAAGGTGAAAGTACCGAATGTTACATCCAGGATCTCCTGTGCTTGTGCGAAGAGGTTGATCCTCAAATGAGCAAGGAAGATAAAATCTCCCACCTCATGAAGGGGATAGCTGAGGAGCTTTATCAAGCACTCCTACCGAGGGCCGAGCAATTCATTACAGAATGTCGCCGTGTCGAAGCGCTCCGTTGTAGGCGAGTTACCCCAACCAGGTACGAGCGCCTAGCGCCTACCAAATGTAGCGTCTCTCTGTGACCAGGATGACAGAGAAGATCTGTCATCTTTGATTAGGCAAATTGTTCGTGAGGAGGTACAGCGGGGCATTAGGCTCTCCTCGGGAGGAACCAAAAAATGCTACAATCGAAGAAATTGTAAAGGAGGAGATTGGAAGAACCCTGGCGCCAATCTCAAAGTCTAGGAGAAGTCCCCCTCAGAAGGAAAAACCCCGACAGTTTTTAAATACTAGATATGAGGCCGAAACGATAAGACCGCACCCTGAACCTCGATACCCAAAACAAGGAGGAAGACGCGACACCAATGATTGGCGTACAACTGAGGGAAGGCCAATCTGTTTCTACTGCGGACGCCCAGGTCACGTCGTCCGCTATTGCCGTGACAGGAAGAGACACAATGAGGAAAGGAGAAATGCCTATTTCCAAAGAAAGCAAGACGCAATGGTATCCTACAACTCTCGAGCTGAATCTCAGGACCCCAATGACGAATCATCGAGGAAAACTTTCACCCGCTACCGAAGCCCTACTTCATATCGCGGTCGAAACAGGCAACATTTCTCACCTGCTAGAAGATCTAGCTGGACGCCCCGCCATTAAAACTAGATGATAGACCACATTTGAGGTGAGGCCGTAAAGTTCTAAAATCCCCCCTTGCCGACCACAGTAGAAATTAGAAAAAGCTACCTTTAGTAAACATAGACCTACCAAGTCCTCATGAAGAAGATATCTCAACTGAAAGAAGACATCCACTGCAGTCACCTGAAAATATCCCTGGCCATAGTACTAGTTCTTAAGACTGACGACGTAAGTCTCCTGCTGAGCATCGGGTCGATGCTCTTTATAGGAGGAGGCTATGTGGCGAAGAAATATTTTATTATTTAATTTAATATTATTCAATGAAAATATATTCAACAGATTATAAAAATATATATTAATCTGTATTTGCGAAATCATCTTTAAAATATTTCTTTGCTTGCTTGCTTAAGATTCTCTAGCTCCTCCAGGAACCTGGGTTACTTAAATAAATAAATAATTCTCTAGCTGTAAATAGTTTTGGGGGGGCTGACCTGTTAATAATTGTCGACTCGTCGCTGTGACGTCATCAATAAATACTTTTACATCTTAGGATATTTCAAGGCTTGATTTCTACGCTACAATATTATAATAAAAGTCGGTAGATAAGAGGGTAACACGCTCGATTCCCGACAGTCATGAACCGGGATTGAATCCCGCGTTAAAATTTGTTTAATATGTGAATAATCTTCACATATTATTCATTGTTCAATTATCATGAACTAGGTTGCTCTTGCTGAGCGGTACCTATTAATGTGATTTGAACCAGGTAAAATATTTTTTTATATTATAGACCTCTTTATGTTATAATTTCAGACTATGGGACTCTTTCTATATAAATATTTTTTAAATTTTTGCTTTAAAATAGGAATGGGGAAGTCTTCAGCCACTCAGTTAAATTTTCTTAAGCTTTGTTTGAAATTATTTTTGAAAAAAAAAAAAACTTCTCAATTAATAATTGAGAAATTAGTAGTTCTCACAAGTTATAAAAGTGCAATAAATTATAGGCATTTAAGCTGTTTTATACAGTATAATTTAATTATTATTTTTTCTGTAATATACCTGGCTTTAAAATAATATAAAAACATGTTCATGATTAAAAAAAGGATATAAAAATTATTTAGAATAAAATTTTAAAATTCTAAGCATATAAATATTTTTATATGATATTTAAAAATATATTTATTAGGCTGCTGATAGTTTTTTTAAAAAACTTTTACTTATATATTGATAAAGTAGAACGTCAAAAACAATGCATCAGTGAAAAATGAATCGGCATCATCATTGCCAAAAATATTTTGTTAGTGTATGTATACATTAAGAAAAGTGTTTAAAATAATAAAAACAATTAAAAATAATTATATATTACTTGTAAAGATAGTCTATAGTCATTTTAGTAATAAATAAATAGAGGTACGATTTCTTTTGAGAGGTTATATACTTTTACGTTTAAGCGCTACTGTAACCTTCATGCGAGCGCTTGCATTAAAGTGATAAAACCCTACTCATTTCTGTTTTCAAACTTAGTGCTTATATGTAAACAATTGTTTGTAATTTAAAAAATAATAATCACACACGGAGAAATAAAATATTTTGATTACAATAATTAAATATCGTTATTTTTATTATTATTTTAGTTTTCCGGTTACAAATGCGTTCTGAAAATTATACATATGAATTATTTTATCTTTACACAAAAATAAAACTAGCGATATTTTTTAAAAAAGAAAAAATAGGCGATTGAAGAATCTTGCACAGAAGCTAATATAACTATTATAATGCTATGCTATTTTACGTTATCAAAGTGATAAGATAAAGTGATATATTTTACAAATTACACAGAATAAATTGAGATTTTTGAAATCAGAACGATATATTAATAAATAATTTTAAAAATACAACAATTTTATATAGTGTGTGTGTGTGTTAATAATGATTATAATTAATAAAATTTCACTGATATTTTAATTTAAAAAAATAACATACCAAATTACTATTTAGACCCAGAATGTTCACATCAAAATAATCAGAATTGATTAGGCAAAATTTGAATGATAGACTAGAAACACAAGAAAATAGGACCAAATCCAAATAAATAGTGTTGAAAACATCAGGGTTCCACACTGTAACACACTATTTATTTCGATTTCGTCTTATTACCTTGTGTTTCTATAATACTAGCCGAATGACCCGGGCAACGCCCGTGTTTTACCCGATTGAATGTTTTTATTCAAATACTATTTGTTACAATTATAAATTTGGCGCCTTTAATAAATGCATATATTAGTTAATAACTATAGCCTATGTGCTTTATCTGTCTATGTACTGTTGGCTTCCGTAGGCGTCTCTTACTGGGAAAAAGAAAGAGAGGATTCCATTTAGTTATTAACTAATATATGCATTTATTTAAGGAGCCTTGCCTCTCAGACTTTAATGACCGATATGTCCTCACTTCTTTTTTCTAGATTTAATTCATTTTGTCTCCTCTCTAATTGTAAATACGCTGCTGTATCACCTCATAAGCATAAATAAATTTAAGGAGCGACCCGCTCCAACACAATAGTTTACAAAAATGAAAAAGCGAGTGGGGGGGGGCAAAGGTGGCATGATCGTAGCCAACCAATAGGAGGGCGCCATTCCGAAAAAAAAAAAGCAAACGGTGACAGAGATGATAAATGATTAGGAGATGAAGAATGACGCTCGTAACTGTATATAGAATTAGAAGAAATCCATTTTTAAAAAATTCTTAAGGATTGTAATTTATTGTAATTTTTATTTTCTTCTTCTTCTTTCTTATCTCCACTCAATCATATTAAGGTATCAAACTTATAAAGCTAGAGACTTTTGATGGTGTCTGCCGGGGATGACTAAAGCTCATCAATGGATGAGTCAATATAGTCAACAATGTGTTTTGAGGTTGCAGGTTGACACTTAGTACATAGTGGGAAAACCTTGAAACTATTAAGGAAAGTCATTGTCTGTAGATGACCAGACTTAAGTCTGGAATTTTTTTGTTGTTAATTGTAACATGATGAGATAGAGAGAGAGAATACAAGAAAATAATCCAAATAATTTATTAGTGTGTGACGTTTCGGCAACAGCATTGTCACCATCATCTGACAAAAGAATAAAATGAGAAAATAAAATAATCATTTTATTCTTTTGTCTGATGATGGTGACAATGTTGTTGCCGAAACGTCACACACTAATAAATTATTTGGGATTAGGTCTTATTTTCTTGTATTATAATCCAAATTGTGCTTTATCATTTTTGAGGAAGAGAAATAATTTATAAAGAGGCAGATTTGTCCCCATAGCCTTATTTGGTGACTTGCATTTACTGATGGGGCAGGACATTCGCAAGAGTGTATTGCCATTGAGATAAGCAATATTCAGGATAAAAAAAGAGCCCAATATGGGATTCAATCCCCTGCTTGTTAGAAATCTACAGCTTATACAGCTTCTCCACCTAAAGCCAAAGATGGTCAGAAGAATGTCTTCTTCTTTCTTATCTCCACACTGGTTGAAGTAAAATGCATCTGCCTTTGTCATTAAGACTGGAGCACTACTCAGTGGCAGGCTGACTTAACTCCAAAAGAAATGGCCGCCTCTGACATGAGGAACAGACGCCATGTGCAGCCACTCTCAACATGGAGTACAAACGCTGCTCATCCTGTATCCCTGGATTAGGAGCCCTTACAGGGTACTATCAGCCGGGCCAGCTGAACCCAGGTTTTTTTACTGAGGCTTTTTACTGCTCCCCCTCCTCCTTTTTCATCCAGGCTTGGGACCGGCAAAGGCAGAGTTGAAGAAGAACGTAAAAAACTTTTATTGGCAATAAGGAAGGTGAGAAGCCATGTTTACTACCACGTTTAAATGGCTGCTGTAATATGATGTGATGAACAGCAATAGAATCACCAGCAATGTAGTTAAATATAAGACCTAATCCAAAATTATAAGAATAACTTCTTAGGTCAACTCCACCTTTGCCGGTCCCAAGCCCGGATGAAGGAGGGGGGAGCAGTAACAAGCTCACTTAAAAACCTGGGCTCAGGTGGCTCGGCTGATAGTACCCTGTAAGGGCTCCTAATCCAAGGATACAGGATAAGCAGCGTTTGTACTCCATGTTAGGAGCAGCTGCACATGGCATCTGTTCCTCATGCCAGAGGCGGCCATTTCTTTCAGAGCTAAATCGACCTTCTACTGAGTAGTGCTCCCAGTCTTAATGACAAAGGCAGATGCCTTCTACTTCACCCAGTCATAATGGTTGTCAAGCTTTACAAGCTTGATACTGTAATGTGATTGAGTGGAGATAAGAAAGAAGACTTCTAATGTCCATTGAAGTCTATCAAAAATGGTGAAGCACAATTTGGATTATAGATGATATAATGATTTTTTGATTTGTTGCTATGTTATCCTATAACAGCCCCACCTTTCTTTGTTTACATCAGACTGTCAACAACAACCTGGCAAAAATTATGATAATTTAGATTATAGCTACAAGACCTAATCCAAATAATTTAATTCTTATTTTCTTGTATCTATAATTCAAATTGTGCTTTATCAGCAATGTAGTTAAAACATCAAAATTCTCTGGAGTTATAAGAATTCTAAGTGATACGGTAATGATGTGTGAACTGATAAGCCCACAGCCTGAAATGCATATGTGGTTATCTTTCCTTGCTTATCAAAGAAAGGGTCTTTGGTCAAACGACGAGGCACAATTTGGATTATAGATTATAAACACAAGGTAATAAGACCACAAATCCAAATAAATAGTGTGTGACATTTCAGTAACAGCATTGTTACCATCTTCGAAGATGGAAAGATGGTAACAATGTTGTTACTGAAACGTCACAACCTATTTATTTATTCAGATTTGGTATTATTACCTTGTGTTATAGGAATTCCAAGTGTTTTAGCCATAGTTGTAACGACACACAGTCTTGGTGCCAAGAGACGTTACAGCAAGGATTAACTGTATACAAGCAGAATAATTTCATCCTGGTTTACCCCAGGGATATTTTAAGCACACACACACACACACACTCATATATAATTCTTTTTGTTATTAAAATAAAGTTCTGCTGCCAGGCCCTTCTGTTCATTGCAGTAAAATGATAAATTAATGAGAAGGCCTGGCTCATCAGGGTTGAACCCTCCTAGCAGTTTCGCCAGTTATCTAACATTGTTAAAACAATGTTAATTATGGTAAAGCACAATTTGGATTATAGATTATAGATACAAGAAAATAAGACCTTATTCAAATAATTTAATAGTGTGTGACGTTTCGGCAACAGCATTGTTACCATCATCAGACAAAAGAATAAAAATTGATTTATTCTTTTGTCTGATGATGGTGACAATGCTGTTACCGAAACATCACACACTATTAAATTATTTGGATTAGGTCTTATTTTCTTGTAATGTTAATTATGAAAAAGGCACATCTGATCGTGCAACTAAAATTTGCGCCATCTGTCTGAATAAATATCAACTAATCCTTGATTTTTTTTTATTATTCCAGAATTGGCCAAATACCCATTCTTGATTAATCAAGAGAAGCCAACCATGTACATGTTTCAGGCTGTTGGCCCATGTCAGCATGGTGCAGGCTGTACCTCAACAACCAATAAACTGGTCTTTGGGACATCCTGAAAAATCATGTAACAGGGTTTTTAAGGCTGGAAGTGTGTGAGAATGCCAAACATCAGAAACTTTTATTTGCATAACTAGGAGATTTATCAACCTGATCTCAGTACAATTTAAACTTTTATATTATTTTTAACCATGTTAATTATACAATATAATACACTGCGGCCTGTAATTGTAAAACGACACTTGAAGTTACACCGCATGAGTTTCTTTTCAAAGATAAATTAAAATTTTATTTCAAGGTGAAATATTGACTATTTCTAACCTTTTTGGATGAGGTATGAAAGGATGAATTATGAAGAGTAATGATGAACAGAAAAATAAAAGTGTCCAGGGATGGGAATCGAACCCACAATGTTCCGCTTACCGGGCAGATGCCATGTCCACTAGTTACACCTAGTTGAAGAGCCAAAGTGTCCTTTAGGGATAGATGTTACCGGAGAGTTGATAAATAGTAAAAATGGTATTTTAATGATGAAAACTGTCCTTTGTAGAGAGATGTCCTCTAGCGGGAGTGTCCTCTCATGGAATATAAACACAAGGTAATTATTTATTGGAGATTTTACTGCAAGAGAATAGTTATAAGCATCTCTCCTAATTGTACAACTGAACAAAGCTGATGGTACAAACCTTTATCACATGGCTGAGGGCCAATATACAAAGGTAACATGACCAAATAAGTAAAGTATTGGTGATGTTGTGGTAATTATAATATACGGTTAAACCTCTCTATAGCACCCCCTCTAAATAGCACCTTCCTCTCTATAGCACCCCGATTTTAAATACGAAGTACGATACGATTTGACATTAAAAGTGACCTGTCTATAGCACCCCCTCTAAATAGCACCTTCCTCTCTATAGCACCCGATTTTAAATACGTAGTACGATGCGATTTACATTAAAAGTAACCTGTTTATAGCACCCCCTCTAAATAGCACCTTCCTCTCTATAGCACCCGATTTTAAATACGTAGTACGATGCGATTTACATTAAAAGTAACCTGTTTATAGCACTCCCTCTAAATAGCACCTTCCTCTCTATAGCACCCGATTTTAAATACGTAGTACGATGCGATTTACATTAAAAGTAACCTGTTTATAGCACTCCCTCTAAATAGCACCTTCCTCTCTATAGCACCCGATTTTAAATACGTAGTACGATACGATTTGACATTAAAAGTGACCTGTCTTTAGCACTCCCTCTCTATAGCACCCTATTTTGGTGAGTCCCAAGAGGGGGCGCTATAGACAGGTTTAACTGTATTTATAATTTTTTCCAGATGGCATGGTGTTCTGTTTCAAGCACATAGTACAATGTTATTAGATAAACACTTGAAAGGTGACAATTTGGATTATAGATTAGAACTACAGGGTAATAAACCTTCACCACAACGCTGTTGCCTAAACGTCACACACTATTAATGTGCCCTTCGCACAGGAGTGACTTCACAAGATGCACGTGCACCCAACGGTTGTTGTTACCTTTTGTTCTTCGAAGAATAAAGTTGATTTTGTATCTTATTTTCATTAATTTAATGAAAAAATAAATAGGAATATAACAGTAACAACAGTGTAGTTAAAATAAACTGTACGTATAAATTGTTGGTTTGGTTTTGTTGGTGTTAATTTGAAAAACTACAAGAATGTTCCTTTTTTTGTTTAAACTTCTATTTTTATGAAAAAATAGTACAAATGTGATATTGTACTGGGATAAGGTTCATAAATTATGAAAAATGCATCTCCTTATCGTGCAACTGAAAGTTGGTGATGGCTTGCGCCATCTATCAGAATAAATATCAACTATTCTCTGTGGTTAGCTTTCTTGATTAATCAAGAATGGGTATTTGGCCAATTCTGGAATAATTAAAAATCAACGAGAATAGTTGATATTTATTCCGATAGATGGCGCAAGCCATCACCAACTTTCAGTTGCACGATACGGAGATGCCTTTTTCATAATTCTATTTTTATGTTATATCAGGAGTCAGTCCCCTCTATTTATATATAATCTTATTTATTCATCTGTATTATTGATAAGGCACAACTTGGATTATTCTATATACAGTTACGAGCGTCATTCTTCATCTCCTAATCAATCAACTCTGTCACTGTTTGCTTTTTTTTTGGAATGGCGCCCTCCTATTGGTTGGCTACGATCACGCCACCTTTGCCCCCCCCCCCCCCCCCCCCCCCCCCCCCCCCATCATGCCTCCCCCACTCGCTTTTTTCGTTTTTGTAACTATTGTGTTGGAGCGGGTCGCTCCTTAAATAAATGCATATATTAGTTAATAACTAAATGGAATCCTCTCTTTCTTTTTCCCAGTATGAGACGCCTACGAAGCCAACAGTACATAGACAGATAAAGCACATAGACTATAGTTATTAACTAATATATGCATTTATTTAAGGCACCAATTTATAATTGTAACAAATAGTATTTGAATAAAAACATTCAATCGGGTAAAACACGGGCGTTGCCCGGGTCATTCGGCTAGTAGATTATAAACACAAGGTAATAAGACCAAATAAATAAATAGTGTAAATTAGGTAACGTTGTTACCTAAACGTCACACACTATTTATTTATTTGGATTTGGTCTTATTACCTTGTGTTTATTCATCTGTATATAATATTATTACCTTTTTTGTAAAAATCTATAATCCAAATAGAACCTCTAACCTGCTTACCAATCTAAATAGAAGTAAATTGTAAGCAAACCTTCAATAATTGTAAAAATATAAATTAACACAAAGGTGCCATCTATAGATACAAAATGAAAGGTTTAAAAGCACAAATTTTTCTTTTATACATAATATAAACGGTAGCAATACGTTTATTTATTCTTGAAAATTTTGCAAGCTTTCGGATCTTTACAATCCTTCCACAGACATAGCTGAGAGAATGAGGATATACAATATTATTTACATATATTCAAATTTTGTTGTAAGTGCAAATTCGAAACTGCTTTTCACATGTGTTGACATCTGGTGCACTTACAGTAAAAAGCAGTCGCCTAATTCTAACCACCATGATAATCATGGTTTGTACCACGTGTACACTAGGGATAAGCAAAAATAATATTGTATATTTATATATACTCAGCTCACAGCTATGTCTGTGGAAGGATTGTAAATATCCGAAAGCTTGCAAAAATTTTAAGAATAAAGAAACGCATTGCTCCTGTTTATTTACTTTTATACTTTATAACAATTTTCTCTTTCAATAGTCCAACTTCTACTGAAACTTCACATCTAAATTCCAATTTTTAACCTTATCTAATGGCCATTTTGAATGAAACTGATGTCCATGTGTGCAGGTGGTGGCCATGATGGATGAACCAACGATAATAGAACCGGCCTACATCATCATCAAGTCGGAGGAGCTAATGCCGAACTTCCAGTACCACGAAGTGACGGAGGAGATTATCCCGGACATTGGGGAGCAGACCCCTCTGGTGGCCGACTTCTACATCAAAGAGGAGATTGGCCATCACGAAGGGTCTCATCATCAATGAAAGCCCTTTCAGTAAAAATGTCCGCAAGGCCTTCTTAAGGATGAGCGGGCCGTTTGCCTGTAACATGTGCAACTACCGGGCTCCCTCTAGAGGAATCCTGGAGGGCCACCGGCGTACGCATACTGGAGAGAAGCCGTTCAAGTGTGATCAGTGCAACTACAGGGCGCGTATGAATGGTGACCTCATCAAACACATGCGTATCCACCAGGATGAGAAGCCATACCAGTGTGAATTCTGCGAGTTCAGCAGCCAAGCACAGGGGGAGCTCTGCGGATCCACCGCAGGATCCATACGCAGGAGAAGCCTTACTCATGCGATCAGTGCGCCTTTCGCTGCTCCAGTGTGGCAGCCCTGAAGAAACACCAAGCCAGCCACTTTGCCAATCGCGTAAGGAAGCATTCGTGCACTGAGTGTGGCTTCTCAACTGCCACCAAGAGCGCAATGGCCAGCCATACACGCAGCCATGGCGCAGGGACAAAGAAGATCTGTCCCATCTGTGAAGTAGCTGTTAGCACAGATGCTTTTCTATCTCCATATGGATAACCATTCCAATGAAGCCTTCCGTTGCGACCTGTGCACCTTCCGAACCAAACGGAGAAAGTCTTTGTGGCCCACATTCTGAAGCACCAGAAAATGATGAGAGGAGAACACTGCTGTGATAAATGTGACTTCGCCACCAACGACCCCCTCAAACTGACCACCCACAAAGCACATCCATGAGGGAGGAGAGCCTCTACCGCTGTCCACACTGCCCCTACAACAAAACACCCGCACCCAAGAAGTCAAACTACCAGCGCCATCTATACCAGCACACCAGGAGAGAAACCCTACTCCTGCCAGTACTCTGCGACTACAGCTGCAGGGACAGAGCCGTACTGAACGACCACATCATCATTGCGCCATCCAGAGAAGGAAATCTTCCATTGCTCCATCCCAGGCTGCAAATACAGAACTTCCTTCGAGAGGTGCTTCAAGCTCCATTTGGCTCCCACGAAGGCAAAACAGAACAATGCCTCACTGTAACCATAGCTTCAAACGCAAGGCAGACCTCAACAAACATCTTCAAGCGCCATTTAGCTGACAAAGAATACAAGTGTAGCCTCTGTACGTTCAGCACCTCTACGCAGGGAGCACTGACCAAACATGCTGCGGACCACGCGGTCACAGGCACCACTTACAACGCCACCATTATAAAACTCTAATTCTTATCCCACCACATTGTTGCTGTAAATACCTTTCTATTTTGGACCATGTTGTAATTTTCTTCATTGTTGCCTTTTTTTTTTTTTTTGATCAAGTAATAAACCTAAAGTTCCTGTAGTTGTGTTGTTATCTATACATACACTCATGAACAAAACTTAAGGAAGTTTTACCTTTAACATGTATATTGGGACAATAACTCTGAAAGATATTACAGTGACCTTTATTGAAGACATACGAGATAACCAAGTGTGAACAGCCTCTGTCTCCTTTAAAAAAAAGATGACTGATGACACATCAAACACTTTCCACTAAAATTGTTGTTGTTTCTTATCCCTTGTGTAAAGATTACACGAAGTCCATGAGTTCATGGCTCCTCGAGCTGTTTTATGATGAGCAGCGGCCTCTCCCAAAGGTCCTGTTTAGTGCATCTAATGCAAGCCAAAATGTGTTCTGGAGCTGCAGGTGCCAAGCTACATTTTGGGCAAGTGGGGTAGATTTTGTTATTATTTTCTATCTTCAATGGCTTGAGATGGCCTGTTCTAAATCTTGTTAGTGTTGTTTTGATGCTGTCTGATGTTCAGAGCTCCTCCTGGGTTCACTCCACTGTACCAACTGTGCTTAGGTGGGATCCTCCAGTTCTTGTTTATGTTTTGTTTGGCTACTGTTTCTATTTCTTTAAAAGTAAGTTTATTTTTCTGTGGCAAGGGTTCTTTTGTGCCATTTTTCGCTAGCACATCAGCAGCTTCATTACCTTCAATTCCACTTACATGAATGTATATACTGAATAATGAGCCAGGTTCTTATTTTAACACCCTTAAATAAGTAAAAACATAATATTGTAGCGTAGAAATCATAGTCTTTGTATATCTGAAGGTATGAAAGTATTTATTGATGATGTCACGGCGACCAGTCGACAATTATTAACAAATTAACCACACCATCTACAGCTAGAGAATATTGAGCAAGCAAGCTAGGCAACTAAATAATGATTTAGAAAATGTAAAATTTTAAATCTGTTTCCAAATATTTTCATTGAAGAATTAAATAATAAATTATTTCTTCGCCACAATATGAATAATATAATATTAAGAATACATTTTATCACAAACTATATGGTTAAATAGAACCCCTAACTATTCTCAAGTCATTTGGTCTAGCTTTAGATAGAGATGGTTCTTTCTAGAAGAGCAAATATTAAAAATATTAATTTTTGGTCATAATAGGAGTGTCCTCTCATTACTCTAGTGGGGCAAATTCCTTGAATAGTAATCCGAACTGGGGGCCATTGTCACTCCGAACCTCCAAAGGAATTCGTGTCTTGCAAAGATGGACTTTCAGTGGACTATTACGGAAGCTGATTGTCATGTCCTCTAATCTTGCAATTTCTGGGTATCTTGAATAATAGTCTGCTATTAACAAATAGTTTGGCCCTTTAGTGTAAAGAGGTCAACCCCAACTTTCTCCCAAGGACAATTTGGAAGCTCTAGGGTATTAGTGGGCTGATGTCGATTTGTTCTTTCCTCAATACACATAGGGACATTGTTTGGACCATCTCCTCATTTCGCTTGTGATCCGGGGCCACCAGACGGATCCTTTGGCCCTTTCCCGACATTTCACTATCCCAAGGTGTCCTTCATGGATTCTTTGGAGCAACCCTTTCCTGATATTCTCTGGGATAACGTATCTTGACCCTTTCAGGAGAATACCATCTCAACGGAGAAATCGTCCTTTGCTGGCCAATATTGACTTTCGGACATTTGTTCTCTCCGGCCATCCCTCCTGGGTGTATTTAATAATGTTTTGTATAACCTGGTCTTTGTCTTGACTTTCTTTTATTTCCTTTACTCGGGACATCAGATATGGGCATAAATGAGACAACCTGTTGAACGTAGGCACATAACTCCTCCTCCAATTCCTGAGTCCCGACTTTCGTCCTAGGTGATCTAGATAGCGCATCCGCCACTATCAAGTTCTTTCCTGGCGTATGTACGATCTTATACGAATATCTCATAATCCGTAGTCTCAATCTCTGAATCCTAGGTGTAAGATCATCGATGTTTTTGGAAGTAAAGATCGGTACTAGTGGTTTGTGGTCGGTTTCAAGAGTGATCACCAGGCCTTGGATGTATTGCTTGAATTTCTCACAAGCCCAGGTGATAGCCAGCGCCTCTTTTTCGATTTGAGCATAACGCTTTTCTGTTTCGGAGAGCATTCTAGAAGCATAAGCGATGACTTGTCTCAGTCCATCTTTGGTTTGCCATATTACTGCCCCTAGCCCCAAAAGATGAAGCATCGGCTGATACTGTGATAGGCAAAGAAGGATCATACAAGGCTAGCCCTTGCGCAGAAGTAAGGTTTTCTTTATTTGGGTCAAATGCCCTATCTTGATCATCTCCCCAAATCCATTCTTCTTTCTTTGACAGTAACTTGTTCATTGGATGCGATATTTCTGCTAGGTTGGGGACAAATCTAGCTGAAAAATTTACCATTCCTAAAAATTGTTTTAGTTCCTTGACAGATCTCGTTTGGGAAACTCCAGTATAGCTCGTTTTCTTTTGGGGTCTACTTGAATCCCGTTAGGACCAATTTGATGACCTAAAAACTTAATAGTTGTAACTGCAAATTTGCATTTTTCCTTGTTCAAGGTAAGTCCCGATTTAGAAACTCTTGTTAATACTGTTTCGAGTCTTTTATCATGTTCTTCTTGGCATGAACCATAAACCATTATGTCATCCATATGGCACAGAGTTCCTTCCAGTCCTTCCAATATTTGACCCATTCTTTTCTGAAAAATTTCCGAGCGGAAGAGATACCGAAAGGTAACCTCTTAAACCGAAATCTCCCAAATGGAGTGATAAATGTGGTAAGTGCTGACGACTCCGAAGACAGTGGTATTTGCCAGAATCCACTATTGGCATCCAACTTTGTGAATACTTTAGCTCCTTTCAACTGGGCTAGCGTATGTTCTACCACCGGGATTGGTGTATTTCCCTTAGAATATTTTTATTGAGTATCGAGAGATCGACACATATTCTTAATTTTCCCGAAGGTTTTGCAACGAGAACCATGGGCGAACACCATTCCGAAGACCTCTCGACTTTTTCAATTACGCCATTTGATGTCATTCTCTCCAGTTCCATTTGAAGTTCTTTCATTAGAGGTATAGTACTCTTCTTGGTGTATATATCGAATAAGGTTTTGCCCCTTCTTTCAACTTTATTTCGTATGGAATATTTATTTTTCCCAGTCCATTAAATAACTTAGGAAATTTGAGCATTGGTCTAGCTTGGTAGGAGCATGATCTTCGACAATATTTATCCTCCCTAACGAGACCTAGGATCTCGCTAGCCCTACAGCTTAGTAAAGGTCGGGCACCCCTTTAACGATGTAGATGGTCTCTTCGCACTTCTGCCTTTTTGATTCCAAAAAAGCCTGGAACATTCCATTTACCTCTATCTTCTTGGAAACAGCAAAAAGATTCTTATCGGCCTTCTCCGTCTTAAGGTATCCAAAATGTTGCAAGTATATCCCTTCTGGCATAACCGAAAACCTCTGCTCCTGTATCGATTTTAAATTTTATTGGCTGGTCATTCACCTTTATCACTTCACACCACTTATCTTCTGCATTCTCCTGCATTCCCACTATTCCAATGAATGCATAATTTTGGGAGCTTGATACTTCTTGTACAGTTTTAGTGTGACAAACCTTGGCAAAATGACCTTTTTTTCTGCACTTGTTGCAAATAGCATCCTTAGCAGGACATTGTTCTTTCGAATGTCCTTGGTAATATCCACATCGGGAAACATTTACGTTTCTCATTAGAAGACATCCTTGAGGATTCTTTGGAAAATTAGAATTGTACGTTTTTGTACCTTTTTCATTCTTGTTTTCTGAAAATTTGTGCTATTTCTCCTTCCTTTCCTGTCAATCACATCCACGTTCCGATTTTCAGTGTCTTGCCTAATTTCTTTTTGTTGATTTTTTACACTTTCTGATTGGCGCACCTATCTGGGATTGCCTTCTCCAAGGTAAGTTCCGATTCCAACTGTAATTTCTCAGAAAGATTAAAGTTTTTCACTCCAACTACCAAGCGATCCCTGATCATCTCTTCTTTTAAGGCTACCATAGGCTGCAGGTTTCTGCCAGCACGTAGAGATTGGTTATGAATTCCTCTACAGGTTCCGTCTCTCCTTGACTTCTTCTATTGAATTTGCTCTTTCATAATAACAGTTTGTTTTCCTATGAAATAGTCCTGAAATTTGGACACCACTAGTTATAGTCATCAATTTGCGCTTCATCTAAGTTAAATAAGATCAGATTTTCTTCTGCCTTATCGCCCATAATGTAAATCAGAGCATTTACTTGCTCATTTTCACTTTCTCTGAAAGTCCCTGAAGCGATTCTGTATCTTTGAAATCTTTTGAACCATATCGGCCATTCATTAGGTTTACCAAAATTGAATCCTTCTGGAGCAGCTACTTGTATATAATTAGCCATTTTTTTCTTTTCTTAAAAAAAAAATTTACTTATATTTCAACTTTGTAATTTAACAATTGCTTTTACGCTTTTGCCGCTTTTACGCTTATACCGCTTTTACGCTGACACCATGTTTAGTTTCTCTAAAGGAATCGGGCTACGATGGTGAACACTTCTTTATTTAAGAACGGAACTTTCCTAACTAACTGACAGCTTCCAATTATCTTTATATATATCCTAACTCGAGCTGTCTATATGCAAAACCATATTTACATCTGAATATTTACATTTACATCACACAGACTCTTGTCCTTATCAGTAAAACACAGTGTGCCTCAATGACCAAAAAAAAGTTTACCCACAATCAATAGTCTGTAATATATACATGTATTGTCAATATATACATACAGTATAACCTCGTTAATTCGACACACAAAAATTCGACACTCTACCTTAATTCGACCATATTCTGATGTCCCGACCTACGGCCTATCAAATAACAAACCATAATTCGACAGTATCGATAATACGACAGTTCCGATAGTTCGACCATTTTAAAATTCGAATTTCGACAGTTGAATATTTTTTTACATACAACTTTACCGTAGTAAGGCGGTGACGACGATCGGCGTCCACCGATAGAATCGCGCCACGCACTTTTGGTTTCTGTTAGTTTAAGTTTCACTTTGCAGTCCTGTTGCGTATGTGGCGAGTGTTATTGTTTTGTTGTTTTTTAACGCGGGAATTTAGGCTTCGTGCGCTAATTAATATTATTTTCTTTTTAACCCTTAACTGGTTGGGTTGGGTAGTTTCTACCCATGTATAAACTTAATATAGGAAAAAAATATATTTTTCGTTCACCTAGAACTACCAGCTGTCGTGTATTCTAATTTTACAGTGATACAAACATTTTCCATCAATCGTTTATAAATTTCAGTTTTGGAAGGGGGGGGTTAAATTTGTATGATGGGGCGGATTCTGCCCAGCTCGTCCAGATGGGTGAGAATTTGTCGTGTCAGTGTTCGCTCGTGGTTCATACTTGAGTCTCTATCTTCCACTTTTTTTAGCTCCCTTTTATAAAATAACACTTCTTTCTTTGGATAAGTAGAATTATCAATCACGTTAACAGAGAGAACTATCCCTGCCAACCCAAAATATAAAGATTTTAGAGATTAGTCGACCACACTTTGGAAGAAATATTCCAGCAGAACATTGATTCACTTCAGTAGAATTAGTTGATAAGGTAAAAGAACATGAACTTACATATTTAGGAACAATGAGAAAGAAAAACCTTAGATTCGCCACAATTTCAACCTCACCCTAATAGAGAATCAGGAACATATATTTTTGGTTTCTCTGGAACAACCACTTTAGTCTCCTATGTTCCCAAAATATAAATATGTATATAATAATAATAAAATCGGTAATTAGATTGATAAAAATAGAAAAAAGAAAGGAGTCGTTTTATTTTTAATCTTGGGAAAGCATTGACTGATGAACATCTGGCCACATGTAATCTCAATTCTCTCTCACTGGAATTAAAGACGACAATTCAAAAGGAATGATGGTTCAAGTAAACCAAGTGAAACTATGATGCCACAACAATCTGATACTCCAAAAAGGTGCTACAAATGTCCATCAAAAAACGCCGTAAAAAATAAAAACCCTTTGCTCTGTATGTCAACTAAGCGTTTGCAAAACATTTGTTATAAATTTGTGGAAACAAAATAGATTATATTCAGAATTCAAAAATCAAAATCTGTATATTAACTATGTATTAATTAATATTTTTTTTTGAATATTGATTTCAAATATTATTTAGCGCTTATTTCATAAAGTTACATAAGTGGGTTGAATCTACCCAACCCACCCAGTTATGTAAGAAAAATCCACCCGTCCAGTTATGTAAGAAAAATCCACCCGTCCAGTTTCGTAAGAAAAATCCACCTGTCCAGTTATGTAAGTAAAATCCAACCGTCCAGTTATGTAAGAAAAATCCACCCGTCCAGTTACGTAAAAAAAATCCACCTGTCCAGTTAATATAAGAAAAATCCACCCGTCCAGTTATGTAAGAAAAATCCACCCATCCAGTTAAGGGTTAATTTTCATCATTTAAATATTTTAGTTATTTTAAAATTTACAAATAATTTCCTTTTAAATGAATAAATCTTCATAAAATATGTAGCCACAATTATTAAGATAACATTTTATTGCAATATTCCATTTCCGTGTTATTATAAAAGATTTAAACACAAAATCAATAACATCTGCAGCAACAGTGGATGCCTTTAAAAAAAAAAAAAAAACACTTTGTTATTTAAAACACATTCCAGAGGAAGACGATATGCATGTTTTTTTAAAATAGACCATCTGGAATACATCCTGAATAGGATTTCTGTGCAAAAACAGAATCTATAAAGGAATTTTTAAAAAGATCTTCATGATTCTTTTAAAATTTTCTTTTTATTTTCCTTATTTATTTCCTTTCAACTGTCATATTCTTCAATTAGAATAAAATATTATTTGTAATTATATATGTTTCCAAAATATGTATTATTGCCATTTTGTCCCTGTTACTAAAAGTTAAATCATGAAAATAAAAAATAAATACAAAAAAGTACATACAATGGTTTCAATTAATATCATTAATTTATATTACAAAGCAATTTTTTTAAATATTATTTTAGTGAGTTAGATAATTAGCTAATCATCTAATCTTAATTCAACACTACCTTTAATTCAACCGAAAGCTCTGATCCCTTTAGGTGTTGAATTAAAGAGGTTCGACTGTATATTGAAGGAAGCTTAGATGGAAATTCTAGAGTTTATGTAGTAAACCCCATAGAGATTCTCTCTTGATCTTACTTATTCTTTTTTAATATAAAAACTTCAACAAGTCTGTAAAACACCAATTAGGATTATCTTTGATTGTTGACCTGTTTGTTGATTGTGCCATTCTAAATGAATTTTCCCAGTCAGCACTATTCGCTTTATGAGAACTCTACACGCCAATGAATTGGCGAAATTCTTTATTTTACAAATTTATATTGTTTTGAATTCTTGGTTGGAAGTTGGTTTGGAACAAATACATCAACCAATTATTTATTTATTTAATTCCCGACGTTTCTGTGACTCGCCTTCACTCTCCACAGAGGAATATTTATTTTGAATCCTATTTCTACTTATATACATACCCGATTTTCTGAACTATATGTAAATATCTGAGTATATTCAGATATGTGACGTTTTACATGTACTTTAGGAAATCCGGTACGTTTTTAAGTAGAAATAGGATTCAAAATAATCAATCCTCTTAGGAGAGTAACAGAGAGTCACTCAAATGCCCAGAATATAATGAACTAGCCGAATGACCCTGGTAACGCCCAGGTTTTACCCGATTAAATGCCTTTATTGAAATACTATTCGTTACAATTATAAATTGGCGCCGTGGATGTCATTCTTGTGAAACGTCCCGCTCCAAACGTTGAAGAGCGATTAACGCTTGGAAGCTAGCGTTTTTTAAATAAAAAGATACTCATTGTGAGAATATATTTGTAATTCTAATATTATATATATTCTCACAATATAAAAGGTGACATATGCCACCCAATACAGTCACTTAACCCTGAAAGCTTCATTTTTTTTATGACAGTATTTTTATTCGAGTTATATAAAATAGATTTGAATTGATTAAGTATAATTGTTAAAAGTTATTCAAAATTAATAAAAATTAACGATATGTATCTTATTGGAAAAGAGCGAGGTTTCGACGTTCCTCTATTAGCTTAACAATGTCAAGTGGAGAAATACAAACGGTGTAAATTTTTTATTAATCTATATATATAAAAATGAATGTATGTGTGTGTGTGCGTCTGTCTGTCCTTTATGCCTGACCAAACCACTCATTGGAACGCCATAAAACTTTGGGAAGTTATTTAGTATAGTACTGGGAAGGTTTCTAGCAAATAAAATTTTTGAAATAACTTTTCGCCTAAAAATAATCAAGATAAATATTCTAATTTATCTGTTATAATTCAACAATCTGCTCTAAATATTATCATGATGATACGATGATTTTGTAATGTAGAAAATTAGGAAAGACAAAATTCAGGATGACACGGCAATTTATTTGAGACAAGAATAATGATACAATTCATAGGCAAGATACTATTCCTTTAACCCGTAATTACTGGCGTTCGGCTTGAAAGGCCGTGTGAAAATTAAAAATGTTTGCGAAATTTTCAAAATGCAATATTTTTCATCAAAATTTTAGGTAGCTTAATAAAATGCATTTATTTGAAGAACTTTTCATTTTAAGAGAAATCTATTTTGTATATCCCGAGTTATTAAATCAAACGGCCTTTAAAGCCGAGCGCCAGTAATTACGTCACTGGGAATTTTAGCGCCCCTATTATTGGCCGTTTCACTTTTGGTTTTATAGACGTTCAAACGCAACAAATAAGTTGAGCATTCATTTTTTTATTACTCTTGCTTCAATTATATGCATTCTAAATTGTGTTTTGTGATTGTAATTTGTATAATATAATAGAAGTTCGGTTCCACTTTTGGTTTTTCAAAAAACAAAAATTTGGTATCCTATGTCCCTAAAATTGGAAAATCTGTTATATTACTCTCCACAATGCATTCGACCACAACAATTGATCAAGAAACTGCTGAACAATAAAAACCCGAGATAATCACATTTTATAATATGACCAAAGATGGTGTAGATGTAGTTGATCAGACATGTATTCAGTTGGAAGAAGAACCAAAAGATGGCCCCTGTGTTTATTTTTCAACTTTTTGGATGTGGTTGCAATAAATTCAACAGTAATTTATAAGGCTGTCAAGCAAGACGATGGAATGGCTCGAAAAGATTTTATAAAGCAGCTTGCTCTACAACTAATGAGAGATGCATTGAATATGAGAAATCAAGCCAAAAATTTGTCAAGAGATCTGCAAGTATTAATTCAGAAGCATGCTGGATCTTCATCACTTGAGGTAGGCAAATATTTATTTGATATTCAAACGAAATATCAATAATATGTGTTATCTAGGAATCCACAAGCGGCAGTCCTTGGTCCAAAAAACGCAAAAGATGCTACCTATGTAAAAAAGATCGTCGAACTCAAATGCAATTCAAAAAATGCAAAGAACCAATCTGCAAAGATCATTCTATTGAAATATGCTTGAATTGTGCACCTAATCTTGAATAAAATATTTTAGATAGAATTTTTTAGAATATATATAGAATATTTTAGATAGAAAGAGTTTCTTGTACATTTTATTTAATTTTGTTTAGAGCTCTGTTTATTCGAAAAAAACAAAATATTTATTCTTCGGAAATTATGTGTATACGTTTAATTTATTTTTATTTTATAAATAACATGGTTTATTATTGATTTTAAAAGACGGCCTGAGAGGCCGAACGCCAGTAATTGTGTAAGGAAAATAGGCGCCAGTAACTAAGGGTTAACTTCCAATTACCGAGGGAACCAATTAATATTGATTTTATTCAACTTATCGAGTACTTTTAAAGGGACCGGGAAAAAATGTTCACTTTATCGAGAGATTTGTTAGACAAACCTTTACTCGGGTATAACCCGGGCGAAGCCGGGTACATCCATACAAGAATAATGATACAATTCCAAGGCAAGATACTATTCCTTTAACTTCCAATTACCGAGGGAACCAATTAATATTGATTTTATTCAACTTATTGAGTATTTTTCAAGGGACCGGGAAAAAATGTTCACTTTATCGAGAGATTCGTTAGACAAACCGTTACTCGGGTAAAACCCGGGCGAAGCCGGGTACGTCCGCTAGTTTTAAATAAAAAAATCATGACCTATTTAATTCAACATATTTATAAGTATATTTACCTCTGTACAGAACCAAGTACAGATGTCCGCTATTAGACAACCTGGCTAGTTGGCTATGACTATAGTATGTGGTGGTTCCAGGAATCTGCCTGGGTTATGTCAAGAAAAAGAGATTTGATTAAAATATCTATAACTAGCCAAATGAACAAGACAACGCCCAGGTTTTACCCGAGTGTTTATTTTTAAAATTAAATGCTGTTTAAAGTTGAATAATAATCATTTCACACCCACACAAACATTTTTTATATTTACCCTGTTTCTCTCCGTTCTCACTGAGTAAATGTTTTTCTGACAATTAATGAGTTATGAATTAAGATAACAATAATAACTTTGTACAAGTAGAAACACAAGTCTGGGAGAAGAGTTTCTTTTATAAGAGGAAGATCACGTTCAGCCAATTATAAATTTGGCGCCGTGGATGTCACTCTTGTGAAACGTCCCGCTCCAAACTTTACAGTCAGATTAGTTACGATATACACATGTGTAAATCTTCAAATCGAGCGAGCGTCTATAAATATCTCGATTTAGATCAAGTATTCTAATTATTAAGCGAACTATTATTAATAAAATTTTGAGAAGATATCGATTTTAAACGTATTTATTTCCTTGATAGAGGGCGCTGTTCGTGAGCTGAGTAGAATAATTTGAATATATATTTTTAATATTTAATTTATATATAATTTAAAATAGCCTATCGTTTTCCTCATACTTTTTTTTACCTATGTATGGAAATCTTGGTGCTGTAAAAAAAAACTTTGCTTCAATAATATAAAAAAAAACACCCAGGCTAAGTTTCGAACCAAGGTTGTGGAAAAACGAAGCCGCACACCTAACCATTAAGCTACGCTTGGCATCATAAATATTTGCATGCAAAGCTATTTCAGGCATTACATATTTCTAACAAACCTTTGAAATAGGTTTTTGAAACATGGAAATTATAATACTGCAAATAAATAGAAATAGAGTGAACACAATTAAAACATACCAAATATTTCGAATTAGAGCAGTTATTTTAAACGGCGAATTAGATCAGTTATATAAAAAAATGAAAATATATAAATACAGTCGAACCTCTTTAATTCAACACCCCAAGGGATCAGAGCTTTCGGTTGAATTAAAGGAAGTGTTGATTAAAGTTAGATGATTAGGTAATCATTTAACTCGCTACAATAAAATTTTTTTAAAATAGCCTTGTAATATAAATTGATGATATTAATTGAAACCATTGTGTGTTTTTATTTTATTTTCATGATTAACTTTTAGTATCAGTGACAAAATGGCATTAATACATATTTTAGAAACATAAATAATTGTAACAAATAAATTTACTGGTAATGTGTTTCTTTTCAGTAATATAATCAAATATTAACTCTACAGACATTAAAATATTAAATATATTAACCCTTAAGCGGTCGCAATGGGTAAAAATTACCCAGAAGGAACTTTTCGAAAATATTTCTATATTAAAAAATATATATATTTAAAATATATTCTCAGTACCTTTCTAAATCTATCTAAAGATTATTATAATAAACCTATAATTTTAATTTTATGACATATATTCATTTTATTAACATGTTTGGGTCAATTTTACCCAGTGCGACCTTTTGAGTTCTCGTCATTGGGTAATTTTTATCCAGCGCGACCTTTAACGCTTTTGGTTTTGGTTTGCGTAATTAAGTTTCGAGTTACTTTCTGGCTTCTTGTTGTTTGGTTTTGCTGCCCCAAGTGCAATAATACAATCTATTCTTCCAACAATAAGGTAGGATTTATATTTTATTTCCTCTTTTTAAATTATTTTACATAAAATGCTTTCAAATGCTGATTTTCTCCGTGATGATAATAATATTCCAAATCCCGATGATGAGGAATCAGAAACTGATGATCATATAAATTGAGGAATTGGAGTACAGACACTGAACAGTATACATTATCAGAAGAAGAAAACAATGAGGATCCAAGCTTCAATTACTATATAGGAAAGGACCAAAAGACTAAATGGAAGAAAGCTCTTCCCCCAAAAAATGTTCGAACTCGCAGTGAAAATATTATCACTCATCTACCAGGGGTAAAGGGTGAAGCAAAAAATGCTAAATCGATATTAGATTGTTGGAATCTCTTTATAGATGACAATATACTTGAATGCATAGTTACAAATACAGTCGAACTTGGATAATTCGAACCCCAAGGGACCATAAAAAAATTCGAATTATCCAAAAATTCAAATTAAAGATGTTAAATTATTTATATAGGAAATTCTAGGGACCAAGATAAATATTCGAATTAAAGAGGTTTTCGAATTAAAGAAGTTCGAATTATCCAAGTTCTACTGTACTAACATTTACATTAGGAATATTCAGCAGAACTATAGCAGAGAAAGAGATGCTAATTTGACAAACCTACATGAAATTAAAGCTTTATTGGGAATTATTTACTTTCTTGGGGTCATGAAAGCGAATAAATTGAATACAGATGATGCATGGGCAAGAAATAGTACTGGATTTGAATTGTGTAGAATAGCTATGTCTGAAAACAGATTCCGATTTCTTCTCAGAGTAATTCGTTTTGATTCTTGATACTTTTGTAAAAAATTGCCAAAAGCATTATTCTCCTTCGGAATATATAACGGTGAATGAAAAGCTTGACGCTTTCAGAGGGAAATGCAATTTCAGGCAGTATATTCCGAGTAAACACAATAAATATGGAATAAAATTATTTGCTCTCGTGGATTCAAAAATGTTTTATACTTGTAACTTGGAGATTTATTCAGGAAAAAAACCCTGAAGGTCCTTACAATGTCAGCAACAGTCCAAGTGACGTTGTGGAACGATTGTGTGAGCCAATCAAGGGAACTGGCCGCAATGTAACAATGGATAACTGGTTCACCAGTTATTCTTTAGCTCTAAAACTTTTACAACAATATAGACTAACAATTGTTGGTACCTTAAAAAGAAATAAAAAGGAAATCCCCTCAGAGTTTGTCATCAGCAGAGGTAGAAATGTACACACTAGTGTTTTTGGCTTTCAAAGTGAAATGACACTTCTTTCATACAAGCCTAAAGAGAATAAAGTTGTACTTATGCTTTCAACTCTGCACCACGATGCAAATATAGATGATTCAACGGGAGAATTGAAAAAGCCAGAGATGATAATGTTTTATAATATGACAAAGGGTGGTGTAGATGTGATGGGCGAAATGACAGCTACCTATAACTGTGCTAGAAATTCAAGATGGCCCATGGTTAATTTTTATCCACTTTCAAATATTGGGGCAATAAATTCCCAGATAATTCATTTTGCAAATGGCAACGCATCAAAGGTTAAATCAAGACGTCATTTTTTGAAAACCTTATCCTTAGATCTTTTTGAAGAGATGGTCAAAGTTTGCACAGTAAGCGGAAGAATGCCATGTGAAATAAAGGAAAAGGCATCCGATATTTTTAATTTGTTAGAGCCTGGTCCATCTAAAAAGCCAAAAATAGGAGAAAGACATCGATGCAAGAAATGCCAGAAAGAAAAAAAGGACAGAAAAACTATTCAACATTGCCAGTACTGTTTTGCTTTTTTGTGTAAGGAACACTCTGTAATAATTTGTCAAGAATGTCATAAAGGACGAAACAAGTCCTAATTTCTATGAAAGGAAGTGATAACTTTCATACAAATTTATATTTTATAACCTATCTTCAATATATATTTTTATTTTCATAAAATAGTCAAATATATCATAAATATTTGATATTTTGATTTGTTATTAATAAAATAAATAAAATATGATTTTTATATCTCAGGATTTTATGTAAAGTTATTTAATAGACAAATCATTATTCTAACATAGAAAACAATAAAAATATTGAAAATAATATTTGATTTATTTAGGTTTTTAAAAGTGGGTAAATTTTACCCACCGCGACCTTTCAAGGTATAAAAGAGGGCGCGGCCGCTGCCGGGTTAAATAATATTTTATTCTAATTGAAAAATATAGCAGTTGAAAGGAAATAAATATGGTAAGTAAAAGAAAATTTTAAAATATTATTTTAAAATAATCATGAAGATCTTTTAAAAAATTCCTTTATAGATGTCTGTTTTTGCACTGAAATCCTATTCAGGATGTATTCCAGATGGTCATTTTGAAAAAACATGCATGCCTTTCTTCCTCTGAAATGTCTTTTAATAAATAAATTTTAATGTATTAAAGTCATCCACTGCTGCTGCAGGTATTATTGATTTTGCGTTTAAATCTTTTATAATAACACAGAAATGGAATATTGAAATAAAATGTTATCATAATCATTGTGGCTACATTTTATAAAGATTTATTTATTTAAAAGGAAATTATTGGTAAATTTTAAAATTACTAAAATATTTTAATGCTGAAATTTAAAAATAAAATATTATTGTTAATTAGTGCACGAAGCCTAAATCCCAACGTAAAAAAAAAAAAAACAATATCACTCGCGACATTGCGCAACCGCACTGCAAAGTGAAACTTAAACTAACCAGGAACCAAAAGTGCGCGCGCGCGATCCTATTGGCGCCCGCCGATCGCTGCCGTAATACCTTTTTAGCGGAAAGTAAGTAAAAAACGTTCTACTGTCGAAATTCGAATTTTAAAATGGTCGAACTATCGGAAGTGTCGTATTATCGATATGTCGAATTACGGTTTGTTATTTGATAGGCCGGAGGTCGGGACATCAGAACATGGTCGAATTATCGCCGAGTGTCGAATTGTGGTGTGTCGAATTAACGAGGTTATATTGTAAATAAAACATACCAAATATTTCAAGAGCAGTTATTTTAAACGGCGAATTAGATCAGTTATATATAAAAATGAAAATATATAAATAAATAAAACCTACCAAATATTTCAAATTAGAGCAGTTATTATATAAATATTTATATTATTATATGTGTTATTAAGCGAACTATTATTAATAAAATATTGAGAAGATTTTAAACGTATTTATAACCTTTTAGTACTTGATAGAGGGCGCTGTTCGTGAGCTAAGTAGAATAATTTGAATATATAGTTTTAATAATTGATTTATATATTTTTTAAAATAGCCTATCGTCTTCCCCGTTATTTTTTACCTATGTATGGAAATTTTGGTTTGAATTAGTGAACTATTGCGAATTTGTATACCGGACATACATACAAACATTCATTTTATATATATAGATATTTCTTTATAAAATATCGAAAATATTTTCAATAAAAATCGATTTATAAAGAAATATATTCATAAAAATCGATTCAGTTGAGAGTGGATGTTTGCTCGAAAAATAAAGCGTAGTTGGCGGTCTGCGCTTCATAAACCTGTAGGTTATAAATATATTTTTAAAATATTTTTAAATTTATATATTATTTAATATAAAAATTAAAATAAATTATTTCTTCTGTGAATAATATTTTATTGAAATCTTACATTATCATCATAGAAATGTAAATAAACAGCTTCAAATTGGGGGTGATATGTAATTTTTATTTAATCTTTTATCAAATTAAATATATATAATTTTCTCCCTCCGAATATACATGGCTCTACATTTAGAAATTAATAATGAAGATTGGGTGAAGGTAAAGGAGTTGTTAAAATCTGGCGCAGATATTAATGTAAAGAAAATAAATGGGAATTCACCGCTGCACTTGGCTGCCAGGAAAGGCAATCAAGAATTAGTACAGTACCTGGTTGAAGCTGGGGCAGATATGAACTCCCTGGATGATTTTAGACAATCCCCCTTACATTCTGCTATTATATGGCGCAAGCTATCCACAGCAAGTTATCTTATTGACGCGGGAGCTGATGTAAATATCAAAGATATTAGAAATTGGGTACCGCTGTTGTATGCAATTACTGATTGGGTAAATAGGAAATTGGAAGTTAGAGAGTATACCGCAATTTACCAGGAACATAAAGATTTGATTCGTAAATTTGTTGAAGCTGGAGCAGATGTAAATATTTCCAATTCTATTACAACGCCTTTTCTTGAATTATTTGAAGAAATAAATGATAGCGAATTGTTTAGATTGTTTATAGAGAAAGGGGCCGACATCAATGCCAAGAAAAATAATGGCATTTCTATCTTAATGATGGTAGCCAAGATGGGGAATGTCGATTGTTTCAACTGTTTATTGAATGCAGGAGCTGATACTAAACATGTAGATAAAACAGGAAACTCTGCTTTATTTTATGCTGCAAGTAGCCAGTACCCTGAAATTCTAGAATATTTCCTTAAATCCGGGTTTGATGTTAATGTTAGGAATAATGAGGGTCAGACTCCGTTGATGTTCGCGCCTGAAAATGAGAGTACTATTAATATCAAAATGTTGTTAAATTCAGGCGCCGATATCAACGCTAGAGACAACGCTGGTGACACTTTACTATCACTGGCAGTCAATAATTACCACTGTGAACTCATCAAACTTATAGTTGAAGATGGAATCCAGGCAGATGTCGAATACAAAGATATAGTTAAAATTATTACCTTTGCCGCCTATTCCGCAACATGGTGTGAAACTACCATATTGAAAATCCTACTGAGAGAAACCCATTATATTGATCTGGTCCAACTCTTACAGTTTAGTCCAGTTATTAATTGTGTTTATAGATATTATGAAGGTATAATAAAACTGATTGGGAAATATTTTCTCCTTCAAAACCCTGAGGCATATAAACCAGTATTCCCACAGAATTTGTCAATGTGGTGGGATGAATGTAAGGTACAGGTGCAGAGACTGCAACGACACGAGCTAGGCAGAAGTTCTATCTCCTTGAGGGCCTATCTCTTGGAAATGGATTTCAACCAAAGGGCAAGTTTTGTATCCAACAACACCGTTGAGATCCGACAGAAGCTGGAGTCAGAGATGTTGTTGTACAAACAGAATGCTGACCTCTATGCTGAAATGATCGAAGAATATTTCTCGGAAGACATAAAGAGGGCAAAGCTTCTTTACAAATGGAATGTCATCACTCAAGATCAGCTGTTCAAATTGACAACAGTGTCAGTTCGACTCCTCATAGCGAAGCACCTCGTTGATTACAACCTTGCACAGTTTGTAAACTCCAAGGACAACTAAGCTGAAATCATAACTTTGATTTCTTTTCCAGCTCTATATATTCAAATTAAAATTGAGAAGCGCGTTTAAACGCAATTTTTTTTTTTCACAAAGAGTTTCTTTTTAATATAAAATGCTAGCTGTCAGGTTTTTAATTTCTTTTCAACAGGTTTTATTAAAACATCGACTGTTCCTTACAAGAAGAATTGTGTAAATATAATTTTAAATTTGAAATTTTAATAAACACCTTAATAAACTTCAAACATATTCAGCATCTGAACTTGAGACAAGCCTTGACTTCAACTACCTAATTTCATTTTTATAAATAAATAAATTTTTATATTATAAAGAGCATGTTCACAAATTAAAAGCAAAACAATATCTTTCTCGAAATTACGGTAAATTACAAATATATGTCTTTAGAAATACATTTATGTATATAAATTTAAATAAACTTTTCAATTCTAATTGGAATTTTTTTTATTTTGAAGTTGTTTTCATTTGGTTCGATTACTATTGATTAAAACATTGTTAAAAGCAACTACTAATTTATTTGAGAAATGTTTTCTGTAAATATAAAATGTTATTAATAAATTTTATTATGCTAACACATGTGCCTTAAAATTGTTTCATCTATATAAATCATAAACTCTTTAATTTCCATCTAAGCTTTCTTCAATATATATATAACTAGACGAATGACCCGGGAAATGCCCGGGTTTACCCGATTAAATGTTTCATTCAAACACTATTCGTTACAATTATAAATTGGCGCTGTGGATGTCACTCTTGTGAAACGTCCCGCTCCAAACTTTACAGTCAGATTAGTTACGATATAAATCTTCAAATCGAGCGAGCGTCTATAAATATTTCGATTTAGATCAAGTATTCTAATTATTAAGCGAACTATTATTAATAAAATTTTGAGAAGATTTCGATTTTAAACGTATTTATAACCTTGATAGAGGGCGCTGTTCGTGAGCTAAGTAGAATAATTTGAATATATAGTTTTAATATTTAATTTATATATAATTTAAAATAGCCTATCGTTTTCCTCGTATTTTTTTACCTATGTATGGAAATTTTGGTTTGAATTAGTGAACTACTGCGAATTTGTATACCGGACATACAAACCAACAAACAAACAAACAAACATTCATTTTTATATATATAGAAGATATAATATAAATAAGTTTTAAAAATTGTTAAAAAAAAATGCATCGGCCGGGAATCGAACCCGGGCCGCCCGCGTGGCAGGCGAGCATTCTACCACTGAGCCACCGATGCGTATACAAAATGGCCTTATTTGGGTATTCATTCCATTCCGGATTACTCCGCGTAAAAAAATAGTTCTTCAAATTAAAAAAAGAAATAGCCAAAAATAATAAGCAAAATGTAGCCAAAAATTTTCCTCAGGTTTATAAAAAGCGACATGCAAAATTTGGAACCAATTGGTTCAGTAGTTTTTGAGTTTATCGCGAAACAGACAGACAGGAATTGACTTTTATATATATAGAGATATAAAATAGATTATATTTTCAATTTAATTGTTGAGCAATTGTGAGATGTGAACAGTCAAAATGAAAATAGACTCAGGTGTTTTTATTATATCTGTCTCTTCTGTTGTAATTATGTAATTTTGATTTGGATAGATATCATTAATATATTTGCTGATAAAATGGGAATTTTGTAAGTTGACTTTGTTTCAGCTTAATTATGAAGGGCTTCTAGAATACCAATGTTTAAAATATGGCCTAGTAAAAAAGTTTCAGATAATTCAATTGTCATCATGAGTGAGCAAATTGAAATAAAATCTCAAAATTTATTTAAAACATTTTATTATAACAACAGCAAAAAGCTTTGTAAAGTCATTTTCGTCTTATACAATTTCTTCTAGCATTAATGTAGGGTACATACAGTAATAAAAGTACCAGTATTTATCAATGATATTTACAGTGTATCAAATAAGGAGGAAAAAAAGAAGAGGATGGCTCAGCATAAATCTATATACAAACAGTTGTTAAAAAAATAACTTTTTTTTTTTAAGATAAAGATTATAAATCTTAAATGTATTTGAGAGTGTAATGTATCTTATCTATATATTGAGAGATAGAATAGATAAAGAAGAATTAAATAAACAAAACATCTTGATAATATCATTTTTGGCATTATTTTTCATTGTGTAGAGAGTTCTCTCTCTTCTGTTTGCTCCAGGAACCTGGGTTACTTAAATAAATAATAGAGAGTTCTCAATATTTATTAGTAAAATATTGGGTATTTGGTGACTTCTGTAAGCTCCAGGAACCTGGGTTACTTAAATAAATAATAGAGAGTTCTCAATATTTATTAGTAAAATATTGGGTATTTGGTGACTTCTGTATGCTCCAGGAACCTGGGTTACTTAAATAAATATTAGAGAGTTCTCAATATTTATTAGTAAAATATTGGGTATTTGGTGACTTCTGTAAGCTCCAGGAACCTGGGTTACTTAAATAAATAATAGAGAGTTCTCAATATTTATTAGTAAAATATTGGGTATTTGGTGACTTCTGTAAGCTCCAGGAACCTGGGTTACTTAAATAAATAATAGAGAGTTCTCAATATTTATTAGTAAAATATTGGGTATTTGGTGACTTCTGTAAGCTCCAGGAACCTGGGTTACTTAAATAAATAATAGAGAGTTCTCAATATTTATTAGTAAAATATTGGGTATTTGGTGACTTCTGTAAGCTCCAGGAACCTGGGTTACTTAAATAAATAATAGAGAGTTCTCAATATTTATTATTAAAATATTGGGTATTTGGTGACTTCTGTAAGCTCCAGGAACCTGGGTTACTTGAATAAATAATAGAGAGTTCTCAATATTTATTAGTAAAATATTGGGTATTTGGTGACTTCTGTATGCTCCAGGAACCTGGGTTAATTAAATAAATAATAGAGAGTTCTCAATATTTATTAGTAAAATATTGGGTATTTGGTGACTTCTGTAAGCTCCAGGAACCTGGGTTACTTAAATAAATAATAGAGAGTTCTCAATATTTATTAGTAAAATATTGGGTATTTGGTGACTTCTGTAAGCTCCAGAACCTGGGTTACTTAAATAAGTAATAGAGAGTTCTCAATATTTATTAGTAAAATATTGGGTATTTGGTGACTTCTGTACGCTCCAGGAACCTGGGTTACTTAAATAAATAATAGAGAGTTCTCAATATTTATTAGTAAAATATTGGGTATTTGGTGACTTCTGTAAGCTCCAGGAACCTGGGTTACTTAAATAAATAATAGAGAGTTCTCAATATTTATTAGTAAAATATTGGGTATTTGGTGACTTCTGTAAGCTCCAGGAACCTGGGTTACTTAAATAAGTAATAGAGAGTTCTCAATATTTATTAGTAAAATATTGGGTATTTGGTGACTTCTGTTTGCTCCAGGAACCTGGGTTACTTAAATAAATAATAGAGAGTTCTCAATATTTATTAGTAAAATATTGGGTATTTGGTGACTTCTGTAAGCTCCAGGAACCTGGGTTACTTAAATAAGTAATAGAGAGTTCTCAATATTTATTAGTAAAATATTGGGTATTTGGTGACTTCTGTTTGCTCCAGGAACCTGGGTTACTTAAATAAATAATAGAGAGTTCTCAATATTTATTAGTAAAATATTGGGTATTTGGTGACTTCTGTAAGCTCCAGGAACCTGGGTTACTTAAATAAATAATAGAGAGTTCTCAATATTTATTAGTAAAATATTGGGTATTTGGTGACTTCTGTAAGCTCCAGGAACCTGGGTTACTTAAATAAGTAATAGAGAGTTCTCAATATTTATTAGTAAAATATTGGGTATTTGGTGACTTCTGTTTGCTCCAGGAACCTGGGTTACTTGAATAAATAATAGAGAGTTCTCAATATTTATTAGTAAAATATTGGGTATTTGGTGACTTCTGTTTGCTCCAGGAACCTGGGTTACTTAAATAAATAATAGAGAGTTCTCAATATTTATTAGTAAAATATTGGGTATTTGGTGACTTCTGTAAGCTCCAGGAACCTGGGTTACTTGAATAAATAATAGAGAGTTCTCAATATTTATTAGTAAAATATTGGGTATTTGGTGACTTCTGTATGCTCCAGGAACCTGGTTACTTAAATAAATAATAGAGAGTTCTCAATATTTATTAGTAAAATATTGGGTATTTGGTGACTTCTGTAAGCTCCAGGAAACTGGGTTACTTAAATAAATAATAGAGAGTTCTCAATATTTATTAGTAAAATATTGGGTATTTGGTGACTTCTGTAAGCTCCAGAACCTGGGTTACTTAAATAAGTAATAGAGAGTTCTCAATATTTATTAGTAAAATATTGGGTATTTGGTGACTTCTGTAAGCTCCAGGAACCTGGGTTACTTAAATAAATAATAGAGAGTTCTCAATATTTATTAGTAAAATATTGGGTATTTGGTGACTTCTGTAAGCTCCAGGAACCTGGGTTACTTAAATAAATAATAGAGAGTTCTCAATATTTATTAGTAAAATATTGGGTATTTGGTGACTTCTGTAAGCTCCAGGAACCTGGGTTACTTAAATAAGTAATAGAGAGTTCTCAATATTTATTAGTAAAATATTGGGTATTTGGTGACTTCTGTTTGCTCCAGGAACCTGGGTTACTTAAATAAGTAATAGAGAGTTCTCAATATTTATTAGTAAAATATTGGGTATTTGGTGACTTCTGTACGCTCCAGGAACCTGGGTTACTTAAATAAATAATAGAGAGTTCTCAATATTTATTAGTAAAATATTGGGTATTTGGTGACTTCTGTAAGTTCCAGAACCTGGGTTACTTAAATAAATAATAGAGAGTTCTCAATATTTATTAGTAAAATATTGGGTATTTGGTGACTTCTGTACGTTCCAGAACCTGGGTTACTTAAATAAATAATAGAGAGTTCTCAATATTTATTAGTAAAATATTGGGTATTTGGTGACTTCTGTAAGTTCCAGAACCTGGGTTACTTAAATAAATAATAGAGAGTTCTCAATATTTATTAGTAAAATATTGGGTATTTGGTGACTTCTGTACGCTCCAGGAACCTGGGTTACTTAAATAAATAATAGAGAGTTCTCAATATTTATTAGTAAAATATTGGGTATTTGGTGACTTCTGTACGCTCCAGGAACCTGGGTTACTTAAATAAATAATAGAGAGTTCTCAATATTTATTAGTAAAATATTGGGTATTTGGTGACTTCTGTAAGCTCCAGGAACCTGGGTTACTTAAATAAATAATAGAGAGTTCTCAATATTTATTAGTAAAATATTGGGTATTTGGTGACTTCTGTAAGCTCCAGGAACCTGGGTTACTTAAATAAATAATAGAGAGTTCTCAATATTTATTAGTAAAATATTGGGTATTTGGTGACTTCTGTACGCTCCAGGAACCTGGGTTACTTAAATAAATAATAGAGAGTTCTCAATATTTATTAGTAAAATATTGGGTATTTGGTGACTTCTGTAAGCTCCAGGAACCTGGGTTACTTAAATAAATAATAGAGAGTTCTCAATATTTATTAGTAAAATATTGGGTATTTGGTGACTTCTGTAAGCTCCAGGAACCTGGGTTACTTAAATAAATAATAGAGAGTTCTCAATATTTATTAGTAAAATATTGGGTATTTGGTGACTTCTGTAAGCTCCAGGAACCTGGGTTACTTAAATAAATAATAGAGAGTTCTCAATATTTATTAGTAAAATATTGGGTATTTGGTGACTTCTGTACGCTCCAGGAACCTGGGTTACTTAAATAAATAATAGAGAGTTCTCAATATTTATTAGTAAAATATTGGGTATTTGGTGACTTCTGTAAGCTCCAGGAACCTGGGTTACTTAAATAAATAATAGAGAGTTCTCAATATTTATTAGTAAAATATTGGGTATTTGGTGACTTCTGTATGCTCCAGGAACCTGGGTTACTTAAATAAATAATAGAGAGTTCTCAATATTTATTAGTAAAATATTGGGTATTTGGTGACTTCTGTATGCTCCAGGAACCTGGGTTACTTAAATAAATAATAGAGTTCTCAATATTTATTAGTAAAATATTGGGTATTTGGTGACTTCTGTACGCTCCAGAACCTGGGTTACTTAAATAAATAATAGAGAGTTCTCAATATTTATTAGTAAAATATTGGGTATTTGGTGACTTCTGTACGCTCCAGAACCTGGGTTACTTAAATAAATAATAGAGTTCTCAATATTTATTAGTAAAATATTGGGTATTTGGTGACTTATGTACGCTCCAGGAACCTGGGTTACTTAAATAAATAATAGAGAGTTCTCAATATTTATTAGTAAAATATTGGGTATTTGGTGACTTCTGTATGCTCCAGGAACCTGGGTTACTTAAATAAATAATAGAGAGTTCTCAATATTTATTAGTAAAATATTGGGTATTTGGTGACTTCTGTACGTTCCAGAACCTGGGTTACTTAAATAAATAATAGAGAGTTCTCAATATTTATTAGTAAAATATTGGGTATTTGGTGATTTCTGTAAGCTCCAGAACCTGGGTTACTTAAATAAATAATAGAGAGTTCTCAATATTTATTAGTAAAATATTGGGTATTTGGTGACTTCTGTACGCTCCAGGAACCTGGGTTACTTAAATAAATAATAGAGAGTTCTCAATATTTATTAGTAAAATATTGGGTATTTGGTGACTTCTGTAAGCTCCAGAACCTGGGTTACTTGAATAAATAATAGAGAGTTCTCAATATTTATTAGTAAAATATTGGGTATTTGGTGACTTCTGTAAGCTCCAGGAACCTGGGTTACTTAAATAAGTAATAGAGAGTTCTCAATATTTATTAGTAAAATATTGGGTATTTGGTGACTTCTGTAAGCTCCAGAACCTGGGTTACTTGAATAAATTAGTAAAACATATATCTGTGCTGCTTTGAATATATAGGAGTCTCAGCTATGCTTCCTTCCTGCGGTGTATAAGACCGGTGGTATTAAGCTGTATGTTTGTTCAAGTGTAGTAAACCCCATAGAGATTCTCTCTTGATCTTACTTATTCTTTATTAATATAAAAACTTCACCAAGTCTGTAAAACACCAATTAAGATTGGCTTTGATTGTTGACCTATTTTTTTATTGTGCCATTCTAAATGAATTTTCCCAGTTAGCACTATTCGCTTTATGAGAACTCTACACGCCAATGAATTGGCGAAATTCTTTATTTTACAAATTTATATTGTTTTGAATTCTTGGTTGGAAGTTGGTTTGGAACAAATACATCAACCAATTATTTATTTAATTCCCGACGTTTCTGTGACTCGCCTTCACTCTCCTCAGAGGAATATTTATTTTGAATCCTATTTCTACTTATATACATACCCGATTTTCTAAACTACATGTAAATATCTGAGTATATTCAGATATGTGACGTTTTACATGTACTTCAGGAAATCGTGTACGTTTATAAGTAGAAATAGGATTCAAAATAATCAATCCACTTAGGAGAGTAACAGAGAGTCACTCAAATGCCCAGAATATAATGAACTAGCTGAATGACCCGGGCAACGCCCGGGTTTTACCCGATTAAATGCCTTTATTGAAATACTATTCGTTACAATTATAAATTGGTACCGTGGATGTCATTCTTGTGAAACGTCCCGCTCCAAACTTTGTGTCTGAGAAGCGATATTTTTATAAAGAGATGATCTGGCTTTGTGTCTTCTGCCCGAATGTTTTTCTGTTAGAATTTTGTTCCTGCATGCTAAAAATGAATTGGCTTCACCCGTGGTCTCTGCTTTTTGGAATTTTTCCGGATATAATTTTGTATCTGATAATCAAATATGATACAGCAATATTGTCATAATCATTTTCTGAATATAAAACAACTACTTTTTTCTCAGAACCTGTCAATTTATTTTTCTTGACTAAAAATCCGAAAAATATATTTTCCAGATTTTTCTCTATGTCCTGTCAAACACATTTTACATGTACATTAGGTCAGCTGATATTACCTCCCATCCTCACCGCTAGAGGCGCTTCTTGCGAGCGAAAGGACAAATTTGCAACGCAATTTGCAAATAACTTGTATACATACTTGTATACTTGTGTACATAGACCATAAATCTGTACATAGACAGGAAAAGCACATATATTTTAATAATATAAATGAGTTTTAAAAAATGTAAAAAAAATGCATCGGCCGGGAATCGAACCCGGGGCGCCCGCGTGGCAGGCGAGCATTCTACCACTGAACCAAAAGCAAACGGTAACAGAATTGTTGATGACTCTGATACTTGTATATTTTATTATTGGTATTTTTTTTATTTATTTAGGTAACCCGGATTCCTGGAGCATACTAAAGTCGCCAACTACCCGGGGTGGTCTTTAGACTTCACGTCTAATGGTGGCAGCAGACATCCAGTTTATCAGGTGTCGCCAGGCTGACTTGTGCTTAGGGATGTTCTGCAGGTCTTCAGGGGCAAATATATTTATTCCTAGGAGGGTGGCTGTTTGGAACCTATGAAGGTGGTAGGCAGGACATCTGAAGAGAAGGTGGTCGACAGTTTGGTCTTCCTCGTGGCAGTGTGGGCAGGTAGGATCGTCTCTAGATAATTTTGCAGCATCGGCTTTGACAAAGCCATGACCTGTGATGATTGTGGAGGTGGTGCGACAAAATTTTATTTTGGGCAGGATCGCCATGAGAGTGTTTGGGAATGCAGCTATTCTCCTGAGGTTTCTTGTGGAGTGATCTGTGACATATAATTCCTTCCAGAGTTGGAGTGAATACTGTTCACTGCGGGCTCGAACAAACCTTTTGGATAGAGTGGAGTAGGATATGGGCAAGTTTGAATCAGCTGCTGCCTTGGCTAATTTATCTGCATGCTCATTGCCTTCTATGCCGCTGTGGCCTCTAACCCAGCAGAGCTGTACGTTTAAATGGTTAAGATTGCGAACTATCTCAGCTATGAGTGAGGTTTTTGGGAGTTCTGGGTTACAAATGGCATGGAGAGCTGCCAGGCAATCAGAAGCGATTGCTGTTGGTTGTCTTTGCATGAGCTGGATCGCTCTAGTTGCGTATAGAATAGCAAGTAATTCTGCCTGGAAGGAGGTGCAAAGATCATGGAGTTTTAGTTGTATTGGAGTGGAGGGGGGTGGCAGAAAAACTGCGCCGCCTACGCCTTTGAGGGACCGCGATCCATCGGTGTATATGATGGTTGCATTTTCTGGAAGCGACTTTGAAAACTGAAGTAGTTTTCTAAGGGGTGGATAGTGGACTGCGCTCGGCCCTGGACGTGTCTCAAAAGGACCATTTTTAATGCTTCCTTGTATGCCAGATGTGCCTTGATTGAAATGTCCAATGGAGGGCCGACAGTGAGTGAGATAGCTGGAATTGTGGGGGTACAGGGGCCCCCCCTAATAAGAATTTTAGCGAATTTATAGTGGAGACTACGTAGTTTGCGAATGCCATTGGTGTCGAACACTCTCTTGCCCCAAACACCCGAGCCGTAGAGCAGAGTAGGGAGAATTACCATCTTGATTATTTTCAGGCCTGAGCTGTAAGTGAGTCCATATTGTTCCCTTATTGTGCTAAATAATCGAGGAAGCATCCATTTGCATTTGTTGAAAATGTTGTCAGAGTGGCGAACGAATGTGCGTGTGGTGTCAAAAGTTATGCCCAGTATTTTTATATGGTTGTTGATTAAAATAGGCTGGTCGAGGAATTTTATATTTTGGTAACTAGGGCGCTTGGATTTACAATGAAAGAGGCAGGCCTGGGTCTTCTTAAGATTAAAGGTCAATCCATGCCCTTTACCCCATAAGCTGAAAGTTTTAAGAAATTTGTTAATCTCCTTTGTTGGTAATCTACGGAAAGCTCTGAAAAGCAAGGTGAAGTCGTATGCAAAGCAAATTATTTGGCAGTTTTGGGGCTTTGGAAGGGAAAGAGCTTTCCTGGGTACAATGTTGAAAAAGAAGGGGCTTAGCAGTGCCCCTTGTGCAACACCCAGTACTGTGTGCGCGGTGAGAGTGGAGTCCCAGGCTTGGTAGATCACTTTCCTGCCTCTGAGAGAGCTTGCAGAGAGTTGTATAAGCTCTTCTGGACAGTTGAGGTCCCGGAGGCCTTGAATGATGGTATGTTTTTTGAACCGTGTCGAAGGCATGGCTAATGTCCAAGCTTATTGCCACTGTCTTTCTTCAGTGCTTCAGGCCGTCGTTGATAAAGTTGTTGATTGAGTCAAGGGCTCCTTCTGTCGAACGCCCAGGGACGAAGCCAAATTGCATGGGCGAGAACCAGCCATGCTGGTCTGCTAGCCATTGCAGCCTCGCTAGGATGCATCGTTCAAAAACTTTGGCTAATGTATTGATCATAGTAATTGGACGGTAATTGTCCAGTGAGTTGGATGAGGTGGAGTTTTGTTTGGGGATGAGAACCAGTAGTCCAGCTTTCCAAGGGGTTGAGAAGTGTCCGAGGCGCAGGCATTTGGTGAAGATTTTTGATAAGAGTTCATACAGTGCTGGTCCACCGAGGAGTATGCACCTGACTCCAAGTCTGTCGGGACCTGGGGATTTTCTCCATCCACATCGTCGGATCGCGCGGAGGATTTCAGCCGCTGTGAAAGCAGGTTCTTGGTTAAAGGTTGGGAGCCAGTCCACTGTTGGTCTTGGCACAGTCCAATCTGTTGGAAAATAGTTCTGAAGTACCTCTCGACAGGTTTCCTCTGAGGTCAGTGGGGTACCATCTTTGTGTTTGAGCAGAGGTGGCCCTAAAGAGCCTCTCCGACCTTTGGAGATATAGCGGTGAATTGAGCTCCATGCGGCTGAGGAGACCTCTTGGCACAGTGATATCCAGGATAGACGCTTTGCTCGCCTTATAGCCGCTTTGAGTTTATTGTGGCAGGCTCTGTAAAGGCCTTTGAAGAAGCTCCTGGTGGAAAAGAAGGTGTTTTGGGAGCAGCGGCAGAGAGCCACCACAATATTACGGAGCTTAGAAAGTTCTTTGTTCCACCAAGGTTTTGATGTTCTTGGTGACTTGGACTTCTTCTTCATAGATGCATCGCAGGCCTCTTGGAGACAGGTGGTGAGGAGAATAACTGCTTCGTCAATATCTCCTGGGGTAAGTGCGGTCTGGAGGCGTGAGGCCACGTGGTGGAGAATGTTCCCTAGGAAAGCTGCAAACGCTGCTTCCAGACATGAAGACTCGACCCACGAACTGGTGGGCTCCGAAGGTAGGATATTTGAGAAATTGGTAAGGATTGGGAGATGGTCTGAGAAGGCCATCTCCTGGAGACAAACTCTAGTGGCATGGATGGCGAGGGAGCTTGATGCTAGGGTGACGTCTATGGAGGAGCGCAGGGCCCCGTTGGACCAGGTATAAGGTGTTGGACCACCCAGAAAGTGTAGGCCCATTAGTGAGGCGGAGGCCTCCAAACTAGCTCCACGAGTGTCGCGGACGGCTCCGCTGCCCCAGGTTGGAGAGTGGGCATTGGCATCAATGCCAAGGATGCACGCGGAGGGAGTTCTATTTAGAGTATGTTCCAGAGTTGGTAGGAAAGTGTTTTCTGATGCACTGTTATGCCAGTATGCTGAGGCAATGGCGACTGCTTGGCTGCCTAATCGAATCAGGCAGGGTAAGTTTGGGCAAGAGTGACCCTTATGGAAAGAAAAAAGAAAGCAATAAATGTGAGTTTCACGATTTTTTCATAAAGATTATGTCGATAAAAAATGGGGAACAAGAAACTGTGCAAGAGGGCAGCCAATATCAGAGACACAAGGATTGAGATTCAATTCTGAGACAGAAGACCACAGACTTACCTAGAATTGTAGCTTTAATTTATGAATAAATAAATTCATTTTTTTCGCACATTATAGAGCTTAAGCTCTTGGTCTCTTGTTTGTGTAATGGGGAATTTTACAGCGTAAGAATAGTTAAGATTTTCTATGTTAAACCATTTTTAGAGAGGTTTTTATAATTGTTCTTGTAATTCTCCTTTTCACAAGTTCAATTTATCAATGTATTTTACTTTAAAATATGGAAACAAAACTTGAGGAGGTTGTACATTTGAGCATGTATATCGGGATTCAGACAAAATTATATATCTCTATTCATGATAAAATTTTGAAAAAAGCATTAAATTTACAAATATATTCTAACAATGAGTATCTTTTTATTTAAAAAATGCTAGCTTTCAAGCGTTAATCGCTCTTCAACGGGCTTACTATAATATCGACTTGAACCCACCAGAAATATTTTCAAAAACAAACGCGCGAAGCGTGGATATTTATAACTGAAATTTTTTTATAACTGAAAATTTTATATTGGTTTGTAATTTAACTATTTTATGGAATATGTATGGTATATCAAATAGACATATTCCATAAAATAGTCAATTTTCAAACCAATTTAAAAATTTGAGTTGTAAATATCCAAGCTGCGCGCGTTTGTTTTTGTAAATATTTCTGGTGGGATCAAGTCGATATTATAGTAAGCCCGTTGAAGAGCGATTAACGCTTGGAAGCTAGCGTTTTTTAAATAAAAAGATACTCATTGTGAGAATATATTTGTAATTCTAATATTATATATATTCTCACAATATAAAAGGTGACATATGCCACCCAATACAGTCACTTAACCCTGAAAGCTTCATTTTTTTTATGACAGTATTTTTATTCGAGTTATATAAAATAGATTTGAATTGATTAAGTATAATTGTTAAAAGTTATTCAAAATTAATAAAAATTAACGATATGTATCTTATTGGAAAAGAGCGAGGTTTCGAGAAACGACGTTCCTCTACTAGCTTAACAATGTCAAGTGGAGAAATACAAACGGTGTAAATTTTTTATTAATCTATATATATAAAAATGAATGTATGTGTGTGTGTGTGTCTGTCTGTCCTTTATGCCTGACCAAACCACTCATTGGAACGCCATAAAACTTTGGGAAGTTATTTAGTATAGTACTGGGAAGGTTTCTAGCAAATAAAATTTTTGAAATAACTTTTCGCCTAAAAATAATCAAGATAAATATTCTAATTTATCTGTTATAATTCAACAATCTGCTCTAAATATTATCATGATGATACGATGATTTTGTAATGTAGAAAATTAGGAAAGACAAAATTCAGGATGACACGGCAATTTATTTGAGACAAGAATAATGATACAATTCATAGGCAAGATACTATTCCTTTAACCCGTAATTACTGGCGTTCGGCTTGAAAGGCCGTGTGAAAATTAAAAATGTTTGCGAAATTTTCAATATGCAATATTTTTCATCAAAATTTTAGGTAGCTTAATAAAATGCATTTATTTGAAGAACTTTTCATTTTAAGAGAAATCTATTTTGTATATCCCGAGTTATTAAATCAAACGGCCTTTAAAGCCGAGCGCCAGTAATTACGTCACTGGGAATTTTAGCGCCCCTATTATTGGCCGTTTCACTTTTGGTTTTATAGACGTTCAAACGCAACAAATAAGTTGAGCAATCATTTTTTTATTACTCTTGCTTCAATTATATGCATTCTAAATTGTGTTTTGTGATTGTAATTTGTATAATATAATAGAAGTTCGGTTCCACTTTTGGTTTTTCAAAAAACAAAAATTTGGTATCCTATGTCCCTAAAATTGGAAAATCTGCTATATTACTCTCCACAATGCATTCGACCACAACAATTGATCAAGAAACTGCTGAACAATAAAAACCCGAGATAATCACATTTTATAATATGACCAAAGATGGTGTAGATGTAGTTGATCAGACATGTATTCAGTTGGAAGAAGAACCAAAAGATGGCCCCTGTGTTTATTTTTCAACTTTTTGGATGTGGTTGCAATAAATTCAACAGTAATTTATAAGGCTGTCAAGCAAGACGGTGGAATGGCTCGAAAAGATTTTATAAAGCAGCTTGCTCTACAACTAATGAGAGATGCATTGAATATGAGAAATCAAGCCAAAAATTTGTCAAGAGATCTGCAAGTATTAATTCAGAAGCATGCTGGATCTTCATCACTTGAGGTAGGCAAATATTTATTTGATATTCAAACGAAATATCAATAATATGTGTTATCTAGGAATCCACAAGCGGCAGTCCTTGGTCCAAAAAACGCAAAAGATGCTACCTATGTAAAAAAGATCGTCGAACTCAAATGCAATTCAAAAAATGCAAAGAACCAATCTGCAAAGATCATTCTATTGAAATATGCTTGAATTGTGCTCCTAATCTTGAATAAAATATTTTAGATAGAATTTTTCAGAATATATATAGAATATTTTAGATAGAAAGAGTTTCTTGTACATTTTATTTAATTTTGTTTAGAGCTCTGTTTATTCGAAAAAAACTAAATATTTATTCTTCGGAAATTATGTGTATACGTTTAATTTATTTTTATTTTATAAATAACATGGTTTATTATTGATTTTAAAAGACGGCCTGAGAGGCCGAACGCCAGTAATTGTGTAAGGAAAATAGGCGCCAGTAACTAAGGGTTAACTTCCAATTACCGAGGGAACCAATTAATATTGATTTTATTCAACTTATCGAGTACTTTTAAAGGGACCGGGAAAAAATGTTCACTTTATCGAGAGATTTGTTAGACAAACCTTTACTCGGGTATAACCCGGGCGAAGCCGGGTACATCCATACAAGAATAATGATACAATTCCAAGGCAAGATACTATTCCTTTAACTTCCAATTACCGAGGGAACCAATTAATATTGATTTTATTCAACTTATCGAGTATTTTTCAAGGGACCGGGAAAAAAATGTTCACTTTATCGAGAGATTCGTTAGACAAACCTTTACTCGGGTAAAACCCGGGCGAAGCCGGGTACGTCCGCTAGTTTTAAATAAAAAAAATCATGACCTATTTAATTCAACATATTTATAAGTATATTTACCTCTGTACAGAACCAAGTACAGATGTCCGCTATTAGACAACCTGGCTAGTTGGCTATGACTATAGTATGTGGTGGTTCCAGGAATCTGCCCGGGTTATTTCAAGAGAGAGAGAGATTTGATTAAAATATCTATAACTAGCCAAATAAACGAGACAACGCCCAGGTTTTACCCGAGTGTTTATTTTTAAAATTGAATACTGTTTAAAGTTGAATAATAATCATTTCACAACCACACAAACATTTTTTATATTTACCCTGTTTCTCTCCGGTTCTCACTGAGTAAATGTTTTTCCGACAATTAATGAGTTATGAATTAAGATAACAATAATAACTTTGTACAAGTAGAAACACAAGTCTGGGAGAAGAGTTTCTTTTATAAGAGGAAGATCACGTTCAGCCAATTATAAATTTGGCGCCGTGGATGTCACTCTTGTGAAACGTCCCGCTCCAAACTTTACAGTCAGATTAGTTACGATATACACATGTGTAAATCTTCAAATCGAGCGAGCGTCTATAAATATCTCGATTTAGATCAAGTATTCTAATTATTAAGCGAACACACTATTATTAATAAAATTTTGAGAAGATATCGATTTTAAACGTATTTATTTCCTTGATAGAGGGCGCTGTTCGTGAGCTGAGTAGAATAATTTGAATATATATTTTTAATATTTAATTTATATATAATTTAAAATAGCCTATCGTTTTCCTCATACTTTTTTTTACCTATGTATGGAAATCTTGGTGCTGTAAAAAAAAACTTTGCTTCAATAATATAAAAAAAAAACACCCAGGCTAAGTTTCGAACCAAGGTTGTGGAAAAATGAAGCCGCACACCTAACCATTAAGCTACGCTTGGCATCATAAATATTTGCATGCAAAGCTATTTCAGGCATTACATATTTCTAACAAACCTTTGAAATAGGTTTTTGAAACATGGAAATTATAATACTGCAAATAAATAGAAATAGAGTGAACACAATTAAAACATACCAAATATTTCGAATTAGAGCAGTTATTTTAAACGGCGAATTAGATCAGTTATATAAAAAAATGAAAATATATAAATACAGTCGAACCTCTTTAATTCAACACCCCAAGGGATCAGAGCTTTAGGTTGAATTAAAGGAAGTGTTGATTAAAGTTAGATGATTAGGTAATCATTTAACTCGCTACAATAATATTTTTTTAAAATAGCCTTGTAATATAAATTAATGATATTAATTGAAACCATTGTGTGTTTTTATTTTATTTTCATGATTAACTTTTAGTATCAGTGACAAAATGGCATTAATAGATATTTTAGAAACATAAATAATTGTAACAAATAAATTTACTGGTAATGTGTTTCTTTTCAGTAATATAATCAAATATTAACTCTACAGACATTAAAATATTAAATATATTAACCCTTAAGCGGTCGCAATGGGTAAAAATTACCCAGAAGGAACTTTTCGAAAATATTTCTATATTAAAAAATATATATATTTAAAATATATTCTCAGTACCTTTCTAAATCTATCTAAAGATTATTATAATAAACCTATAATTTTAATTTTATGACATATATTCATTTTATTAACATGTTTGGGTCAATTTTACCCAGTGCGACCTTTTGAGTTCTCGTCATTGGGTAATTTTTATCCAGCGCGACCTTTTAACGCTTTTGGTTTTGGTTTGCGTAATTAAGTTTCGAGTTACTTTCTGGCTTCTTGTTGTTTGGTTTTGCTGCCCCAAGTGCAATAATACAATCTATTCTTCCAACAATAAGGTAGGATTTATATTTTATTTCCTCTTTTTACATTATTTTACATAAAATGCTTTCAAATGCTGATTTTCTCCGTGATGATAATAATATTCCAAATCCCGATGATGAGGAATCAGAAACTGATGATCATATAAATAGAGGAATTGGAGTACAGACACTGAACAGTATACATTATCAGAAGAAGAAAACAATGAGGATCCAAGCTTCAATTACTATATAGGAAAGGACCAAAAGACTAAATGGAAGAAAGCTCTTCCCCCAAAAAATGTTCGAACTCGCAGTGAAAATATTATCACTCATCTACCAGGGGTAAAGGGTGAAGCAAAAAATGCTAAATCGATATTAGATTGTTGGAATCTCTTTATAGATGACAATATACTTGAATGCATAGTTACAAATACTAACATTTACATTAGGAATATTCAGCAGAACTATAGCAGAGAAAGAGATGCTAATTTGACAACCTACATGAAATTAAAGCTTTATTGGGAATTATTTACTTTCTTGGGGTCATGAAAGCGAATAAATTGAATACAGATGATGCATGGGCAAGAGATAGTACTGGATTTGAATTGTGTAGAATAGCTATGTCTGAAAACAGATTCCGATTTCTTCTCAGAGTAATTCGTTTTGATGACAAAGCTACAAGAAATGAAAGACTTCGTCAAGATAAATTAGCAGCTGTGAGATTGATTCTTGATACTTTTGTAAAAAATTGCCAAAAGCATTATTCTCCTTCGGAATATATAACGGTGAATGAAAAGCTTGACGCTTTCAGAGGGAAATGCAATTTCAGGCAGTATATTCCGAGTAAACACAATAAATATGGAATAAAATTATTTGCTCTCGTGGATTCAAAAATGTTTTATACTTGTAACTTGGAGATTTATTCAGGAAAAAAACCCTGAAGGTCCTTACAATGTCAGCAACAGTCCAAGTGACGTTGTGGAACGATTGTGTGAGCCAATCAAGGGAACTGGCCGCAATGTAACAATGGATAACTGGTTCACCAGTTATTCTTTAGCTCTAAAACTTTTACAACAATATAGACTAACAATTGTTGGTACCTTAAAAAGAAATAAAAAGGAAATCCCCTCAGAGTTTGTCATCAGCAGAGGTAGAAATGTACACACTAGTGTTTTTGGCTTTCAAAGTGAAATGACACTTCTTTCATACAAGCCTAAAGAGAATAAAGTTGTACTTATGCTTTCAACTCTGCACCACGATGCAAATATAGATGATTCAACGGGAGAATTGAAAAAGCCAGAGATGATAATGTTTTATAATATGACAAAGGGTGGTGTAGATGTGATGGGCGAAATGACAGCTACCTATAACTGTGCTAGAAATTCAAGATGGCCCATGGTTAATTTTTATCCACTTTCAAATATTGGGGCAATAAATTCCCAGATAATTCATTTTGCAAATGGCAACGCATCAAAGGTTAAATCAAGACGTCATTTTTTGAAAACCTTATCCTTAAATCTTATTGAAGAGATGGTCAAAGTTTGCACAGTAAGCGGAAGAATGCCATGTGAAATAAAGGAAAAGGCATCCGATATTTTTAATTTGTTAGAGCCTGGTCCATCTAAAAAGCCAAAAATAGGAGAAAGACATCGATGCAAGAAATGCCAGAAAGAAAAAAAGGACAGAAAAACTATTCAACATTGCCAGTACTGTTTTGCTTTTTTGTGTAAGGAACACTGTAATAATTTGTCAAGAATGTCATAAAGGACGAAATAAGTCCTAATTTCTATGAAAGGAAGTGATAACTTTCATACAAATTTATATTTTATAACCTATCTTCAATATATATTTTTATTTTCATAAAATAGTCAAATATATCATAAATATTTGATATTTTGATTTGTTATTAATAAAATAAATAAAATATGATTTTTATATCTCAGGATTTTATGTAAAGTTATTTAATAGACAAATCATTATTCCAACATAGAAAACAATAAAAATATTGAAAATAATATTTGATTTATTTAGGTTTTTAAAAGTGGGTAAATTTTACCCACCGCGACCTTTCAAGGTATAAAAGAGGGCGCGACCGCTGCCGGGTTAAATAATATTTTATTCTAATTGAAAAATATAGCAGTTGAAAGGAAATAAATATGGTAAGTAAAAGAAAATTTTAAATATTATTTTAAAATAATCATGAAGATCTTTTAAAAAATTCCTTTATAGATGTCTGTTTTTTGCACTGAAATCCTATTCAGGATGTATTCCAGATGGTCATTTTGAAAAAACATGCATGCCTTTCTTCCTCTGAAATGTCTTTTAATAAATAAATTTTAATGTATTAAAGTCATCCACTGCTGCTGCAGGTATTATTGATTTTGCGTTTAAATCTTTTATAATAACACAGAAATGGAATATTGAAATGAAATGTTATCATAATCATTGTGGCTACATTTTATAAAGATTTATTTATTTAAAAGGAAATTATTGGTAAATTTTAAAATTACTAAAATATTTTAATGCTGAAATTTAAAAATAAAATATTATTGTTAATTAGTGCACGAAGCCTAAATCCCAACGTAAAAAAAAAAAAACAATATCACTCGGACATTGCGCAACCGCACTGCAAAGTGAAACTTAAACTAACCAGGAACCAAAAGTGCGCGCGCGCGATCCTATCGGCGCCCGCCGATCGCCGCCGTAATACCTTTTTAGCGGAAAGTAAGTAAAAAACGTTCTACTGTCGAAATTCGAATTTTAAAATGGTCGAACTATCGGAAGTGTCGTATTATCGATATGTCGAATTTACGGTTTGTTATTTGATAGGCCGGAGGTCGGGACATCAGAACATGGTCGAATTATCGCCGAGTGTCGAATTGTGGTGTGTCGAATTAACGAGGTTATATTGTAAATAAAACATACCAAATATTTCAAGAGCAGTTATTTTAAACGGCGAATTAGATCAGTTATATATAAAAATGAAAATATATAAATAAATAAAACCTACCAAATATTTCAAATTAGAGCAGTTATTATATAAATATTTATATTATTATATGTGTTATTAAGCGAACTATTATTAATAAAATATTGAGAAGATTTTAAACGTATTTATAACCTTTTAGTACTTGATAGAGGGCGCTGTTCGTGAGCTAAGTAGAATAATTTGAATATATAGTTTTAATAATTGATTTATATATTTTTTAAAATAGCCTATCGTCTTCCCCGTTATTTTTTACCTATGTATGGAAATTTTGGTTTGAATTAGTGAACTATTGCGAATTTGTATACCGGACATACATACAAACATTCATTTTATATATATAGATATTTCTTTATAAAATATCGAAAATATTTTCAATAAAAATCGATTTATAAAGAAATATATTCATAAAAATCGATTCAGTTGAGAGTGGATGTTTGCTCGAAAAATAAAGCGTAGTTGGCGGTCTGCGCTTCATAAACCTGTAGGTTATAAATATATTTTAAAAATATTTTTAAATTTATATATTATATATTTAATATAAAAATTAAAATAAATTATTTCTTCTGTGAATAATATTTTATTGAAATCTTACATTATCATCATAGAAATGTAAATAAACAGCTTCAAATTGGGGGTGATATGTAATTTTTATTTAATCTTTTATCAAATTAAATATATATAATTTCCTCCCTCCGAATATACATGGCTCTACATTTAGAAATTAATAATGAAGATTGGGTGAAGGTAAAGGAGTTGATAAAATCTGGCGCAGATATTAATGTAAAGAAAATAAATGGGAATTCACCGCTGCACTTGGCTGCCAGGAAAGGCAATCAAGAACTAGTACAGTACCTGGTTGAAGCTGGGGCAGATATGAACTCCCTGGATGATTTTAGACAATCCCCCTTACATTCTGCTATTATATGGCGCAAGCTATCCACAGCAAGTTATCTTATTGACGCGGGAGCTGATGTAAATATCAAAGATATTAGAAATTGGGTACCGCTGTTGTATGCAATTACTGATTGGGTAAATAGGAAATTGGAAGTTAGAGAGTATACCGCAATTTACCAGGAACATAAAGATTTGATTCGTAAATTTGTTGAAGCTGGAGCAGATGTAAATATTTCCAATTCTATTACAACGCCTTTTCTTGAATTATTTGAAGAAATAAATGATAGCGAATTGTTTAGATTGTTTATAGAGAAAGGGGCCGACATCAATGCCAAGAAAAATAATGGCATTTCTATCTTAATGATGGTAGCCAAGATGGGGAATGTCGATTGTTTCAACTGTTTATTGAATGCAGGAGCTGATACTGATCATGTAGATAAAACAGGAAACTCTGCTTTATTTTATGCTGCAAGTAGCCAGTCCCCTGAAATTCTAGAATATTTCCTTAAATCCGGGTTTGATGTTAATGTTAGGAATAATGAGGGTCAGACTCCGTTGATGTTCGCCCCTGAAAATGAGAGTACTATTAATATCAAAATGTTGTTAAATTCAGGCGCCGATATCAACGCTAGAGACAACGCTGGTGACACTTTACTATCACTGGCAGTCAAAAATTACCACTATGAACTCATCGAACTTATATTTGAAGATGGAATCCAGGCGGATGTCGAATACAAAGATAGAGTTAAAATTATTACCGCAGCCGCCCATACCGCAAGATGGGGTGGAACTACTATATTGAAAATCCTACTGAGAGAAGCCCATTATATTGATCTGGTCCAACTCCGTACACGGTATAGTCCATATATTAATGGTTTATATATATATAGAGGTATGATAAAACTGATTGGGAAGTATATTCTCCTTCAAAACCCTGAGGCATATAAAGCAGTATTCCCACAGGATTTGTCAATGTGGTGGGATGAATGTAAGGTACAGGTGCAGAGACTGCAACGACACGAGCTAGGCAGAAGTTCTATCTCCTTGAGGGCCTATCTCTTGGAAATGGATTTCAACCAAAGGGCAAGTTTTGTATCCAACAACACCGTTGAGATCCGACAGAAGCTGGAGTCAGATATGTCGTTGTACAAACAGAATGCTGACCTCTATGCTGAAATGATCGAAGAATATTTCTCGGAAGACATAAAGAGGGCAAAGCTTCTTTACAAATGGAATGTCATCACTCAAGATCAGCTGTTCAAATTGACAACAGTGTCAGTTCGACTCCTCATAGCGAAGCACCTCGCTGATTACAACCTTGCACAGTTTGTAAACTCCAAGGACAACTAAGCTGAAATCATAACTTTGATTTCTTTTCCAGCTCTATATATTCAAATTAAAATTGAGAAGCGCGTTTAAACGCAATTTTTTTTTTCACAAAGAGTTTCTTTTTAATATAAAATGCTAGCTGTCAGGTTTTTAATTTCTTTTCAACAGGTTTTATTAAAACATCGACTGTTCCTTACAAGAAGAATTGTGTAAATATAATTTTAAATTTGAAATTTTAATAAACACCTTAATACACTTCAAGCAATATCAAGCAAAACAATATCTTTCTTGAAATTACGGTAAATTACAAATATATGTCTTTAGAAATACATTCATGTATATAAATTTAAATAAACTTTTCAATTCTAATTGGAATTTTTTATTTTGAAGTTGTTTTCATTTGGTTCGATTACTATTGATTAAAACATTGTTAAAAGCAACTACTAATTTATTTGAGAAATGTTTTCTGTAAATATAAAATGTTATTAATAAATTTTATTATGCTAACACATGTGCCTTAAAATTGTTTCATCTATATAAATCATAAACTCTTTAATTTCCATCTAAGCTTTCTTCAATATATATATAACTAGACGAATGACCAGGGCAACGCCCGGGTTTACCCGATTAAATGTTTCATTCAAACACTATTCGTTACAATTATAAATTGGCGCCGTGGATGTCACTCTTGTGAAACGTCCCGCTCCAAACTTTACAGTCAGATTAGTTACGATATAAATCTTCAAATCGAGCGAGCGTCTATAAATATTTCGATTTAGGTCAAGTATTCTAATTATTAAGCGAACACACTATTATTAATAAAATTTTGAGAAGATTTCGATTTTAAACGTATTTATAACCTTGATAGAGGGCGCTGTTTGTGAGCTAAGTAGAATAATTTGAATATATAGTTTTAATATTTAATTTATATATAATTTAAAATAGCCTATCGTTTTCCTCGTATTTTTTTACCTATGTATGGAAATTTTGGTTTGAATTAATGAACTACTGCGAATTTGTATACCGGACATACAAACCAACAAACAAACATACAAAAATTCATTTTTATATATATAGAAGATATAATATAAATGAGTTTTAAAAATTGTTAAAAAAAATGCATCGGCCGGGAATCGAACCCGGGCCGCCCGCGTGGCAGGCGAGCATTCTACCACTGAGCCACCGATGCGTATACAAAATGGCCTTATTTGGGTATTCATTCCATTCCGGATTACTCCGCGTAAAAAAATAGTTCTTCAAATTAAAAAAAGAAATAGCCAAAAATAATAAGCAAAATGTAGCCAAAAATTTTCCTCAGGTTTATAAAAAGCGACATGCAAAATTTGGAACCAATTGGTTCAGTAGTTTTTGAGTTTATCGCGAAACAGACAGACAGACAGGAATTGACTTTTATATATATAGAGATATAAAATGGATTATATTTTCAATTTAATTGTTGAGCAATTGTGAGATGTGAACAGTCAAAATGAAAATAGACTCAGGTGTTTTTATTATATCTGTCTCTTCTGTTGTAATTATGTAATTTTGATTTGGATAGATATCATTAATATATTTGCTGATAAAATGGGAATTTTGTAAGTTGACTTTGTTTCAGCTTAATTATGAAGGGCTTCTAGAATACCAATGTTTAAAATATGGCCTAGTAAAAAAGTTTCAGATAATTCAATTGTCATCATGAGTGAGCAAATTGAAATAAAATCTCTAAATTTATATAAAACACATTTTAATATAACAACAGCAAAAAGCTTTGTAAAGGCATTTTCGTCTTATACAGTTTCTTCTAGCATTAATGTAGGGTACATACAGGAATGAAGTACCAGTAATTATCAATGATATTTACAGTGTATCAAATAAGGAGGAAAAAAAGAAGAGGATGGCTCAGCATAAATCTATATACAAACTGTTGTTAAAAACAAGAAGTTATTTTTTCAAAGATAAAAATTATAAATCTTAAATAAATTTGAGAGTGTAATGTATCTTATCTATATATTGAGATAGAATAGATAAAGAAGAATTAAATAAACAAAACATCTTGATAATATCATTTTTGACATTATTTTTCATTGTGTAGAGAGTTCAATCTCTTCTGTATGCTCCAGGAACCTGGGTTACTTAAATAAATAATAGAGAGTTCTCAATATTTATTAGTAAAATATTGGGTATTTGGTGACTTCTGTACGCTCCAGGAACCTGGGTTACTTAAATAAATAATAGAGAGTTCTCAATATTTATTAGTAAAATATTGTGTATTTGGTGACTTCTGTACGCTCCAGGAACCTGGGTTACTTAAATAAATAATAGAGAGTTCTCAATATTTATTAGTAAAATATTGGGTATTTGGTGACTTCTGTACGCTCCAGGAACCTGGGTTACTTAAATAAATAATAGAGAGTTCTCAATATTTATTAGTAAAATATTGGGTATTTGGTGACTTCTGTACGCTCCAGGAACCTGGGTTACTTAAATAAATAATAGAGAGTTCTCAATATTTATTAGTAAAATATTGTGTATTTGGTGACTTCTGTACGCTCCAGGAACCTGGGTTACTTAAATAAATAATAGAGAGTTCTCAATATTTATTAGTAAAATATTGGGTATTTGGTGACTTCTGTACGCTCCAGGAACCTGGGTTACTTAAATAAATAATAGAGAGTTCTCAATATTTATTAGTAAAATATTGGGTATTTGGTGACTTCTGTACGCTCCAGGAACCTGGGTTACTTAAATAAATAATAGAGTTCTCAATATTTATTAGTAAAATATTGGGTATTTGGTGACTTCTGTACGCTCCAGGAACCTGGGTTACTTAAATAAATAATAGAGAGTTCTCAATATTTATTAGTAAAATATTGGGTATTTGGTGACTTCTGTAAGCTCCAGGAACCTGGGTTACTTAAATAAATAATAGAGAGTTATCAATATTTATTAGTAAAATATTGGGTATTTGGTGACTTCTGTAAGCTCCAGAACCTGGGTTACTTAAATAAATAATAGAGAGTTCTCAATATTTATTAGTAAAATATTGGGTATTTGGTGACTTCTGTAAGCTCCAGGAACCTGGGTTACTTAAATAAATAATAGAGAGTTATCAATATTTATTAGTAAAATATTGGGTATTTGGTGACTTATGTACGCTCCAGGAACCTGGGTTACTTAAATAAATAATAGAGAGTTCTCAATATTTATTAGTAAAATATTGGGTATTTGGTGACTTCTGTATGCTCCAGGAACCTGGGTTACTTAAATAAATAATAGAGAGTTCTCAATATTTATTAGTAAAATATTGGGTATTTGGTGACTTCTGTACGTTCCAGAACCTGGGTTACTTAAATAAATAATAGAGAGTTCTCAATATTTATTAGTAAAATATTGGGTATTTGGTGACTTCTGTACGTTCCAGAACCTGGGTTACTTAAATAAATAATAGAGAGTTCTCAATATTTATTAGTAAAATATTGGGTATTTGGTGACTTCTGTAAGCTCCAGAACCTGGGTTACTTGAATAAATTAGTAAAACATATATCTGTGCTGTTTGGAATATATAGGAGTCTCAGCTATGCTTCCTTCCTGCGGTGTATAAGACCGGTGGTATTAAGCTGTATGTATGTTCATGTGTAGTAAACCCCATAGAGATTCTCTCTTGGTCATACTTATTCTTTATTAATATAAAAACTTCACCAAGTCTGTAAAACACCAAATAAGATTGGCTTTGATTGTTGACCTGTTTTTTGATTGTGCCATTCTAAATGAATTTTCCCAGTCAGCACTATTCGCTTTATGAGAACTCTACACGCCAATGAATTGGCGAAATTCTTTATTTTACAAATTTATATTGTTTTGAATTCTTGTGGTTGGAAGTTGGTTTGGAACAAATACATCAACCAATTATTTATTTATTTAATTCCCGACGTTTCTGTGACTCGCCTTCACTCTCCTCAGAGGAATATTTATTTGAATCCTATTTCTACTTATATACATACCCGATTTTCTAAACTACATGTAAATATCTCAGTATATTCAGATATGTGACGTTTTACATGTACTTTAGGAAATCGTGTACGTTTATAAGTAGAAATAGGATTCAAAATAATCAATCCTCTTAGGAGAGTAACAGAATCACTCAAATGTCGAGAATATAATGAACTAGCCGAATGACCCGGGCAACGCCCGGGTTTTACCCGATTAAATGCCTTTATTCAAATACTATTCGTTACAATTATAAATTGGCGCCGTGGATGTCATTCTTGTGAAACGTCCCGCTCCAAACTTTGTGTCTTAGAAGCGATATTTTTATAAAGAGATGATCTGGCTTTGTGTCTTCTGCTCGAATGTTTTTCTGTTAGAATTTTGTTCCTGCATGCTAAAAATGAATTGGCTTCACCCGTGGTCTCTGCTTTTTGGAATTTTTCCGGATATAATTTTGTATCTGATAATCAAATATGATACAGCAATATTGTCATAATCATTTTCTGAATAAAAAACAAGTACTTTTTTCTCAGAACCTGTCAATTTATTTTTCTTGACTAAAAATCCGAAAAATATATTTTCCAGATTTTTCTCTATGTCCTGTCAAACACATTTTACATGTACATTAGGTCAGCTGATATTACCTCCCATCCTCACCGCTAGAGGCGCTTCTTGCGAGCGAAAGGACAAATTTGCAACGCAATTTGCAAATAACTTGTATACATACTTGTATACTTGTGTACATAGACCATAAATCTGTACATAGACAGGAAAAGCACATATATTTTAATAATATAAATGAGTTTTAAAAATTGTAAAAAAAAAATGCATCGGCCGGTAATCGAACCCGGGGCGCCAGCGTGGCAGGCGAGCATTCTACCACTGAACCAAAAGCAAACGGTAACAGAATTGTTGATGACTCTGATACTTGTATATTTTATTATTGGTATTTTTTTTATTTATTTAGGTAACCCGGATTCCTGGAGCATACTAAAGTCGCCAACTACCCGGGTTGGTCTTTAGACTTCACGTCTAATGGTGGCAGCAGACATCCAGTTTATCAGGTGTCGCCAGGCTGACTTGTGCTTAGGGATGTTCTGCAGGTCTTCAGGGGCAAATATATTTATTCCTAGGAGGGTGGCTGTTTGGAACCTATGAAGGTGGTAGGCAGGACATCTGAAGAGAAGGTGGTCGACAGTTTGGTCTTCCTCGTGGCAGTGTGGGCAGGTAGGATCGTCTCTAGATAATTTTGCAGCATCGGCTTTGACAAAGCCATGACCTGTGATGATTGTGGAGGTGGTGCGACAAAATTTTATTTTGGGCAGGATCGCCATGAGAGTGTTTGGGAATGCAGCTATTCTCCTGAGGTTTCTTGTGGAGTGATCTGTGACATATAATTCCTTCCAGAGTTGGAGTGAATACTGTTCACTGCTGGCTCGAACAAACCTTTTGGATAGAGTGGAGTAGGATATGGGCAAGTTTGAATCAGCTGCTGCCTTGGCTAATTTATCTGCATGCTCATTGCCTTCTATGCCGCTGTGGCCTCTAACCCAGCAGAGCTGTACGTTTAAATGGTTAAGATTGCGAACTATCTCAGCTATGAGTGAGGTTTTTGGGAGTTCTGGGTTACAAATGGCATGGAGAGCTGCCAGGCAATCAGAAGCGATTGCTGTTGGTTGTCTTTGCATGAGCTGGATCGCTCTAGTTGCGTATAGAATAGCAAGTAATTCTGCCTGGAAGGAGGTGCAAAGATCATGGAGTTTTAGTTGTATTGGAGTGGAGGGGGGTGGCAGAAAAACTGCGCCGCCTACGCCTTTGAGGGACCGCGATCCATCGGTGTATATGATGGTTGCATTTTCTGGATGTTAATGTTAGGAATAATGAGGGTCAGACTCCGTTGATGTTCGCGCCTGAAAATGAGAGTACTATTAATATCAAAATGTTGTTAAATTCAGGCGCCGATATCAACGCTAGAGACAACGCTGGTGACACTTTACTATCACTGGCAGTCAAAAATTACCACTATGAACTCATCGAACTTATATTTGAAGATGGAATCCAGGCGGATGTCGAATACAAAGATAGAGTTAAAATTATTACCGCAGCCGCCCATACCGCAAGATGGGGTGGAACTACTATATTGAAAATCCTACTGAGAGAAGCCCATTATATTGATCTGGTCCAACTCCGTACACGGTATAGTCCATATATTAATGGTTTATATATATATAGAGGTATGATAAAACTGATTGGGAAGTATATTCTCCTTCAAAACCCTGAGGCATATAAAGCAGTATTCCCACAGGATTTGTCAATGTGGTGGGATGAATGTAAGGTACAGGTGCAGAGACTGCAACGACACGAGCTAGGCAGAAGTTCTATCTCCTTGAGGGCCTATCTCTTGGAAATGGATTTCAACCAAAGGGCAAGTTTTGTATCCAACAACACCGTTGAGATCCGACAGAAGCTGGAGTCAGATATGTCGTTGTACAAACAGAATGCTGACCTCTATGCTGAAATGATCGAAGAATATTTCTCGGAAGACATAAAGAGGGCAAAGCTTCTTTACAAATGGAATGTCATCACTCAAGATCAGCTGTTCAAATTGACAACAGTGTCAGTTCGACTCCTCATAGCGAAGCACCTCGCTGATTACAACCTTGCACAGTTTGTAAACTCCAAGGACAACTAAGCTGAAATCATAACTTTGATTTCTTTTCCAGCTCTATATATTCAAATTAAAATTGAGAAGCGCGTTTAAACGCAATTTTTTTTTTCACAAAGAGTTTCTTTTTAATATAAAATGCTAGCTGTCAGGTTTTTAATTTCTTTTCAACAGGTTTTATTAAAACATCGACTGTTCCTTACAAGAAGAATTGTGTAAATATAATTTTAAATTTGAAATTTTAATAAACACCTTAATACACTTCAAGCAATATCAAGCAAAACAATATCTTTCTTGAAATTACGGTAAATTACAAATATATGTCTTTAGAAATACATTCATGTATATAAATTTAAATAAACTTTTCAATTCTAATTGGAATTTTTTATTTTGAAGTTGTTTTCATTTGGTTCGATTACTATTGATTAAAACATTGTTAAAAGCAACTACTAATTTATTTGAGAAATGTTTTCTGTAAATATAAAATGTTATTAATAAATTTTATTATGCTAACACATGTGCCTTAAAATTGTTTCATCTATATAAATCATAAACTCTTTAATTTCCATCTAAGCTTTCTTCAATATATATATAACTAGACGAATGACCAGGGCAACGCCCGGGTTTACCCGATTAAATGTTTCATTCAAACACTATTCGTTACAATTATAAATTGGCGCCGTGGATGTCACTCTTGTGAAACGTCCCGCTCCAAACTTTACAGTCAGATTAGTTACGATATAAATCTTCAAATCGAGCGAGCGTCTATAAATATTTCGATTTAGGTCAAGTATTCTAATTATTAAGCGAACACACTATTATTAATAAAATTTTGAGAAGATTTCGATTTTAAACGTATTTATAACCTTGATAGAGGGCGCTGTTTGTGAGCTAAGTAGAATAATTTGAATATATAGTTTTAATATTTAATTTATATATAATTTAAAATAGCCTATCGTTTTCCTCGTATTTTTTTACCTATGTATGGAAATTTTGGTTTGAATTAATGAACTACTGCGAATTTGTATACCGGACATACAAACCAACAAACAAACATACAAAAATTCATTTTTATATATATAGAAGATATAATATAAATGAGTTTTAAAAATTGTTAAAAAAAATGCATCGGCCGGGAATCGAACCCGGGCCGCCCGCGTGGCAGGCGAGCATTCTACCACTGAGCCACCGATGCGTATACAAAATGGCCTTATTTGGGTATTCATTCCATTCCGGATTACTCCGCGTAAAAAAATAGTTCTTCAAATTAAAAAAAGAAATAGCCAAAAATAATAAGCAAAATGTAGCCAAAAATTTTCCTCAGGTTTATAAAAAGCGACATGCAAAATTTGGAACCAATTGGTTCAGTAGTTTTTGAGTTTATCGCGAAACAGACAGACAGACAGGAATTGACTTTTATATATATAGAGATATAAAATGGATTATATTTTCAATTTAATTGTTGAGCAATTGTGAGATGTGAACAGTCAAAATGAAAATAGACTCAGGTGTTTTTATTATATCTGTCTCTTCTGTTGTAATTATGTAATTTTGATTTGGATAGATATCATTAATATATTTGCTGATAAAATGGGAATTTTGTAAGTTGACTTTGTTTCAGCTTAATTATGAAGGGCTTCTAGAATACCAATGTTTAAAATATGGCCTAGTAAAAAAGTTTCAGATAATTCAATTGTCATCATGAGTGAGCAAATTGAAATAAAATCTCTAAATTTATATAAAACACATTTTAATATAACAACAGCAAAAAGCTTTGTAAAGGCATTTTCGTCTTATACAGTTTCTTCTAGCATTAATGTAGGGTACATACAGGAATGAAGTACCAGTAATTATCAATGATATTTACAGTGTATCAAATAAGGAGGAAAAAAAGAAGAGGATGGCTCAGCATAAATCTATATACAAACTGTTGTTAAAAACAAGAAGTTATTTTTTCAAAGATAAAAATTATAAATCTTAAATAAATTTGAGAGTGTAATGTATCTTATCTATATATTGAGATAGAATAGATAAAGAAGAATTAAATAAACAAAACATCTTGATAATATCATTTTTGACATTATTTTTCATTGTGTAGAGAGTTCAATCTCTTCTGTATGCTCCAGGAACCTGGGTTACTTAAATAAATAATAGAGAGTTCTCAATATTTATTAGTAAAATATTGGGTATTTGGTGACTTCTGTACGCTCCAGGAACCTGGGTTACTTAAATAAATAATAGAGAGTTCTCAATATTTATTAGTAAAATATTGTGTATTTGGTGACTTCTGTACGCTCCAGGAACCTGGGTTACTTAAATAAATAATAGAGAGTTCTCAATATTTATTAGTAAAATATTGGGTATTTGGTGACTTCTGTACGCTCCAGGAACCTGGGTTACTTAAATAAATAATAGAGAGTTCTCAATATTTATTAGTAAAATATTGGGTATTTGGTGACTTCTGTACGCTCCAGGAACCTGGGTTACTTAAATAAATAATAGAGAGTTCTCAATATTTATTAGTAAAATATTGTGTATTTGGTGACTTCTGTACGCTCCAGGAACCTGGGTTACTTAAATAAATAATAGAGAGTTCTCAATATTTATTAGTAAAATATTGGGTATTTGGTGACTTCTGTACGCTCCAGGAACCTGGGTTACTTAAATAAATAATAGAGAGTTCTCAATATTTATTAGTAAAATATTGGGTATTTGGTGACTTCTGTACGCTCCAGGAACCTGGGTTACTTAAATAAATAATAGAGTTCTCAATATTTATTAGTAAAATATTGGGTATTTGGTGACTTCTGTACGCTCCAGGAACCTGGGTTACTTAAATAAATAATAGAGAGTTCTCAATATTTATTAGTAAAATATTGGGTATTTGGTGACTTCTGTAAGCTCCAGGAACCTGGGTTACTTAAATAAATAATAGAGAGTTATCAATATTTATTAGTAAAATATTGGGTATTTGGTGACTTCTGTAAGCTCCAGAACCTGGGTTACTTAAATAAATAATAGAGAGTTCTCAATATTTATTAGTAAAATATTGGGTATTTGGTGACTTCTGTAAGCTCCAGGAACCTGGGTTACTTAAATAAATAATAGAGAGTTATCAATATTTATTAGTAAAATATTGGGTATTTGGTGACTTATGTACGCTCCAGGAACCTGGGTTACTTAAATAAATAATAGAGAGTTCTCAATATTTATTAGTAAAATATTGGGTATTTGGTGACTTCTGTATGCTCCAGGAACCTGGGTTACTTAAATAAATAATAGAGAGTTCTCAATATTTATTAGTAAAATATTGGGTATTTGGTGACTTCTGTACGTTCCAGAACCTGGGTTACTTAAATAAATAATAGAGAGTTCTCAATATTTATTAGTAAAATATTGGGTATTTGGTGACTTCTGTACGTTCCAGAACCTGGGTTACTTAAATAAATAATAGAGAGTTCTCAATATTTATTAGTAAAATATTGGGTATTTGGTGACTTCTGTAAGCTCCAGAACCTGGGTTACTTGAATAAATTAGTAAAACATATATCTGTGCTGTTTGGAATATATAGGAGTCTCAGCTATGCTTCCTTCCTGCGGTGTATAAGACCGGTGGTATTAAGCTGTATGTATGTTCATGTGTAGTAAACCCCATAGAGATTCTCTCTTGGTCATACTTATTCTTTATTAATATAAAAACTTCACCAAGTCTGTAAAACACCAAATAAGATTGGCTTTGATTGTTGACCTGTTTTTTGATTGTGCCATTCTAAATGAATTTTCCCAGTCAGCACTATTCGCTTTATGAGAACTCTACACGCCAATGAATTGGCGAAATTCTTTATTTTACAAATTTATATTGTTTTGAATTCTTGTGGTTGGAAGTTGGTTTGGAACAAATACATCAACCAATTATTTATTTATTTAATTCCCGACGTTTCTGTGACTCGCCTTCACTCTCCTCAGAGGAATATTTATTTGAATCCTATTTCTACTTATATACATACCCGATTTTCTAAACTACATGTAAATATCTCAGTATATTCAGATATGTGACGTTTTACATGTACTTTAGGAAATCGTGTACGTTTATAAGTAGAAATAGGATTCAAAATAATCAATCCTCTTAGGAGAGTAACAGAATCACTCAAATGTCGAGAATATAATGAACTAGCCGAATGACCCGGGCAACGCCCGGGTTTTACCCGATTAAATGCCTTTATTCAAATACTATTCGTTACAATTATAAATTGGCGCCGTGGATGTCATTCTTGTGAAACGTCCCGCTCCAAACTTTGTGTCTTAGAAGCGATATTTTTATAAAGAGATGATCTGGCTTTGTGTCTTCTGCTCGAATGTTTTTCTGTTAGAATTTTGTTCCTGCATGCTAAAAATGAATTGGCTTCACCCGTGGTCTCTGCTTTTGGAATTTTTCCGGATATAATTTTGTATCTGATAATCAAATATGATACAGCAATATTGTCATAATCATTTTCTGAATAAAAAACAAGTACTTTTTTCTCAGAACCTGTCAATTTATTTTTCTTGACTAAAAATCCGAAAAATATATTTTCCAGATTTTTCTCTATGTCCTGTCAAACACATTTTACATGTACATTAGGTCAGCTGATATTACCTCCCATCCTCACCGCTAGAGGCGCTTCTTGCGAGCGAAAGGACAAATTTGCAACGCAATTTGCAAATAACTTGTATACATACTTGTATACTTGTGTACATAGACCATAAATCTGTACATAGACAGGAAAAGCACATATATTTTAATAATATAAATGAGTTTTAAAAATTGTAAAAAAAAAATGCATCGGCCGGTAATCGAACCCGGGGCGCCAGCGTGGCAGGCGAGCATTCTACCACTGAACCAAAAGCAAACGGTAACAGAATTGTTGATGACTCTGATACTTGTATATTTTATTATTGGTATTTTTTTTATTTATTTAGGTAACCCGGATTCCTGGAGCATACTAAAGTCGCCAACTACCCGGGTTGGTCTTTAGACTTCACGTCTAATGGTGGCAGCAGACATCCAGTTTATCAGGTGTCGCCAGGCTGACTTGTGCTTAGGGATGTTCTGCAGGTCTTCAGGGGCAAATATATTTATTCCTAGGAGGGTGGCTGTTTGGAACCTATGAAGGTGGTAGGCAGGACATCTGAAGAGAAGGTGGTCGACAGTTTGGTCTTCCTCGTGGCAGTGTGGGCAGGTAGGATCGTCTCTAGATAATTTTGCAGCATCGGCTTTGACAAAGCCATGACCTGTGATGATTGTGGAGGTGGTGCGACAAAATTTTATTTTGGGCAGGATCGCCATGAGAGTGTTTGGGAATGCAGCTATTCTCCTGAGGTTTCTTGTGGAGTGATCTGTGACATATAATTCCTTCCAGAGTTGGAGTGAATACTGTTCACTGCTGGCTCGAACAAACCTTTTGGATAGAGTGGAGTAGGATATGGGCAAGTTTGAATCAGCTGCTGCCTTGGCTAATTTATCTGCATGCTCATTGCCTTCTATGCCGCTGTGGCCTCTAACCCAGCAGAGCTGTACGTTTAAATGGTTAAGATTGCGAACTATCTCAGCTATGAGTGAGGTTTTTGGAGTTCTGGGTTACAAATGGCATGGAGAGCTGCCAGGCAATCAGAAGCGATTGCTGTTGGTTGTCTTTGCATGAGCTGGATCGCTCTAGTTGCGTATAGAATAGCAAGTAATTCTGCCTGGAAGGAGGTGCAAAGATCATGGAGTTTTAGTTGTATTGGAGTGGAGGGGGGTGGCAGAAAAACTGCGCCGCCTACGCCTTTGAGGGACCGCGATCCATCGGTGTATATGATGGTTGCATTTTCTGGAAGCGACTTTGAAAACTGAAGTAGTTTTCTAAGGGGTGGATAGTGGACTGCGCTCGGCCCTGGACGTGTCTCAAAAGGACCATTTTTAATGCTTCCTTGTATGCCAGATGTGCCTTGATTGAAATGTCCAATGGAGGGCCGACAGTGAGTGAGATAGCTGGAATTGTGGGGGTACAGGGGCCCCCCTAATAAGAATTTTAGCGAATTTATAGTGGAGACTACGTAGTTTGCGAATGCCATTGGTGTCGAACACTCTCTTGCCCCAAACACCCGAGCCGTAGAGCAGAGTAGGGAGAATTACCATCTTGATTATTTTCAGGCCTGAGCTGTAAGTGAGTCCATATTGTTCCCTAATTGTGCTAATTAATCGAGGAAGCATCCATTTGCATTTGTTGAAAATGTTGTCAGAGTGGCCAACGAATGTGCGTGTGGTGTCAAAAGTTATGCCCAGTATTTTTATATGGTTGTTGATTAAAATAGGCTGGTCGAAGAATTTTATATTTTGGTAACTAGGGCGCTTGGATTTACAATGAAAGAGGCAGGCCTGGGTCTTCTTAAGATTAAAGGTCAATCCATGCCCTTTACCCCATAAGCTGAAAGTTTTAAGAAATTTGTTAATCTCCTTTGTTGGTAATCTACGGAAAGCTCTGAAAAGCAAGGTGAAGTCGTATGCAAAGCAAATTATTTGGCAGTTTTGGGGCTTTGAAAGGGAAAGAGCTTTCCTGGCTACAATGTTGAAAAAGAAGGGGCTTAGCGGTGCCCCTTGTGCAACACCCAGTACTGTGTGCGCGGTGAGTGTGGAGTCCCAGGCTTGGTAGATCACTTTCCTGCCTCTGAGAGAGCTTGCAGAGAGTTGTATAAGCTCTTCAGGACAGTTGAGGTCCCGGAGGCCTTGAATGATGGTATGTTTTTGAATCGTGTCGAAGGCATGGCTAATGTCCAAGCTTATTGCCACTGTCTTTCTCCAGTGCTTCAGGCCGTCGTTGATAAAGTTGTTGATTGAGTCAAGGGCTCCTTCTGCCGAACGCCCAGGGACGAAGCCAAATTGCATGGGCGAGAACCAGCCATGCTGGTCTGCTAGCCATTGCAGCCTCGCTAGGATGCATCGTTCAAAAACTTTGGCTAATGTATTGATCATAGTAATTGGACGGTAATTGTCCAGTGGGTTGGATGAGGTGGAGTTTTGGTTGGGGATGAGAACCAGTAGTCCAGCTTTCCAAGGGGTTGAGAAGTGTCCGAGGCGCAGGCATTTGGTGAAGATTTTTGATAAGAGTTCATACAGTGCTGGTCCACCGAGGAGTATGCACCTGACTCCAAGTCTGTCGGGACCTGGGGATTTTCTCCATCCACATCGTCGGATCGCGCGGAGGATTTCAGCCGCTGTGAAAGCAGGTTCTTGGTTAAAGGTTGGGAGCCAGTCCACTGTTGGTCTTGGCACAGTCCAATCTGTTGGAAAATAGTTCTGAAGTACCTCTCGACAGGTTTCCTCTGAGGTTAGTGGGGTACCATCTTTGTGTTTGAGCAGAGGTGGCCCTAAAGAGCCTCTCCGACCTTTGGAGATATAGCGGTGAATTGTGCTCCATGCAGCTGAGGAGACCTCTTGGCACAGTGATATCCAGGATAGACGCTTTGCTCGCCTTATAGCCGCTTTAAGTTTATTGTGTCAGGCTCTGTAAAGGCCTGTGAAGAAGCTCCTGGTGGAAAAGAAGGTGTTTTGGGAGCAGCGGCGGAGTGCCACCACAATATTGCGGAGCTTAGAAAGTTCTTTGTTCCACCAAGGTTTTGATGGTCTTGGTGACTTGGACTTCTTCTTCATAGATGCATCGCAGGCCTCTTGGAGACAGGTGGTGAGGAGAATAACTGCTTCGTCAATATCTCCTGGGGTAAGTGCGGTCTGGAGGCGTGAGGCCACGTGGTGGAGGGTGTTCCCTAGGAAAGCTGCAAACGCTGCTTCCAGACATGAAGACTCGACCCACGAACTGGTGGGCTCCGAAGGTAGGATATTTGAGAAATTGGTAAGGATTGGGAGATGGTCTGAGAAGGCCATTGGTTTGTGTAATGGGGAATTTTACAGCGTAAGAATAGTTAAGATTTTCTATGTTAAACCATTTTTAGAGAGGTTTTTATAATTGTTCTTGTAATTCTCCTTTTCACAAGTTCAATTTATCAATGTATTTTACTTTAAAATATGGAAACAAAACTTGAGGAGGTTGAACCTTTTAGCATGTATATCGGGATTCAGACAAAATTATATATCTCTATTCATGATAAAATTTTGAAAAAAGTATTAAATTTACAAATATCTTCTCACAATGTGTATCTTTTTTATTTAAAAAATGCTAGCTTTCAAGCATTAATCGCTCTTCAACGGGCTTACTATAATATCGACTTGATCCCACCAGAAATATTTTCAAAAACAAACGCGCGAAGCGTGGATATTTATAACTGAAATTTTTTATAACTGAAAATTTTATATTGGTTTGTAATTTAACTATTTTATGGAATATGTATGGTATATCAAATAGACATATTCCATAAAATAGTCAATTTTCAAACCAATTTAAAAATTTGAGTTGTAAATATCCAAGCTGCGCGCGTTTGTTTTTGTAAATATTTCTGGTGGGATCAAGTCGATATTATAGTAAGCCCGTTGAAGAGCGATTAACGCTTGGAAGCTAGCGTTTTTTAAATAAAAAGATACTCATTGTGAGAATATATTTGTAATTCTAATATTATATATATTCTCACAATATAAAAGGTGACATATGCCACCCAATACAGTCACTTAACCTGAAAGCTTCATTTTTTTTATGACATTATTTTTATTCGAGTTATATAAAATAGATTTTGAATTGATTAAGTATAATTGTTAAATTTGATGAGGCACAATTTGGATTGTAGATTATAAACACAAAGTAATAAGTAATATTGGTAGATTTTTAATTGTTGTGCTAACCATTTTGACAAGGCATATGTTGGTGAAGGTCTATTGTTTACTATTGGGCGTAATGGACAGTTAGGCTTGTGGATCTTTGGGGCACCATATATATTGGGCACATGTGCATCATAATTTTTCAACTTGGTTAAAAGCCTGTAATTAATATATATGTTTTTTCTCCAGTTTTTAAGTATTGTGTTCAATTTATTTTTGAAGTTTTTTGTTGGATCATTTTGTATAGGAGAATAGGTACCATTGTTATTCAATAAAGAAAGCATTTTTTGTTTATAGTCTTCTTTTTTCATTAAAACAATTCCATTCCCTTTGTCATATTTTGTTATTACATATTTTGTTTGTAGGTGTTGAGGTTTGGAGGTCAATTTTTTGTTTATATTATTTAATTTATAATTTTGTTTTAGTGTATTAGTAACTTCAAATCTAATATTAGCTGCCTCATTAGGGTTAAGAGTTTTGCATATTTCTTCTGTTTTTGAAATAATATCCAATTTTTCTTTTTGTTTCAGATTTCCCCCCAAAGCATATTTATAACCTTTGCTAAGCAAGTCTAGAACTTCATTTGAGATACCTTCACCTGTTAAATTCATGATGTTATTTTTTGGTTTAATTTCGGAGTTGAATACTTCATTTTTCTTTTCTGGGAAGAGTTTTTCATAAATAAAATCAATTTCTTTATATTGGCATAATAATTTTAGCATGTCATGTTTCTTTAAAATACTTTCTATCTTTTTAAAATGCCTTTTTGAATTTTGTTTAGCAATGTAGTTTGTTTTTATTTCAATAATATTTTTTATTTTTTCAAAAAGGTCACTATCCATACTGTCTGCAAGCATTTTGAGATTTGAATTTATAGCCTTAGTATTGAAATGAATATTTTTCCAATGAAATCTAATCTCTCCATTTATAAGATCAAGTGATAATCTTTTCAATTTTGAATCAGATTTTGGGAAATTCCATTTATTAGGAATGAGAAATGCATTAGGAATTACTTGATGCATTTTACAGAATTTAAGAAAATATATATGAGAAAAAGAACTCACCCTTTTAATGCTGTGTTTTCTCAACTTCTTGAAGTAGAGGAGAGCTTCAGATCCTGAATTCTTTAAAATAGAATCTTCAAGTGATGGCTTAGCATCAACATTGATATTCACTTTGGAATTCATTTTCTTCAGCTCATAGGAAGAATAACTTCTTAGGTCCATTGAAGTCAAATAAAATTGATGAGGCACAATTTGGATGGAAGATTATAAACACAAGGTAATAAGACCAAATCCAAATAAATAAATAGTGTGTGACGTTTCGGTAACAGCGTTGTTACCATCTTCAGACAAAAGTACTGAATGAGAGAATTTTACCACAGCATGCTTTTAAATAGTTCCTGTTATCAAGTGTGTAAACAAGATAACAGATAAGAAGATATTTATCTGATAAACCGATGGGATAAACACCTGCTGATTGATATTTATAGATATGCTTTTAATTGTATTTGAAAAAACTTTTAATTCTAAGAATATTAATCAGCAGGTGTTTATCCCATCTGTTTATCAGATAAATATCTTCTTATCTGTTATCTTGTTTACACACTTGATAACAGGAACTATTTAAAAGCATGCTGTGGTAAAATTCTCTCATTCAGTACTTTTGTCTGAGGATGGTAACAACGCTGTTACCGAAACTTCACACACTATTTATTTATTTGGATTTGGTCTTATTACCTTGTGTTTATAATTGTTAAAAGTTATTCAAAATTAATAAAAATTAACGATATGTATCTTATTGGAAAAGAGCGAGGTTTCGACGTTCCTCTACTAGCTTAACAATGTCAAGTGGAGAAATACAAACGGTGTAAATTTTTTATTAATCTATATATATAAAAATGAATGTATGTGTGTGTGTGTGTGTCTGTCTGTCCTTTATGCCTGACCAAACCACTCATTGGAACGCCATAAAACTTTGGGAAGTTATTTAGTATAGTACTGGGAAGGTTTCTAGCAAATAAAATTTTTGAAATAACTTTTCGCCTAAAAATAATCAAGATAAATATTCTAATTTATCTGTTATAATTCAACAATCTGCTCTGAATATTATCATGATGATACGATGATTTTGTAATGTAGAAAATTAGGAAAGACAAAATTCTGGATGACACGGCAATATATTTGAGACAAGAATAATGATACAATTCATAGGCAAGATACTATTCCTTTAACTTCCAATATTACCGAGGGAACCAATTAATATTGATTTTATTCAACTTATCGAGTACTTTTAAAGGGACCGGGAAAAAATGTTCACTTTATCGAGAGATTCGTTAGACAAACCGTTACTCGGGTAAAACCCGGGCGAAGCCGGGTACGTCCGCTAGTTTTAAATAAAAAAATCATGACCTATTTAATTCAACATATTTATAAGTATATTTACCTCTGTACAGAACCAAGTACAGATGTCGGCTATTAGACAACCTGGCTAGTTGGCTGAGACTATAGTATGTGGTGGTTCCAGGAATCTGCCCGGTTTATTTCAAGAGAGAGAGAGATTTGATTAGAATTTCTATAACTAGCCAAATGAACAAGACAACGCCCAGGTTTTCCCCGAGTGTTTATTTTTGAAATTGAATGCTGTTTAAAGTTGAATAATAATCATTTCACAACCACACAAACATTTTTTATATTTACCCTGTTTCTCTCCGGTTCTCACTTAGTAAATGTTTTTCCGACAATTAAAGAGTTATGAATTAAGATAACAATAATAACTTTGTACAAGTAGAAACACAAGTCTGGGAGAAGAGTTTCTTTTATAAGAGGAAGATCACGTTCAGCCAAGACGTCCTTCTAAGGGTACAAAATGACATGAGTGTCAAAATTATTCTTTAAATGTATATAAACCATAGCCACTCGTGTTAATTTGTACCCATAGATATTATTTGTCAACATTGAAAAATATTATATTCGATATGTCTTTTTATATATCTACATATATACAGTCGAACCTCTTTAATTCAACACCCCAAGGGATCAGAGCTTTCGGTTGAATTAAAGGAAGTGTTGAATTAAGGTTATATGATTAGGTAATCATCTAACTCGCTAAAATAATATTTTTTTAAAATAGCCTTGTAATATAAATTAATGATATTAATTGAAACCATTGTGTGTTTTTATTTTATTTTCACGATTAACTTTTAGTATCAGTGACAAAATGGCATTAATACATATTTTAGAAACATAAATAATTGTAACAAATAAATTTATTGGCAATGGGTTTCTTTTCAGTAATATAATCAAATATTAACTCTACAGACATTAAAATATTAAATATAATATATTAAATAATATTTTATTCTAATTGAAAAATATAGCAGTTGAAAGGAAATAAATATGGTAAATAAAAAGAAAATTTTAAAATATTATTTTAAAATAATCATGAAGAGATCTTTTAAAAAATTTCTTTATAGATATCTGTTTTTGCACTGAAATTCTATTCAGGATGTATTCCAGATGGCATTTTGAAAAAACATGCATGCCTTTCTTCCTCTGAAATGTCTTTTAATAAATAAATTTTAATGTATTAAAGGTATCCACTGCTGCTGCAGGTGTTATTAATTTTGTGTTTAAATCTTTTATAATAACACAGAAATGGAATATTGAAATAAAATGTTATCATAATCATTGTGGCTACATTGTATAAAGATTTATTTATTTAAAAAGAAATTATTTATAAATTTAAAAATAGCTAAAATATTTCAATGTTAAAAATAAAAAAATAAAAATTATTATTAGTTAGGGCATGATGCCGAAATTCCCGCATAAAAAAACAACAATAAACATCCGCGAAATTGTGCAACGGCACTGCAAAATGAAACTTAAACTAACCAGAAACCAAAAGTGCGCAGGCGCGATCCAATCGGCGCCCGCCGTAATACCGTTTAGCGGTAAAGTTGCATGTAAAATAACATTCAACTGTCGAAATTCGAATTTTAAAATGGTCGAACTATCGGAACTGTCGTATTATCGATACTGTCGAATTACGGTTTGTTATTTGATAGGCCGGAGGTCGGGACATCGGAACATGGTCGAATTATCGCCGAATGTCGAATTGGGGTGTGTCGAATTAACGAGGTTATACTGTATTGAAACCTCTAATAAGAATGACCCATCTAATGTATATCCACTTTCATGAGTGCTAATCATCTTTGTAAACATTTTTTTTTTATAAGGTACAATTTGGATTATAGATTATAAACACAAGGTAATAAGACCAAATCCAAATAAATAAAGTACTTTTGTCTTTCAGTACTTTTGTCTGAAGATGGTAACAACGCTGTTACCGAAACGTCACACACTATTTATTTATTTGGATTTGGTCTTATTACCTTGTGTTTATTTTTTTTTTAAATGACTGGAGCGCTAACCAAACCTCCAATGAAAGCCCACCTCTAAGAGAAACCTATTGTATCCAAAGTAACAGTTATGCTACATCACACCCTTAGTTTTCCTTTTTTTTTGGCTTTGGTCTTATTAGTTTGTTATTTACAAGGTGATGAGGTACAATTTGGATTATAGCTAAGAATCACAATAATTCAATAGAAAGATGTAGGATTCTCTATACAAGAAAACCTAAACACAAGGTAATAACACCAAATCTAAATAAATAAATAGTGTGTGACGTTTCAGTAACAACGCTGTTACTATCTTCAGACAAAAGTACTGAATCTGAAGATGGTAACAACTCTGTTACCGAAATGTCACACATTATTTATCTATTTGTATTTAGTCTTATTACCTTGTGTTTATAATCTCTAATCTAAATTGTACCATATCAAGAAAGCCTAAAGGTATTTATTTTTCATCGTGTGTGATTTCACCATGAACTTTTGTAGAGGCGACTTCTGGGGCCTCCACAAAGTCACCCACAGAATCAATGAAAAGCTGGTGGACAGTGAAGTGGACGTCGAGAATTCTTCTCTGTAAAAACCAGCCCATCTCTTCACCTCCCTTTTTATTTCTAGTTTTTTTTTTTAAATAACTTATAGTACCATAATAAAATTTCCTTTTATTTTAAATAAGCAGTTATTTTGGGTTTTCTTTTTAATTAATATTTTTAAATTAATATTTCGAAAGATAATTTTTTATTATAATTTTATTTTTTTTAATTTCTTTCTTATCACAGAGGGTGAATAGATAAAGATTTATTTTTAATTTTTTAAATTTTTTTTTTCGGTCACCCTGGGAGAGAAAAAGTTAGTCACGAGGAAGTTTTAGTGGGGGGCGGTGCTGGTTAGTCTTAGATAAGATAGTAGGGGGAAGCTGGTTAAAATGTAGTTCTAAAAGATTTTGGGGAGGGGTTTCCAGCCTTCCAACTGAAGCACTAAAGTTAAGTATTTTCTTTTAACCCTTATCCAGTAACATGGGGTCAATATGACCCCAGACATATCATTTTTATCTTTAATATCATTAAAGATAGAATAATATTTATACCAATTTTTATATACTTCTAGTAAAGCTTAATTTTTAATCCTGCTCCAAAATTTTTAAAATATAATGCTAATTATTCATTTTAAAAAATAAAAATTTTGTTTGGGGTCATATTGACCCCATGTTACTGAATATGTTATAAAGTGCCTTTTGTAATATTTAACTTTTATTGCTATATTTTAAAACAAAAACATTTAATTGGTCTTACTTTATTGGCAGGAGTAGGAAAAGGAGGCTCAGAATCTACAAAGTCTTTGTTTGCGAGAGATGGGACTGGTAGGAACATTTTTGGTGCAGGTATGAATGAAAGACGATTTGTATTCTTATTGAATGTTTTAAGATTTGGTAATAGGGAAAGCAGAGAAGAACGAAGAAAAGATGATAAATTAGCTCCTATTAGAGAGTTGTGCGAACTGTTCATAGCAAAATGTTCAAGTCTGTATACTCCAGGTACAAATTGTACCATTGATGAATCGTTGCTAAACTTTAGAGGACGTTGTGGATTCAAACAGTACATCCCGAACAAGCCAGCAAAGTATGGGATCAAAGTATTTGTACTAGCAGATAGTGCAACATATTATTTTCTCACAGGAAAAATTTATATAGGAAAAGATTCAAACTATGATCCCAATTTTTCCGTCCCTACCAATGTTGTCTTGGAATTGGTCAAACCTATTGAAAATACCAATCAAAATATCACAACCGATAATTGGTATACCTCATATGAACTGGCTATGGAGCTTAAAAAAAGAAATATTACTCTGGTTGGCACATTAAAAAAAAATAAGGCAATCATTCCCAAAACTTTTCTTTTGAATGGAGATATAGGTGTTTCACAATATGGATTCGATGCAATGGGAGTAACTATTCTTTCTTATGTGCCAAAACAAAAGAAACGTGTCATTTTACTTTCCAGTATGCACCATGAAAAATACACTGAGAAAGATTCCAATAAGCCAGAAATAATTGTATATTACAACTATACCAAAGGAGGTGTGGACACTCATGACCAACTTTGCGCCAACTATACCTGCAAAAGAAAAACAGCTCGTTGGCCAATGAGAGTTTTTTTGGAATGGTTGATTCAGCTGCTTATAATTCTTTGGTTTTATATTCTTCAGTTAACAAAGTATGGGCATCAGAAAAATCAAATAGGAGATCAAATTTTATCAAAGAATTGGCAATTGAGCTCATCACGCCTCATGCAAAGCATCGCTATTCGATTCCCCAAACTCCAAAAGCGATAAGAAATATGATCGAACTGTGTGGATTAGTTGAAATAATGATGCCTTCCCAATCTACATCCCAAAAGAGAGCACGCTGCTACCTTTGCCCAAGGTCGAATGACACTAAATACAAAATCATGTGCTCCAAGTGTAAAAATGTTGTGTGCCCTAATCATTCATTTGTATATTGCCAAAAATGTAATTATTATTTTTTTTATGTTTATATGCATTAATATATAGTATAATAATGTTTTAATATCATAAATTAAAATACTAAATTTATATATATTTTTTTGTGTTGTTTTAAATTTGGGGTCATATAGACCCCATGTTACTGGACACAGGATTATTTTCATGTTACTGGAGGAGGGTTAATAATGATTTTTTAAACAGGTATATATATATATGTAAACTTTCCCACTCAATCCTCATTGCCCGTTTCATTTATCTTATTCTTATCTTTGTATGACTGATCTAATAAATAAATAAATATATTGTTATCTTAATCAAAAATTTTTATTTGTCTGTCATTCTTTCTTTTTTTTTAACCCCAGTGCGTGCAGGATACACGAAAACTATATATATTTTTTAGCAGGATGTGTTATTTTTTGTGAACTCCCTGAGAAATAAAGAGGCTCATGAATTTCGGGACGATAATAGCGTCAGAAATCCCGCTCATCACTTTTAAGCAAGCCATAGCTCATTTGAAATGTTGTTTCATATATTCTGTCTATATTTCTGAATATTTCAAATATGTCAAAGAAATTGGCGCCCAGGAGAAATTTAAAGTACAATACTGAAAATTTTCCAAACAAGGAAATGGTCAAAAATATATTTGAAAGTGCTTCAAAAGTTCATTGCCATGATATAATCATATGATAACAGTTCATGGTGTGTGGGTACATGGTGACAGGAAGAGTATTCAAGTAACAACAAAACAGTGTCAATATTTAGACATATAATGGCACTGATCAAGAATGTTGCCTCCAGAGAGATGATAAAATGTGTAAAACGACATTTAAAAATTATCCCGCATGAGTTTCTTTTCAATGAAAAATCAAAAACCTAACCTTAAAGATGAGGTATGAAAGGATGAATTGTGAAGAGTAATGATAAACGGAAAAATAAAAGTGTCCATGTATGGGAATGATAAAATGTGTCAATCATCTGCAGTCATCATTTTCAATGTCGTCCGCCATGATATCAACATTTAAAAAGTCGATTATTCTCAACCTGCAAACCCAAAACATATTATTGACTGTATTTACTCATCCATTGATGAGCTCTAGTCTTCCCCGGCAGACACCATCAACAAGCTTTACAAGCTTGATACCTTAATATGATTGAGTGGAGATAAGAAAGAAGAAGAAGAAAAGTCGATTCCTTATATGTTGAAAATATCTCTTCAGCAAAATAAGATTCCTCTATAACACGTCATCAATATAATACAGATGAAAACACCAAGACGCCAATGTTTCTTTTCACAAATGAATCAAACTTCTACTGTCCTTACTGCGATGAAAAAATTATAATATATAAGATTCCTCTATGTCAAGTGTACTTTCACTAGCCCATTGATTTCTTTGTTGTTGCTTCGGTTATTTAAAATAGAGTCATAAATGGAGAACTAACTCTGGAGGGAGTTTGGAAGGTGGTGAAAGAATAAAGCGGAAAGAAAAAAATGACCCTGAAATTTGCATAAAGATGATGGATTCCTGGAAATGACCTGTCAAGCAATTAACAAAAGTAATTGAGCTTAGGTTTAACAAAAGCTATTCACATAAAGGAAGATTGTTATTTAAAATGTGTAACTTAAAGAATATCAAATATATTTGATAATCTCTTTTATAATAATCTCCATGCCTATCTGCATATCATCTGAAAACAGCACTATCCAACTAACTCAAATGAGATTTAATAAACAAAATTTGTGAAAAAAATATAAAATTACTTGGCAGAACAGTATTATATGGGAGAAACAATATTGGATTTATCATATGTATGATTTTTGTCATAAAAAAGAAGTACACAATGACAATAACCTCCATTAAAATGAAAATATTTTATTAAAGGTTTCTTCTGCAAAAAACTTCTTCAAAGGTATGCAAATTCTCTGAAAGAATTGGTTCTGATCATCAGTAGCAGATGTCATCTAAAAAATATTTTTATTACTACTCCTCTTGAAAATCTATGTTGCATAATAGGCTTCCTTTTGTAATTTTCTTAAATCATTTTATCTATATTTTTTTCCTCAAGAAGTTATTTGCTAGAAAAATTGTTATAATCTTTCAAATTAATTTTTATATGTTAAGAGATATCAATTAGAAAATTAGAATCCCCTGCGTTATATTGTTTGGCAAAAAAATATTTTAAAGAAACTTATCCCCCCCCCCCCCCCCCCCCCCAAAAAAAAGATTTTTTGTGCCAAAAAATATGGTAGGAGAGTTCAAAGAAATTATTGAAACGGATTTCAGGGGGTTTCATGCTCCTCTAAGATTTCATGTTCCTCGTCCAAACCTAAATCGCCTTTTCCCCTCCCATTTAAAGTATACTTTTCGCTAAGATCCCAGAAATGAGTTATAACAAAGAGAGAAAGTTTTACTCCTTTTATATTAGCTAAAAGAGAATTACAGATAATACTAAGTTGATATTCGCGATGCTTGCAAAAGTTCAAATATTGGTTGCTTTTTAAATTGGGATTAGTTGTTATATAATTCATTTTTTCCTAAAATTTTAAGCATATTAATTTCTATATTCCTCTCTAAAAAAAATCCAAATGTTTTCACGACCTGTAGATCGCTTTTAACTTTTTGTATGGCTAGAATTATTGATAAACCTTTCTGAGTAGTCACGTTTGTCTTTTTTTCAAGAGAGTGACTAGTCCTTAGAAGTTAAGAGTTTTATACTTATTATATCAACGTTATAAAAAATAATTTTACATGTCCATTTAGTTTTTATTCCACACACACATTCCAAAAATATATATATAATTTTAATACTTTTAACAAGCCCATATGCTTTAAATAGACATTGACTTATTCGTTTGAATTTATAAAAAATTGCACATGAGAATAGTATGTTAGATAAAAAATTATTATTAAAGTTCTAATTTATAATAAAATTAGCTTAACGAAAATGAGAAGTGTCGCGAAAATTGACAAAACAACATATATTAATAAAAAATATAAAAATAAATATTAACAAAAGTAGCACCTCATATTTCATATTTTAAAAAATTATTATAAATAAGAGCAAACAGAATTATCCCATTAATTATTTTTAAAAATCGAACGTTGGTTTAAAAAGGGGCCAGTAGAGTTTTATTTACAAAATTTTGCTACACTGTTTATGGATACCACGTGATCATCCCTTTTTAACGCTACAACGTTTACAATTATTTGGTTATTTTAAAATATTCGATAAGATATGAATCAGTTAATACAAGTTGCTCAATATTATGCGCCTTCCGAAGTTATTGTTAGTGATATTACAAATACGCCAGAATTAATAGGCGAGCAAATTTATTTTTGCAATGGAGAATTAGGCTTAGAAGACCAATCCGTAAAAGTTGAGGTAGAGGTTCCATACGATATAACAACCGATCCAACTGCGATCATCGAAGGCGAATTCATCAAAGGTGATACCGCTGTAACATCGATCACACCAAAGTTAAGAAAAACAAAACTTTATTTTGATGAAGAACGTCCTTTTCCATGCAACCAATGTAGTTACAGGGCAGTATCCCGATCAATTTTAGTTGGTCACCAACGAACACATACTGGTGATAAACCTTTTAAGTGTTATCAATGTGATTACAAAGCCTCATTAAAGCCAGATTTGGTGAAGCATATGAGGATTCACAGCGGTGAAAGGCCCTACAAGTGTCCCTACTGTGATCATAGGTCGCGACATAAATCCAACTTACGGAGCCACGTCAAGATCCACACGGGGGAGCGACCGTACAAGTGCCCAAGCTGTGAGTACTCCGCAGCCACCTCAGCTACATTAACCAAACACATCCAAACTCACAATGGCGACAGACCTAGACCGCATCAATGCCCATTCTGCCAGTGTAGAACAGCAAGCAGGGCGTCACTAAGCAGCCATTTACGAATGCATACCATTGCAAAGAACTTTGCATGCCATTTATGTGATCTGAAATCCTCTACCCAAGAAGGCCTTGACATTCACCTAGCCACTCACAAAGACGATAAACCATATCATTGCCCACTATGCAGTTATAAGACAGCCGACGAGTCTTACTTCAACTCACACATGTTTAACCATGAGAGCATGATGATCTACAAATGTGACCAATGTGATTTCACTACCAACGACTCCTCCAGGCTGACTTCACACGTCAGGTCCCACGTAGATGAGAAAGCCTTCGCTTGCGCCCACTGCGACTATAAGACCATGAAGAAGTCCAATTTCAACAGACATCAGTTCAGACACACCGGGGAGAAACCTTACAAGTGCCCGTGCTGTGACTACAGAGTCCTGGATATCTCCAGCTTAGTCAAGCACATGCTGAAACATCCTGAAGCAGTACAGTACCGGTGTACACAGTGCCGTTTCAAGACACCCATAGAGAAGCTGCTAGCCAATCACTACAAAACTCACAGGGAGAAGCCTCATCAGTGTAAACAGTGCGACTACAAATGCTCTGAGAAATCAGATCTGGGCAAACACATGAAGGCCCACTACGCCAACAAACCCCATAAATGCCAGTTCTGTAACTACAGCTCTACCAGCAAGGCTGCCCTCACCAAACACACCAGGAGCCACACCTGCGATACCTGCGAGTGCCCTCAATGTGACTTTGAAACCAGTGACGTATCCCTTTTCTCAGAGCATCTCAACTCCCACACAGAAAACTCACAGAATAAATCTCCCCTTATAATCACCATTAAAAGTGAAAGGAGCTGAGGTTTAAAATAAGAAAGCCTTAATTAATGTAAGTATGTAAAGTTGATCTTATTTTTTCTCTCTTTTCTTCCATTCCTTTCTTCAATCTTTTTTTGTTTTTCATTTCTTTTTGTTAATCTTTAGGATTATTAATTATTAGGATTATTAATCTTTTGTAATTATAATTGCATATGTATTTATTATTGATAAATGAGATACTCTGTGAGATACTGAGTTTTTTTTTCAAGGAAAATTTATAATATAATAAATAATAAAAAGCCCATTAAAGAGAAAATATGTAAATATGGCATTTATTTTGTATAATAATAAATAAATAAAAAAAGGCCTAAATCTGTGTTGTACATACAGTAAATGGCATTATTTTGAAAACTTTTGAAAAAAAAATTATAGCTTTTTTTTTTTTTTTTTAATATTGATATCACACCTATTTTTTTAAATAAAAAAAATAGCATAGAATTGAAAATTTCTATTTACAAAGCTATAATAAATTCATTAGTTTAATGGTTATTTTGGTGTGTGTGGGTTTTCCTTTCTTTTAGAAAATAAGTCATCACATTGTGTAGACTTGATAAAACTTAAGGTAACTGATATGGCACAATTTGGATTGGTAGCTATTTAAAACATGCTGTGGTAAAATTTCTCATTCAGTATTTTTGTCTGAAGATGGTAACAACGCTGTTACCGAAACGTCACACACTATTTATTTATTTGGATTTGGTATTATTACCTTAGGGTAACAAAACGTATAAATTTTGTGATGTTTTGGTAATAATGCTGTCACCATCTATAGTACTTTTTTTTTTTGCTTATCCCTAGTATACGTAGTACAGGCCATGATAATCATGGTGGGTAGAAATAGGTGACTGCTTTTACTGTAAGTGCACCACATGTCTACACATGTGAAAAGCAGTTCTACTTTGCACTTACAAATGTTCCAGAGCCCTGTTACTGGCACTCGCTGGTGGGGTTGGACTTTTGCAAGAATCGGGGGCCATTGGACGATTTTTTTTTTAATCAGAAATATGTGTCTAATGCTTGATAAGGCACAATTTGGATTATAGATTATAAACACAAGGTAATAAGAGCAAATACAAATAAATAAATAGTGTGTGACGTTTCGGTAACAGTGTTGTTACCATCTTCAGACAAAACTACTGAATGAGCGTGTAGTGTTCAGTACTTTTGTCTGAAGATGGTAACAACGCTGTTACCGAAACGTCACACACTATTTATTTATTTGGATTTGGTCTTATTACCTTGTGTTTATGTGTCCAATGCGGGAATCGAACCTGGGTCCTAGCAATCGAAAACCAACGGTTTAGACCATCCTTCCACCGACCCCTTATCTAAAGTAATGAATGTCATGAAAGGTCACAATTTATTTGGATGTGGTCTTGTTACCTCAATCTATAATCCTAATTGTACCTTATCTATACACAATGGAGAAAAATGCCATTTTATCTTTACAATTCTAAACACAAAATGGCATTTCTCTCCATTCAAACATACACTCATGGAAAACTTGAAGAAGTGGAAAGGCTTTGATGTTTCTGGTCATCATTTATTATTATTTTTTAAAGAGACGATTTTGTTCAGACTTGACTATCTCTTGTTATGTCTCCAATAAAGGTCACTGTAATATCTTGCAGAACAATACATATATATGCTGAAAGGTACAACTTCCATAAGTTTTGTCCATGAGTAGAAATGTTTCCCATGTTTTAGCCATAGATTTGGCCCAACTATTTTATAATTTGAGAAAATTAGAAATTATTTTAAGCAATATTTAAAAATAAATGAATATAAAATATTTAAAATCTATAAAGGAATATATATATATATTTTTTGCTTATCCCTAGTACACGTGGTACAGGCCATGATAATCATGGTGGGTACTTAGCGACTGGTTTTACTGTTAGTGCACCACATGTCTACACATGTGAAAAGCAACAGAAAAAAGTGTTCAATGTGGGAATCGAACCCGGGTCGTAGTGGTCGAAAACCAAACGGTTTAACCAGTCTTCCACTGACCCCCATATCTAAAGGAATCTAGAGGAAGGGAGTGGCTCATCAGGGGTTTATCCATCTCCAGACCACTCCAATATTGGACTGAGTTCTTATATTCCCTGTATTTGCTACTGAGTACAGTGAATTGGTGTTTTGAAAGAACTATGGACATATGCATATAGGACTGTAGAAATGTATATGTAAATATATTTGAATTTTCAATACTTTCACATTTATACTATTTTTTCACAAAGCAAAAAAGACAAAATCCATATAAATAAATAGCGTGTGACATTTCAGTAACAACGTTGTTACAGTTATAGTCACCATTTCTGTCAGTTTTTTTGCTTATTCCTAGTACACGTGGTACAGGCTATGATGATAATCATGGTGGGTAGAAGTTGGTGACTGCTTTTACTGTAAGAAGTGCATCACATGTCTACACATGTGAAAAGCAGTTCGACTTTGCACTTACAAATGTGCCTGAGCCCCGTTTGGTTACTTGCACTCGGTGGTGGGGTTGGACTTTTGCAAGAATTAGGAGCCATTGGTGCATTTTTTTTTTTTAGACAGAAAAAAGTGCCCAATGCGGGAATCGAACCCGGGTCGTAGCGGTCGAGAACCAACGGTTTAGACTATCCTTCCACCGACCCCCATATTTCAGTTAGTACTTTTGTCTAATGATGGTAACAACGCTGTTACCGATACATCAACATACTATTTATATAGAAAATACAGTAGAACCTCATGAGAAGACACCTTTCTACAAAGAACAGTTTACATTGCAAGAAAGACCATTTTTGTGATAATTAGAAATTTGGATAAAAGGACATCTCTTTCTAGAGAAAATTTCAGCCTTGCAACTAGGTGTTGTCCTTCAGTGAGAGAGTTTCTACTGCATTAGAATTACAAATGTATATCACACACATAAAAGCCTTTATTAGGGACTTGCCCCATACAGATTCTCCCAATTGGGT